>SJXQ01010676.1:0-24354 GCA_006408695.1 Aepyceros melampus
CAGAGTGAAGTAAGCCAGAAAGAAAAACACCAATACAGTATACTTACACATATATATGGAATTTAGAATGATGGTAATGATAAACCTGTACGCAAGACAGCAAAAGAGACACAGATGTATAGAACGGCCTTTTGGACTCTGTGGGAGAGGGAGAGGGTGGGATGGGTTGGCAGAGTGGCAGTGTAACATGTATGATATCATAAGTGAAACGAATCGCCAGTCCAGGTTTGATGCAGGATGCAGGATGCTTGGGACTGATGCATGGGGATAATCCAGAGAGAAGGTGTGGGGCGGGAGGGGGGAGGTGGGTGTCGGGATTGGGAGTTCATGTACACACGTGGCTGATTCATGTCAATGTATAGCAAAACGAATACAGTATTGTAAAGCAAAACAAACTAAAAAAGAAAAATTAATTCAAATGTTAAAAAATAAAAAAGTAAAAAAAAACTACACTACTTAAAAAATAAATAAATAAAAATAAAAGCAAAATGAAGGAAATTTAGCAGTAACAACATATTCACATGTATGAAATGATCAAAGACCTCCTTTTTGCTTGAGTGTTCAACATGCCAAATTAGTTACTATGAATTAAACCCACAAAGAAGATCAGCCAAAGTAAGCAGTATAGACAATTGCTTCAACAGCAAAGAGAGACAGTGGGCCTTAATTTTGATTTTGTCTTTAAAGGCAACGCCAAGGATAAGTAACTAGTGTCGGTTCAGTGGACACAAGAGAAATAATATTTGAATTAAATGTCTACCTTAAACTGTTTTCCAGCATAAGTTAAATATTTGACTTGATGTGAAGGTTATTAACTCTATGGCTAAAAACTTGCACAATGAGAAAATAATCTTCCTGGATGAAAAGAAGTATCTGATTTCCTTTAACATTATAAAAACAGCTAAACTGCTACAAGCTGTACCCTGACATGATTCCACTAGTGAAGAAAGTTGTTTTTCAGAGTTAGGGGTGACAAACAGAATGGAATAATGGATCTGGGCTATACTATGGTATTGTACATCCAAGGTTTCCTTACACAAATAGTTTAGCTGAAAGGAAAATACAACTTGTTTGGAAAGACAGGAGTTTTGACATGGGATAAAATTCAGGGAATTCTAGGTAGGTTAGGAAGGTTGTTCATGATATCCATAATCCATCCATTTTTGAACACTTCTATGCTGCCTACAATGGCAAGTTTCATTCTAGAATCCAGAAATATAATGATAAGACTTCTCAATCCAAAGTCATCTTGTACTAGACATTTCTTTTTGAAGATTTACTATTGCTCAAAAATGCCACCATTAATACTTCACACACAAGCACCTGCACACACACATGCACACACACACATATACACATGCACAAGGTCCAACATCAATTAGTATTCCATGAAAAGCACAGCAAGAAGACAGGAGATAACCAAACACTGCTAAAGAAGCAAAGTTTTGGCATCTCTGTGCTTGAATGCCTTGGGAGGTCATGTGCTTGCCTAGACCTTAGCCACTGCAATCAGGACTTCTGGTTTACTTGCTGCAAGGACCTGGCTGATACATGGCAACTAGAGAAAGTAGCAGCCTTCATCTTCTCACAGCTTCCAGTGATACTCCTCACTGGAGTCCAGAACAACTAAGAAATCTCCAGAAAGCCTTAAGGGAACCTCTCATTTTTCTCCCTTGTTCCTGAACCCCAATGGGCACCATAACTGATTCCAAGAGACATTCTAAGAAGATTAAGTCAAACCATCCAATTTCCCTGATGTGTCTTCTTCACAGCAAACACTTGCCTTTTCAGCTTGACTAGGTGCTCTATGAAGGCACAAACTCTGCATCCCCAGCCCCCAGAAGGCAAATGTTCAGTACATCTTAGGGACGTGCTGCTTCTGTTTAGTCGCTAAGTCGTGTCCAACTCTGTGACTCCATGGACTACAGCCCATCAGGCTCTGCTGTCCATGGGATTTCCCAGGCAAGAATACTAGAGTGGGTTGCCATTCCTTTCTCCAGGGGATCTTCTTGACCCAAGGATCGAACCCATATTTCCTGCCTGGAGGCAAATTCTTTACAGCTGAGCCACAGGATTCTGAATTAAACTGAGCTCTTAAAAATGAAGCAGTCCAATGCCAGGCTTTACGGCTCAGGGCTGGGTGCTCATCTCATCATCTCTTTTTTCACTTCATCCTAATTAGAGGTATTCTAATAAGTACTTGCACTGGACCCTGTGCTGCCCCACAGATGCTTTCATCACATCATGACATAACAGGATGCTAATCCTTCTCCATTCAAGACCCTGCTACAAGCTCCATGAGGCAGAAAGTACACCTGCATAGCCTAGTTCTAGAGTTCCTGTGCCACAAGAGTGTCAAGCATTTACTTTGAGCTCAATATTTATTGGCAAACTGAGGTGTCCAAAGATGTCATCTCTGCTCAACCACAGGAGAAAGAAAGAGACACTGAACAAACTGTAGATGAACGAAGTCAAAGACTAAGAGAAGACAGAATGACCAAGCTCGGTTAACCTTAATTTTTTGCCTTAAAAGAACACCTAGAAACACTTAAGAGATTTTCCCAAATAACAATAGCAGCAGTATCAAGACATGAAACTAACTCTCTACCAAGCGCCAATGAGCCCATTACTTTGCCCATTATAGGTAAAATGGGAGAGGGGATTTATTTTACAGGTGCTGGAAACATCCCATTTATAGAAATTTTTACTTTCTTAAATGGCCAGCACCTTTCATTTCATCATCAAAGAACATTTCAACTCTGAAATTATGGGTTATTTTTTGTTCTTTGTGATTTTCTGGGTTTCATTTTTTTTCTGATTTTCCACAATGGAAAGGATAAAAAGCTGACATAAAAATCTCAGAATATTAGGATACCTTAGTATCTTAAAATATTTATCATTACCTTTATATCATCATCATCAAAACTATAGTAGAGTACTATGCTGTGCTCAGGGCTTTGCTAGTATTAACCAACATAACCTTCACAATAACCCTGAGGGGTGGGCACTGTCAGGGTCTCCGCTGTGCAGATGATAAACTCTCATAGAGAGCCCAGAATCACAAAGCGGCCAGGAGTCAAACTCAAGCAGCCGGAGTCCGAGATCAGCATCTTTAGAATTATGTGCTATGGCTTCCTACATGGTGTGCACCACTGAGCTCAGAGCTTCTATAAGCCCGAGACAGAGATGGCCACGAGAGATGTGCACTATAGTGATGAAGAGAGGGCAGAGAGGGGCAGCCAAAGGGTACTGAAGGCATGCCTGGATACTTCAGTCCCTCCCTTTAACCTCCTAAAGGGATTAGGATAGTAAGACATTTTTCTGCTAAAGACAAACTTCCTCCCTAGAGAGATCTTAACACATACTCACACAGACATACAGCAAAAGGAGCACAGTATTCATTTCAGTTCCAGAAGATACACAGACGAAAGCATGCTGTTTTCAACCTCTATTTCCCGATGGCTTTGCCAGAAAAATCACATCTTCCTCACTCAACTTCATTTCACAGATCTGAGGATTCTACATGTCTAAATTGAAAAAAAAAAAAAAAAAACTTCAAAATTCTACTGAAAATCTGCTAAAATACTAAAGAACATGTTGTTGGGAAGGAGGGAGGGAGGGAAGCCCCTTAACCTCACCATATCCTATTAAAACTATTCATATTTTCTTATATTACTTAGAATATATGCACACATTTTAGGATCCTTGCACAATATCTAGACTATTTTGTATTTTGCTTTTACATTTAATACATCCTAAACACCTATCCAGTCACTTGTACGATCTCTCAAAACAATTTTTAATGTCACTGGCAGCAGTGCAAAGTTGTAGATTCTCATGTCATAGATGTACATCAGTGGACAGGGTTCACAGGGACCCCAAGAGCTATCTACTCCACTCCTGCCGGGCAGGGTTAGCACCCACATTACCAGAAACTCCTATTCTTCTGGCCTTCTCATATGCCTATGTCATCAAAGTTAGCTTCCTAGATTGCCCAGTTCCACCCCTGAGGACATACTCACTGGAGAGGCAAGGACTACACCAGAAGGCTTGCAAGGCTCTGCTGATAGAACCAGAAAGACAGTGCTCAAAGACCAATGAGGTGGCTCAGGGGAGGGAAACCGTGAGACTAGCAAGTTCTAAGTGGTGGCTGGCTAGTAATGGCAGCTCTTGTGCAGATCTCCAACTTCGTTGTCCTCAAGCTAATATCCTCTCATTTTATTGAAACCTTTTCCAGGAATCAGTGTGAAGGACTAGAACACCAAAATTAGCTACTGTTTGATAAAAATACTGGATCAACCTAATTTAACTAGCAGAAGCCCCTGAGAGAATCCCTTTCAGGCAGACCCCAGATAACAGGCATACATTAAGTGCACAAAATCTTCAGAATGCATTCAAACATAAATAGCTTCAGTTATTTGACCCCTGCATGCACGCAACTTAAAATCTTACCCACCACTCCTGACCTAGAGGGCTGGAAGAAGAAAAACTTCTTCTAAAAAGTGTAATACAGACTATTATTTCAGGACCATGAAAGTAAATTTGACCCAGAAATTCCAAATTTAAAGTCCAACTTTAATTTTTTAAGTAATCCTAAAAAGGAAAATACTACAGGCAAAATACTTTTCCAATAATATTGTCTACAGTGTCAAAAAACTGGATATAATCTAATTCTTAACAATCTGAGAATGGTTACAGTAAATCAACTGGATAACCCATTATATCACCATTTCAGTAATATGTGTGCAATAAATGGAAAAACTAAAAAAAGATCATATAAAAAACAAAAATACAAAATAATTACTCTGGATCAAGTACGTGATATATAGCTCTATGAACAAAAATTAAAACATGCAAAACTAAAAACAGTTGAGCTAGAGAGTGAATTTTTTATATTATAATATCTTCCTTGCTGCTACAGGTATTTTGCTTTTACAGTGAAAGACCTATTTGTTTCTAATATATTATTTTTTATTTCTGATGCTAAGTTTTGATCTACTTTTAAAGTTCCTTCCCCATGCAAAGACAATTTTAAGCCAGCTTTAGAGAAAATGACATTTGCTAATTAGTGTTATGCTAACCTTTTCACTGATCCCTTTTCCCATAAATTATAGATGAAATAATGATGCATGTGGTTAAGAAAGTCCTTAAGCTTTATTAAAATCTGTCCAAAAATATCCCTTTAAAATAAAATGTACAACCCTAAAAAGAAAATGCTTTTGCCAAGAAAATTAATATTTTAATATGCCTAGAAAGAAATTATCAGATAATTTTCAAATCTAGAGCAAAGTATTGATGTTTTAGCTCAACTTTCAAAATGTAAAGATGAGCATAAGGAGAAGCCCTAAAGCCATCAATAAGCCAACCTACCTACTTTTCAAAGTACGTCTTCCAGGTATACTATTGGGATATAAAAGAGCTCATTTTCAGAAAAAGTATGGAAAATTATAAAATGTTCACAGAAGTCAGTGAAAAGTGGGTTAGAATAAAGGGTGTTTTATAGCCCCACAAAACCCAAGATCCTATGCTCAGGATGGTTTTCTCAACATGTAACCCTAGTGCTTTCAAAGCACCCACTTACCAGTACTGTAACCCAGCCCAAGTGACATGAATATCCAGTATGGTGGGTCATATTTTCCATCTATAGAGCTCCTAGATATCTTATTTGGTGGGTTTACATCATAATAAACCCAGAAAAGAATAGCAAGAGAAGTGGCAGCGTGAAAGAGTTAGAACAGCCAAAGCTCACCAAATACATCCCATGCCCAGGTGAACATAAGACCTGAACAAAAGGGTATTAGAACACATAAGCTGCTGTTTTCATTTTAATTACATGTTATGAAGGCAAAAAAGTGCCTCCCTAAACACTCCCCTCTCACCACACCCCAAGATACACAGTAGTCAATAAAGGTTTGCTGAACTGGACCCACTCAAGCAATCATTCTTTATCATAATCTTTCCCAAGGAAAGATAGAAGATTCTATTGCTTAACAATCACACACTGGAATGTCCTAATGACACACATTCTTTTCAGCCAAAGAGACATATAATCTATTCCAGTGCTCTTTTAACCCTGGATACAAGCCCCAATCAGTAAAAATTCAGCATGCGGGCCTCTGATATTTTTATTTAAAATGATATGGATCTTACATTAATTTAAAATATGAAAACAACTTTTACTTGAGGAAAATGTAGAAATATTAAGTTCTAATATTTTTTCCTACATCTTCACATACCATCTTATACAACCAGTGTGAAACCACCCATTCTATTATATTTCCATATTTATAACACCAATATTTGGTGAATTAGAATGAGTGTGTTATACTCAAACTACAACTAGCATAATTTCTTGCATGACTTACAAGACTCTGGTAATCGGAAGCATTCAGTCAGTATTAGGTAATCTACTTCAATGCCTGGCCACTATAACCCTCTCACTTTACTAATGAGCAAACAAAGGCAAAGACACAATCAGTGGCCTCCCCCAGCCCACGTCACATAAGCCAGGCATGGCACAACCAGGACTCTGTTATGGTCACTATTCCCAGAGACCTCATGTGCAGAGACTCCTGATTCTCTTCACTCCTCATTCACACAAGCAGGGCTTCCTGTCCCAGTCATCACTGCACTGCAGCCTGAGAGAGAATCTGGTCAACAGAGTCCAGGGGATGCCACAGCGGAGAAACCCACCACTAGAGGTTTTCTTGGAACTGATGAAACAGTAGCTCATCTTGGGAAGACAAACAGTTTATCTAAAATCTAAGTTCAACCTGATATTCATAGTCTTTCTATAGGAAATTAATCAAACTAGAGAACACATTCTTAATAAATCTAAGAAAGGGAGGGTAGAAAATTTGAAATTTGAAAAATTTGAAAAACTTTTCAAAGGGAAGATATCGGGAATAGATTGCAAATGTAAAGAAATCTAAAATGTTGCAAGTGTGATCTAAGTTAAATTTAAAATTTAAATTTTTCCATTTAGGGAAAATACTCTCTCACCCAGAATCTATTAGAGCTGAAAGAGGCATTCAAGATCATTTGTAACTCAAAACTCATTTCAGACAGGAGAAAACTGAGACTCTGGAGACTAGGGGAAAAAATTTCATCTTAGAAGACTAGAAAAATATTTCACACAAACATTGATTGTATGAGGAGGTGACTGTGAATTCTACAGGGAATAAAGATGGATAGCATCCATCTCCCTCTCTGAGAAATGAATTACTACATTTTTTGTTTTATTTTCTAAAAGCAAAATGTACTGCCAAAACACAATTATTTAGAAGAAATGTGACAACAGTGAAGAGTCTGCTATGCTCACACTATTAGCTATTGACTTTGTGTATTTCACCTTTTTAGGTGGGTTTTATTGGCAGAAGCTCCAGTACTTTGGGCACCTTATGCGAAGAGTTGACTCATTGGAAAAGACCCTGATGCAGGGAAAGATTGGGGGCAGGAGGAGAAAGGGACGACCGAGGATGAGATGGCTGGATGGCATCACAGACTCAATGGACGTGAGTCTGAGTGAACTCCGGGAGTTGGTGATGGACAGGGAGGCCTGGCGTACTGTGATTCATGGGGTCGCAAAGAGTCGGACACGACTGCGCGACTGAACTGAACTGAACTGAACTTATTGGCAGAAAAGTTTCTAAGAATTAAGAAAGTAAGAGATGAGTTCAATTCCTCCTCTCATCCACCTCTCTAGAAAATCACCATCTAAAATCACCATCTCTATGCAGTTACTCAAACTCAAGCTACACTATCAAGCAATGGCAGCATTCACAGGTTCTGGATACTACTTAATGTTACCAAAGGTCGTGTATTAAATCAACTGCTACTTTCCATTATTCTGATTGGATCTATCTGCTGAATACCTAAATTCCTCAACAATTCAAGGGCCCTAATCCTCTATCGTCATGATGAAAGGGGCCAAGACTGAGGAAATTCCCTGATGCAGCCTTGCCTTGACCATAAAGAGCAGGCAAAATCCACTTCCCATCCCCCAGATGCCATTTGGGCTTTGGAATCCCCTCAGACTACATCTTTATGAAGTGAAGAGAGGAAATAGGAGGTTTCCAGATTAACTGCTAACTAGCAGGTCTTTCTGCAATCAGTGCATGTTTGGCCTTGCCGAGGCTCCACTTTTAGTGATGCTACGTAAAAACCACAAAGCTCTACACAATAAGGAAAAGCAAAGAGCCCGAGCCTATCACTTCTTACTCACCCACCACATCCTGCCCTTTAACTGGTCCACCTGATGGCCTTCTTAACACTGAAACCCTAAGCATATGTTCTCCTACAAGTTTCTCACCATGCGAGTGGTGTGCTTCTGAACACAAGGCCAAAGACATCTGTGCACAAGCATAGCACAGATAATGCTCAGTATGCACAGGATTTGGGGAAGACTGTTGTGAAATGAAAGATGGTAAGTTAGACACTTATCAATGAAAAATTACTTCCATCACCTTGTTATCACCACCATTCATTCAATAAATATTGCATAGTCTTTGATATAAATGGACTGGTAAAGGTATTTTATAGCTTTCCAGTAACCTACTACATATTCACTGTTCACCCATTCATGCCCTGATTCATTAGCTCAAAAAATAATCATGGAACTCCAGTTATGTTAGACCCAGAGAATATGAACAAAGAGCCTCAATTCCCAAAGACAGTGATTCTGAGGCCAATTTAAATTTGAGAAAATCATTTGGGAAATTGTCTAAAAAAATTAGAATTTTTTTTTTTCCTTACTGCAAGAGACATGGATCCAGTAAGAATGGGATGTGAACAGGAAACCATACTTTTATCAAGAACCTCCAAGTAACTCTACTGTAGATGAACTGGGAACCAGTGATCTAAGAGAGATTAGAATATATACATAAAGACATATTCAAGGAATTATCTAGAGTCCAAATGAGTATCAGTGAACAGGACTATAGGACTTCACTGACCTGAGAAAACTGATCACAGGTGTATGCAGAAGATGGGCCTTATAGTGGCATCACAAACATCACAGAACATGGCAACATCACAAATATCACAAAACATGAAACCTGGGTAAACGGGAAAGAAAGTGGTGTAAAGCAAGGTGAAACTGCTCTTTGAATACAGAACAAGTGATCTATCTGCTGAATACCTAAATTCCTCAACAATTCAAGGGCCCTAATCCTCTATCGTCATGATGAAAGGGGCCAAGATTGAGGAAATTCCCTGATGCAGCCTTGCCTTGACCATAAAGAGCAGGCAGAGACCTGACCTCAGAACCAAAACCCACTTCCCATCCCCCAGATGCCATTTGGGCCTTGGAAGCCCCTCAGACTACATCTTTATGAAGTGAAGTGAGGAAATAGGAGGTTTCCAGATTAACTGCTAACTAGCAGGTCTTTCTGCAATCAGTGCATGTTTGGCCTTGCCGAGGCTCCACTTTTAGTGATGCTACGTAAAAACCACAAAGCTCTAACACAATAAGGAAAAGCAAAGAGCCCGAGCCTCTCACTTCTTACTCACCCACCACATCCTGCCCTTTAACCGGTCCACCTGATGGCCTTCTTAACACTGAAACCCTAAGCATATGTTCAGAAGCACACCACTCGCATGGTGAGAAACTTGTAGGAGAACATAAGGCCAAAGACATCTGTGCACAAGCATAGCACAGATAACGCTCAGTATGCACAGGATTTGGGGAAGACTGTTGTGAAATGAAAGATGGTAAGTTAGACACTTATCAATGAAAAATTACTTCCATCACCTTGTTATCACCATCATTCATTCAATAAATATTGCATAGCCTTCGATATAAATGGACTGGTAAAGGTATTTCATAGCTTTCCAGTAACCTACTACATATTCACAATTCACCCATTCATGCCCTGATTCATTAGCTCAAAAAATAATCATGGCACTCCAGTTATGTTAGACCCAGAGAATATGAACAAAGATAGAGCCTCAATTCCCAAAGACAGTGATTCTGAGGCCAATTTAAATTTGAGAGAATCATTTGGGAAATTGTCTAAAAAAATTAGGATTTTTTTTTTTTCCTTACTGCAAGAGACATGGATCCAGTAAGAATGGGATCTGAACAGGAAACCATACTTTTATCAAGAACCTCCAAGTAACTCTACTGTAGATGAACTGGGAACCGTGATCTAAGAGAGATTAGAATATATACAGAAAGACATATTCAAGGAATTATCTAGAGTCCAAATGAGTATCAGTGAACAGGACTATAGGACTTCACTGACCTGAGAAAACTGATCACAGGTGTATGCAGAAGATGGGCCTTATAGTGGCATCACAAACATCACAGAACATGGCAACATCACAAATATCACAAAACATGAAACCTGGGTAAATGGGAAAGAAAGTGGTGTAAAGCAAGGTGAAACTGCTCTTTGAATACAGAACAAGAGAATCCACTTGACAGGGCAAGGACGTAGTGCCAGACTGCCAAAAATCAATTTCTCGATTCCTCAAATCTCATTTTCCCCTAAACTATTCCACAGAACCACCCAAGCTACACAGTTCTGTTGTTTCGTTGCTAAGTCGTGTCCAACTCTTTGGCAACCCCACAGACTGTAGCCTACCAGGCTCCTCTGGCCATGGGATTTCCCAGGCAAGAATACTGGAGTGGGTGGCCATTTCCTTCTCCAGGACATAGTTCTAAAGGATATAATATCATAATTTTAGGAAAGAGACTTACAAACACTGTATTTCACTTCTATCATGCAGTTACAAAAATAATTTATTGAAATGAAAACATATGGGAGTTTAAGAAACCCCTTATTAAATAGCTGCACAATCTGAGGGCCACAATGGCCTTGTGATGAAGAACCAATCACACATGTCAGGAGAAAGGCAGAACAGAGGCTACAGTCCAGGTATCCTGGCCCCCAGGAAACCCTAACACCATACTATCCACAGGTCCTGAATGCCAACCTCCTAGTTTACCTCTAAATTGTCTGTAAAGGCCCATTTTCTGAACTCCACTGCAATTTCATACAGCTTGGACAGAAGGCATTGAGGGGGGAAAAGGCAATTTCATTTTCTAGAAATTAATTAAAACATAGATTTTTATAAACAGCTGGTATTCCATATCACCGTATGCTGTGCTTGGGCGAGTGTTACTTCCAAAATCATAGTTCTAAAGGATATAATATCATAATTTTAGGAAAGAGACTTACAAACACTGTATTTCACTTCTATCATGCAGTTACAAAAATAATTTATTGAAATGAAAACATATGGGAGTTTAAGAAACCCCTTATTAAATAGCTGCACAATCTGAGGGCCACAATGGCCTTGTGATGAAGAACCAATCACACATGTCAGGAGAAAGGCAGAACAGAGGCTACAGTCCAGGTATCCTGGCCCCCAGGAAACCCTAACACCATACTATCCACAGGTCCTGAATGCCAACCTCCTAGTTTACCTCTAAATTGTCTGTAAAGGCCCATTTTCTGAACTCCACTGCAATTTCATACAGCTTGGACAGAAGGCATTGAGGGGGGAAAAGGCAATTTCATTTTCTAGAAATTAATTAAAACATAGATTTTTATAAACAGCTGGTATTCCATATCACCGTATGCTGTGCTTGGGCGAGTGTTACTTCCAAAAATATTAAAGCTGCTCTGGTGGAATTGGATCCAAGATCAATTCTTAGCTGGCAACCTAAACAAATCCCTGCTTTACACTGAAGATCTAGAAAAAGGTAGCTGGCAGGACTTCATCCATTAATAGTCCCTGATATGCAGTTCTCCCTTTAGCTAGACAAAAACCTACCCAGAATTTTTGCTGGAAATGAAAGCTACCCATTAAAAACATCCTCCAAACAAGTCACTGAGTCTTCCAGCTTTGAATATATGTTGTTACTCTATTTTTTCTCACTTCCAAGTCTTAAAATCAGAGTGAAGAAGGCTGAAGTCACCAAGGCACCCTTCTCATTAGGTAAGACCCTGACTTGTGCCTACTTATACACATAGATTAATACACACACACCCCATAATAAAGTTATCTGGCCATCTCCAGAGCTAGATATGTAATTTTAAGCCTGGCGCTGTGTTTGAGAAATAGATTAATGCTCCTACTCTACTTCCTGCCAATCTAAAGATTCTATTTGGGCAAGGGGCCCTCAGGGAAATGAGGGGGTGAGAAGAGATTTGCACACTCTCACAGGGCCCATGTACCAGTGACAATGCTAAGTACTTGACCTATTTTGGCTCACCTGCACAACCACACATGACAATGAATGATGGAATCATATTCAAAAGAGGAAACTGAGGCTGAGGGCGCTTAAGCAACTTTCTCACGGCCATGGGGTCAGCCTCTGATATGCAGTGGTTTGCACTTTGTGTCGCGAAAACACTCCTCAGAGGGACAGTGTTCCTTTGATTCAAGGGAGCTTTCATTTTTGTATTCATCTCCACAGCCAGCCTTGCGACGGCTGGAAAAAAGAAAGACAGGTCAGGTGTAGAGAGGTTAAAATACAGCAGAGGAGAGGCCAAAAGCCAAATTTCACAGACCACCACTGTGTGAGTGAGTCACTGTTGCTGAGTCACTAGAAAAAAACAACACTACCAACAACAAAAAACAGTCCCCATGGTTCATGTACAAAGCGCCACACGGCAGCTCTGGATGCCAGGTGTCTTTTCAGCTGAGGCCATCTGGAGCCTCTATCTCAGGAGCTTTACCTGGGTTTAATCTTTTGTTTACGTGGTCATCACAGCAGATGAAGGGTATGATGGGATGACAAACACCTTTACCTTCTCAGAGCACTACCAGAGCACAGCCACTGCAATGTTTTGTTTTGTTTTGTTTTTCAACAATGTGATGATAACATTCATCGCATTACATACAAATTCAGTTCAGTTCAGTCGCTGAGTCGTGTCTGACTCTGCGACCCCATGGACTGCAGCATGCCAGGCTTTTCTGTCCATCACCAATTCTCAGAGCTTTCCTAAACTCATTCCATCGAGTCTGTGATTCCATTCTCATCTCATCCTGTCATTCCCTTCTCCTACTGCCTTCAATCTTTCGCAGCATCAGGGTTTTTTCCAATGAGTCAGTTCTTCACATCAGGTGGCCGAAGTATTAGAGCCTCAGCTTCAGCATCAGTCCTTTCAATGAATATTCAGGGTTGATTTCCTTTAGGATTGACTGGTTTGATCTCCTTGCAGTCCAAATGACTCTCAAGAGTCTTCTCCAACACCACAGTTCAAAAGCATTAATTCTTTGGTGCTCAGCTTTGTTTATGGTCCAAGTCTCACATCCATACATGATTACCATCTCACACCATCCATATTGGAAAAACCGTAGCCTTGACTATACAGACCTTTGTTAGTAAAGTAATGTCTCTGCTTTTTAAAATGCTGTTGGTCATAACTTATCTTCCAAGGAGCAAGCGTCTTTTAATTTCACACCATCTGCAGTGATTTTGGAGCCCAAGAAAATAAAATCTGTCACTGCTTCTATTGTTTCCCCATCTATTTGCCATGAAGTGATGGAACCAGGTGCCATGATCTTCATTTTTTGAGTTTTAAACCAGTTTTTTCACTCTCCTCTTTCATTTTCATTAAAAGGCTACTTAGTTCCTCTTTGCTTTCTGCCACAAGGGTGTTGTCATCTCATATCTGAGATTATTGATATTTCTCCCAGCAATCTTGATTCCAGCTTGTGCTTCATCCAGTCTAGCATTTCTCATGACATATTCTGCATATAAGTTAAATAAGCAGGGTGACAATACACAGCCCTGATGTACTCCTTTCCCAATCTGGAACCAGTCTTTTGTTCCATGTCTGGTTCTAAGTGTTGCTTCTTGAAGTGCATACAGGTTTCACAGGAGGCAGGTACGGTGTTCTGGTATTCCCTTCTCTTTAAGAATCTTCCACAGTTGTGATCCACACAGTCAAAGGCTTTAGTGTAGTCAATGAAGCAGAAACACATGTATTTCTGGAACTCTCTTGCTCTTTCTATGATCCAATGCATGTTACAATTTGATCTCTGGTTCCTCTGCCTTTTCAAAATCCAGCTTGAACATCTGGAAGCTCTCAGTTCACATACTGTTGAAGCCTAGCTTAGAGAATTTTGAGCATTACTTTGCTAGCTGTGAGATGAGTGCAATTATGTAGCAGTTTGAACATTTTTTGGCATTGCCTTTCTTTGGGATTGGAATGAAAACAGACCTTTTCCAGTCCTGTGTCACTGCTGAGTTTTCCAAGATTGCTGGCATATTGGTGCAGTACTTTCACAGCATTATCTTTTAGAATTTTAAATAGCTCAGCTGGAATTCTATCACCTCTACTAGAGTTGTTTGTAGTGATGCTTCCTAAGGCCACTTGAAGGCATTCAAGGATGTCTGACTCTAGGTAAGTGATCACAGCTTTGTGGTTTCTGGGTCATTAAGATCTTTTTTCTATAGTTCTTCTGTGTATTTCTGCTCCTCTTCTTAATATCTTCTGCTTCTGTTAGGTCCATATTGTTTCTCTCCTTTATTGTGCCCATCTTGACATGAAATGGTCCCCTCATAGCTCTAATTTTCTTGAAGATACCTCTAGAGTTCCCCATTCTATTGTTTCCTCTATATCTTTGCATTGATCACTTTGGAAGGCTTTCTTATATCTCCTTGCTATTCTTTGGCACTCTGCATTCAGATGGATATATCTTTCCTTTTCTCCTTTGCCTTTCACGTCTCTTCTTTTCTCAGCTATTTGTAAGGCCTCCTCAGACAACCATGCTGCCTTTTTGCATTTCTTCTTCTTGGGGATTGTTTTGATCATCACCTCCTGCACAATGTTATGAAGTTCTGTCCATAGTTCTTCAGGCAACCTGTCTATAAGACCTAATCCCTTGAATCTATGTCTCACTTCCACTGTATAATCATAAGGGATTTGACTTAGGTCATACCTGAATGGTCCAGTGGTTTTCTCTACTTTCTTCTATTTCAGTCTGAATTTTGCAATAAGGAGTTCATGATCTGAGCCACAGGTAGCTACTGGTCTTGTTTTTTGCTGACTGTATACAGCTGTCTAAGTTCTTACACTGTTGCAAAAGTTCTAGAGTCCACAACAAATTCCCCAACCTGGGGACCCAGGAAAGGGACTGAGAGCCCCCAGGGAATTTGACTTTGAAGGCCAGTTGGATATGATTACAGAACTTCCACAAGACTAGGGAAACACACTCTTGGTGGGTACAAAGAAAACAAAACATAACATACAAATTAACTCCCAGAATTAAAAACTCTGAGCTTCACAATTATATTTTTTCATGCGATTGTAACTATATTTAAAACACTTTATAATTATGATTGCTTTATTTCTAATTTTAAAATTCAGATAATGGATAGTGTTTGCTTGTTAACACGTTACTTGTGTTACTTTTCTCTTTCTGGCTAAATCACTGCAGGCAAGAAGGCCACAGCTTCTGGTCTTTGAGAAGAGCTTTCAGCTGGGCCATGAATGAGGACTCCAGCAAAGTGGTTGGGGAAGGGGCACCTTCTGAGAGCTCTGCTGCTCTTCCCCATGAGAAAGTCAGACTTCTGCCTCTCTCAGCGAGCTTGGCTGCAGAGGACCCCAGGACTCTCTGTACTGTGGGTGTGGTGCAGCACCGCAGGATGGCTAGTGTCTCATTGGGGTGCTCAGACGATGACAGGCAGTGCTTTTGTTCCCTGAGCGTACTAGAAGAAGAGTGGCTTTAGAATCTGCCAGATATGACTGATAGTCCCAGTTCCTCTACTCAATGGCTTGAAAGTGGTATTGTTTCCCATCTCCCTGGCGGGAGAATCTTGAGATTAAATGAGGGCAGATGCACACAACAGGTAGTCCAGGGCCTGACAGTGAGTCCAGGAGAAACAAAGTTGTCCAGGCTCAGAGTGAGGGGAGTTGGACAGGGCAAAACCACAGTGTTGTATTAAGGAGAGGCCAAGGCCTCTCTTGTAGTGCAGGCCTCCTCTCCTTTCACTCTTCCAGAAATTAAAGAGCTCAGAAACATATGAGGAACACAACAGGCAAAGCCAAGGGAAGATGGGAAAGGCATGTTGGAGGTTATGCATTGGAGAGGGGCCGTCAAACTCCTGCAAGAATCTTGCAGAAAAACATATTCATGCACACATGTAACATTCTGCACTTCATCTCAGGTCGTCCCCAGACTCCCTAAGAACTCCTGATTCAATGGTCTTCAGTTTACTGGGGAAGGGTGGCTGGTATGCGTCTTGAAATAACTGCACTAGATTGCCAGTGTTTCACTTTTAAAAAAAAAAAACAAACAAAACAAAACATAATTACTGCCATTTGAAAAAAAATGCAAGCTCATGAGCTTTTAACAAAATAATGAAAACAAAACTGGAGCAGGAAATAACAAGAGATAACACAACCAAACTACAGCCATTCTGAAGCTACATCTCAGGCTCAGCTTCCCTGGTGAAGCTTCAAGAAGGGACAGCTCTGTGGTTCTCTAACCTCAGGCCACCTCAATATCACTGCTAGTGTTCCCAAATCCAGCCCCAGGCCAGAGGAAATTTAGAGAAACTCATGTGGGGTGAGATGCTCCTGACATATGGTACTGGGCAGAGGTCAGGCCCCATCCCAGATTGCACCTGCTGAGGCAGACAAACACGACTCCCACAGGCTTCCGTCTGCTGTGTGCTGTGGCCCGGGAGACCTCTCCCAGCCTCGAAGAGAGCCATCAGCTCAGATACAGAGGACCAGGTGCAAAAGTCCAAAATAAAACAAGGGGAAAAGAACAGCTTCTCCGCTCTGCTTAATCAACCACAGAGCAGTGAGACTAACTTGTGCTCTTTTCTCTAATTGCCTGGGGGGCAACCCTGGAGTTTGGACAGACTGCCTGGGTCTGGATCTCCATGAGGACACAGAGTGACCTTGAGCTCTCTTTTACTTTGACAAATTATACCCTCGATATATGAAGTTCCACACAGGAAGCTGATTAAGAAGGAAGACATCTCCCCTACCTCCTATCCCTACCAATTCCCACACTTTAGATCATTTCTAGAGGGCTCACTTAACCTTCTTCAGTCTTTGAATTTCCAAGACCAAGTAAAGGGGTGTGGAACTGAGAGACGGAAAAGCTAGACTGAACTCCTGGTTCTTCCACTTACTAGCTGCTTCGTCTTTGGAAACTTACTCTCTGCCTAGCTCCCTCACGTGTGGGTGTGTGTGTATGAGACGTGCGTGTGAGAGACGTGTGTGTGATTACCACACAAGGCTCCTGTTGACAGGCTCCCATGAGGGGACAAGGAGGCATACATTTTAATAGCTCCAAACAGTCAGAAGCCATCGGCTGTACTGGTGTCAATGAGGAGGGGTGGGCTATAAAAGGACCATGTGTCCCCCCAGCCCTGCAGTTAGGATTCAGCTCACTCTACACAGCAGGACAAGGTGGGGCTCCCAGACAGGACCCAGGCAACAACAGCCAACATGGACAAAAAGGCGTGTAGACCACGCCAAGAGAGCCAGAACGCTGTCCCCTCCCCTCCTCTGCTGTCCATCCACACTCAATGACCCAGTGTTAAAGGGCGGTCTATAGAGCTTGATGACAAAGGGACACCTAAAAGTACAGGTAAGAGAGGGGACCAGTATACTCATGGCACATTCATTAAAGCACAGCACAGACTCTTTCCAGAAAGGTATGGCCAGAGGCAAAGGGACTCCATCTGTCAGGCTAACCCCAACCAAGGCTTACAACCAAATACAAAAACAATCCTCATCTCAGATGCACTCTGAATATATATTTTTCATTTAACAATGGAAAATCAATGCTGCCCTTCTTCACTACCACAGGATTTCCACTTGATCCAAAATTCATCAGCCAAGAAATTGGCAGTTTCCAAAGCCTGGGCCCAACACCCCATACAGCAGAGAGGATCACCGAAAACATCTACCTTCAGTTGCTGCATTCTTTCACGCATTGGTGGTATAGTGGTGAGCACAGCTGCCTTCCTTTCTCTACTTAAAGACACTGGGGTCCTCAAAGAAATGGCTGACTTCAGAGGTTGGGTGGAGTAGGGACAAGATGATCCTGGAACATGCCTTTATGCCAGAAAGTAATAAAAGTTCTCAAAAAAAAAAAAAAAAAGATAGGAAATACTACATGGGCATAAAAGCCAGCCTGAAGGGGCTCCCATTGGACAAGTCAAGGACAATTCAAGCACCAGATAATTGAATTCAATTGTGACTTACAAAGAATTGGAAAATAGAATTCACGAGTCTATATAATAACTGAAGGTTAGACAGAAAGACAAGAATGAAGGAAGGAATACTTGCTTAGAGTAGAAGCTAAAAGCTGACTGGTAAATAATGAAGGAATATTGAATTGGAACTTCGTGATTTTGTACTTATCATAGAAAAGATTGGATCTAGTAAGAATCAACAATGGATGCTAAACACTAAATGGATTTTGATGAGAAGCAGGATAGTTTCATGATCTTAAAGTGTCTCCTCATAGATTTATTTTCCCTCTTCTGCAACTAGTAAGCAAACAGTAATGATACAGTCAAGACACTGGATCACACCCTAGCAAAGTGATCAAAGTTCTCTCCACCAACAGGACTTATTCATCTCCAGCTGTGACATTCTGAGATGGATACAACATCATCTCTGCAATATTCCAACTGAGACTGTATAACCAGAATCCATCCCCGAGAAAACATCAAACAACTCCAAACTTAAGACCATTTAATTTTTTTTAAGAGTGGAGGGGTATTCTCTTAAAAACTGTAAATGTCACAAAAGATAAAACAAGGCTATGGCAGGGTCTCAGATAAAACAAAGCTAATGAATGAAATAAATGGAATGATCTGAGCACAGACTAGATCCTGTATTGGAGGGAAAAATATCATAAAAGATACTTCCTCAGGAAACAACATAGGCCCAGCACTGCACCAGAAACCAAAGGTATCACTCCATTTGAACTAATATTCTTTCATATTTCCAGTAGTCATATACAGATGTGAGAGGTGAACCATAAAGAATGCTGAAGGCAAACACTGATGCTTTTGAACTCTGGTGCTGGAAAAGACTCTTGAGAGTCCCTTGGACTGCAAGAAGATCAAACCAGTCAATCTTAAGGAACTCAACCCTGAATATTCATTGGAAGGACTGATGCTAAAGCTGAGGCTTAATACTTTGGCCACCTGATGCAAAGAGCCGACTTACTGGAAAAGACCCTGAAGCTGGGAAAGATAGAAGGCAGGAGGAGAAGGGAGTGACAGAGGATGAGATGGTTTGATGGCATCACCAACTCAGTGAGCAAACTCAGGGCGATAGTGAAGGACAAGGAAGCCTGGCAGGCTGCAGTCACGGGTCACAAAGAGTCGGACACAACTGAGTGACTGCACAACAACAACAAATTTTTAGCTGGCACATCACATTTTTTGGGGGGTGGGGGAGTCTTTGTAGAGGGATAAAAAAAATAAAGTTGAGAAGAGCTATGATAAAACATAGAAATCCCATAGTTAGAGGCTGAATCTGGAAACAGGAGATTTTTAACTCACAGGTGGTCTGGGTACTCGATTCCAAATGTCCTTATTCCTATGGGAACACTTTTAATCAAGCTACTTCCTAAGAGATTCCCGCCCTCTTAAGAAAACTACTGAAATTACTTCCCTGCTTCTGACAGATCCCTGACGAAGAACTGGAAGCTATCCTCCCATTTGGACAGTGCAGATGGCTCATTTGCATATTATAATTCTCCCAGTTGATGACTGTTTGGGGGGGATATGGGAAGAAGCAGATGGGTGGGCAAACTTCCTTTTTTTTAATGTGTCACTCTGGCAAGTAACCAGGCTAATAAGTAATCCCTAAATAGTAAACTTTCACCAAAATGCATATGTGAATTCATTAAAAGGTTACAAGAAGGTCACTTTATAAATACAGAAAATTCCAAAATGACAAATAGCCTGATTCTAGTTTCCCCAAAATATCATTTGAAAATAATCAAAAGAAGCCAAACTTCATGGCTCTGGAGGCAGGTATTCATAATTCTTTTAAAAAATGCATAAAATAGGAATATTGGTGATGGACAAATGATAGAAATTAAAGGTCGGAAAGTAAAGTTTTTACTGAGCAAAGTGGAAAATGAAGCACAAAACTAAGGCCACTACTGGCATAATTTCAGTCAACAAGTTTTCTTGATTTGCCCAAAATAAGCAGATAACATAGTAAAATTTGTCTTTGTCATGAATTATCCATGTAATGGTTTAATTCTTCACTTATCACACACAGAGACAGGTAAAATACAAGTTGAAGACCAAGCATGTTTTGCTGAATTCTAGGTCTTTATGCCATCATCAGCCAGACTTCAGCAGACAATCTCAAATGCTTTAAATATCATCCTGCCAACAATACTTTAGACAGAGGTAAAGAACAATGATGATAATCTCCACATCCTTCAGAAGAGCTATGTAAAAATTCTTGAGAATATGTGAATCAGGTCCTGATCAAAATGAAATAAAGACAATATACAAAAGTCTCATGTGATTGTGATTAGAGGACATGTCATACAAAGTAGGAAGTGAATGATGGTGCCACAAAAATTAAGACAACAGTCAACCCACTAGCTGATCAAGAGGTACATCCTATACACATCTGGTGGATGTAAATTAGCACAAGAAAGTAATTTTGCAATATGTACTCATGTCTAACAGTTCCCATGCTGATCAATCTCCAAAGAAATAATCCTGAACAATGGAAGTGTTCTATGCACAGACACTCACTATAAAATTATAACTTATCTAAAGAAAAAATGGTAATAACCTATCCCTTCGCAGATTGTTGGTTATAGAAATAATGGTACAACTACATTTTAAAGCTGTCTATAAGCATTAAAATGAGTTTTTTAAAGAGCATTGAAATGACACAATAAAATGTTCACATTTTTGATACATGAAAACCAACGCCATCAACTAAAACTCTGCTGACATCTGTAAAAGCTGTAAAACCTTCTCATAAAGTATACATTGTAAATATTTAATGAAAAATAACTTTCTGATAAATAAACTATCTGGACATCAAACCTAATAACTCTCAAATATTTTGAAGATCCTTCTGGGCATCTCCATCTTTCAAACCCCTGCAATATAACCAATTCATATCTAAAGAAAAAATGGCAATAACCTATCCCTTCGCAGATTGTTGGTTATAGAAATAATGGTACAACTACATTTTAAAGCTGTCTATAAGCATTAAAATGAGTTTTTTAAAGAGCATTGAAATGACACAATAAAATGTTCACATTTTTGATACATGAAAACCAACGCCATCAACTAAAACTCTGCTGACATCTGTAAAAGCTGTAAAACCTTCTCATAAAGTATACATTGTAAATATTTAATGAAAAATAACTTTCTGATAAATAAACTATCTGGACATCAAACCTAATAACTCTCAAATATTTTGAAGATCCTTCTGGGCATCTCCATCTTTCAAACCCCTGCAATATAACCAATTCAAAATGAGTCATCTCTACCTCCTCCTAAACATACTCCTGTTCCTACCCTGGTCTTCCCCAACCACCACACAGCAAATCTCTCAGGACAGAAAACCTAGGCTTGGCCCTCTTCCTTCACATCCAATCTGATGAATTTACCAAGTCTGATGAACTCCGTCTTGAAAAACCATTCTGATCTTTCCATTTCTCTCCAACCCCATTGCTGGATCACCAGCTAATGCCACCATTTTTTCAAGCCCAGTTTACTGCACCAACCTTCTATGTCTGCCCCCAAAACTAGTAGACTCAGGCTTTGCCTAGGTTCAGATCTTAGCTCATCACTTAGTAGCTGTATGTTTGGAATGATGTTATTTAGCTTCCCTGTGCTTCAGTGTCATCAATTAACTGGAGAAAATAATAGTACCTGTCTCACAGGGCAGTGAGAGTTAAATAAGTTAATATGTGTAAGCAGTTAGGACAGTGCCTGATACCTAAGAAGCGCTGCAAGTATTTGTTCTTATTGTTACTCCTTTTTCCTCACTGCATCCCAGCACAAAGTCCAGTGTTTGGTACATAGTAAATGCTCTGTGAACACTTAGTGAGTGGCTATTTTAGTCATACACTGATCATATACCAGCAAGATCTGAACCAAAATATTCCTCAATGTTATATATCCTTATTCCTGCCAATACTTCGTAATAATTTGAAATGGAGCCTTAATTAACTTCAGGGATCAACCTGAAAAGAAAATGGCTATACATTTTAATTTCTTTGAAATCTGAAGTTTTAAATTCATTTGTTCCAACTACTTGAGTGTTTTTTCTTGGGAAAATTTTAACTGGTATCCTGAAAATTTTTTTTAATTATACTAAATGCCCAGCCATCTGTCCCATCTTCTCAGAAAGCACCAAGATACTACATCTCAGAATAAGAAATGAGAAAAATAAATTTAACACTCAATGCTGATGGCATGAAAGATTAGTGGGAGTATAAACTAGAATATTTTGCAGCATATATGAAGTGTTTGTAAAAAGTTACACACTCTGGCTAAGGATTTCCTTTAAAAATATTCCCTAAAGAAATAACCAGAGATGTGAACAAATATTTAAAGATAAACATGTTTGTGTCAATATTCTATTGTGAAAAATTGAAAACAATCTAAATGCCCAGCAATAGAGGCTGTTTAAATAAATTTAGGGTCACTCAACTATCCTCTCTGGCTGTTTTGACTATGGATGATTTGCGTCTTTGTTAGAGTTCAAAAAGGCTCAACTCTGCCTTTTACTAGGTATGGGATCTTGGGCAAGTTACTATGCCACAGTTTCTTCACTTGTACACATAAACAACAGAATACTGAAGACTGAATTAGTTAATTTATGTAAATTGACAATAGCCCTTGCCACATAGTAGCACTGAACAGGCGGTTAATAACATTATTTCCTTTTTGTACTTATCAAATTCTTCACAATGATCCTACGTCATTTTTGAAGTAAAAATAAAAATAAACAAACACTAGTAGTTTCTAATTTCTTAGAAGAAACCAAATTAAACAAAAATCAGTTCAAAATATATAAATCTAAAATCCTTTACCAGAAATCTTTGGAGCTTGTTTCAAGTACAGATTTTTTCATATTTTAGAAAGATGATATAGTGTGTGCTAAAGACCTGATATAAACCCCCCAGCAAGGTGTGGGCCAGCACCCTACTATCAAAACTCTAACATTCATACAAACTCAAAAGAAATCAAGACAATAAGTCAGTGACAAGACAATAAGTCAATAAGTAAGTTTATTTCCCATCATGACTTCCTCAAGATTCATCATCTAGTTATTTACTTTGCTCGATCATTTATTTGTAGCCTCCTCCAACCCCCAGGCCCTTAGCCTCCTCCCTCCCTCCTGCACACACTTCACACAAAGAAAAACAAAAATACCACCTTCACAAAAAATACAACAGCTTCTTTTATTAGCTTAGTGCACATGGAATTCATTTGGCAGATCTCTCCTCAGTAATTCCAGTTTTTAAAGGTATCACTACAATCAATCAACACAGTTAGTACCCATATACTGGTTTCCCCACAATGGAACAAAACGCTGCTGCTGCCTTCCTGAAAAATGGATCACTGATTCACTGAAAATATCCCAGAAAGTCACCAGGCCTCTTTGCTAGCACTGTGTTTCTTTGTAACTTTCTGCTACTGAATAAAGGCCTCATTAATTAAGGAGGCCCAATGAAGGCAAAAAAGTAAAACAGCTCTCTGGGGAGGCCTTACAAATAGCTGTGAAAAGAAGAGAAGTGAAAAGCAAAGGAGAAAAGAAAAGATATAAGCATCTAAATGCAGAGTTCCAGAAAATAGCAAGAAGAGATAAGAAAGCCTTCTTCAGCAATCAATGCAAAGAAATAGAGGAAAGGAACAGAAGGGGAAAGACTAGAGATCTCTTCAAGAAAATTAGAGACACCAAGGGAACATTTCATGCAAAGATGGGCTCGATAAAGGACAGAAATGGTCTGGACCTAACAGAAGCAGAAGATATTAAGAAGAGATGGCAAGAATACACAGAAGAACTGTACAAAAAAGATCTTCATGACCTAGATAATCATGATGGTGTGGTCACTAATCTAGTGCCGACATCCTGGAATGTGAAGTCAAGTGGGCCTTAGAAAGCATCACTACGAACAAAGCTAATGAAGGTGATGGAATTTGAGCTGTTTCAAATCCTGAAAGATGATGCTGTGAAAGTGCTGCACTCAATATGCCAGCAAATTTGGAAAACTCAGCAGTGGCCACAGGACTGGAAAAGGTCAGTTTTCATTCCAATCCCAAAGAAAGGCAATGCCAAAGAATGCTCAAACTACCGCACAATTGCATTCATCTCACATGCTAGTAAAGTAATGCTCAAAATTCTCCAAGCCAGGCTT
>SJXQ01010676.1:24663-78459 GCA_006408695.1 Aepyceros melampus
GAGTGAACTCCGGGAGTTGGTGATGGACAGGGAGGCCTGGCATGCTGCGATTCATGGGGTCGCAAAGAGTCGGACATGACTGAGTGACTGAACTGAATGAAGGCGGAATGCCTAATGCATAAAAATCTCAATTCCCATAAATACCTTTGTAGATCCACTGAACATACATTTTAACTTTCTTTTTTTTTCAATTTAAATTTATTTATTTTAATTGGAGGCTAATTACTTTACAACATTGTATTGGTTTTGCCATACATCAACATAAATCCACCATGGGTATACACATGTTCCCCATCCTGAACCCCCTCCCACCTCCTTCCCCGTACATTGAAGGATAATTGCTTTATATTACTGTGTTGGTTTCTACCAAACACACATTTTAACTTTCTTATTCACAGAACTACAACCTGCCATACAGTAGAGAAAGTAAAATGGTGCAAAACTATTTTTAAAGGACTACTAGAACAAATTATTAACTGATTAAAGTGATTATGCTCCATTTGACTGGGTCCTAGAAGATTTGTGTTAAAATTTTTCTATAGGAAAAAAATATAGAATTATTTTATAAGGATCTCTTCATAATACGGTAAGTTTTTAATTTAACTTTTGCTCTAATATTTTTACAATAAGCATGTATTAATAGAGGGAAATAAAAAATAAGGCATTACAGGGGAAATTTTGAAGACGAAAAAATTACATACATTTTTCAAAAGGCCAAATTTATTCATAGAAAATTAAGTGGTCAATTACATGGCTTTATTTGAGAACTGTTAAAAAGTTCCAAGAAACACTTCCTACAAAACAGACCTTGGGTAGGTCATAGTCTCAACCCATTAGAGAGTGCTCACCAGAAGTCAGCCTCAGATTCACCAAACTGTGCAAGAAACAATCAGTTATTACTAGTTACTTAGCAACTGTGAGCAGGCACATGCAGCCGAAGAATCCGTTGTAGTTGAGGGGGGCTGCAAGGTCAGAGAACCCTCAGAGCAGGGAGGGTTGGGCATTCTCATATGGACCTAATGGGGAGCTTGCCCTCATGAGGGGCTGTCTCTGACATCTGGGCACCTCTGTGGATCCTTGGAGGTCAGGGAAGCTTTCCTGCATCCCAGAAATGCTGCTTATAATTATCTGGATGCAGGGAAATTTGGATCTTAACTTTTCTGGGCCTCAGATTTTGTATTTATCAAGAAACAGTGGTAATAACCACAATAACAATAGCAATACATAGATCACAAGGTTGCTCCAGTATTGGTTGCCAGTCCCCTTCCCCAGAGTTTGACTTACTACCAAAAAAAAAAAAAAGCTCTCCTGTGCCAATTCTGAGGCCACTGAAGACACTGACACAGATCATTAGTGGGCTAGCCCAGCTTGCTCCCTGAAATCTAGCCAAATCAATTTCCCTGACATTAGGGCTCAATCCAATCTTTCCTATTTCTTCCAAGGGAGCAATCTGCTTAACCCAGTCATGTTAATTTCCAAGACTAAGTGAGGCAAGGATTTTTGTCTTTTTTTCTCTTCTTGGAAACCATGCATTTTTAGCATTACACACACAAATGTACATACACACAACAGCAACTTTGCTGGGATGCTGATGAGGAACACAATGCCTAAGATTTACTGAGAATGATCAGTGTTGGAAAAAAACAGTAGTCAGGTTAAAGAAAGAAACTTACTTCCCAAAGAGATCTGTTAAGAAAGTACATCCCCAAAAGTTGAAAAGATAAATGGCATTTTGCCCAGAGTCTTCTCAAATGGAGCCAAATAATTGAGTCTACCCACCAAAGGAGAGGGACAAAGAGTATAAAGGAAGCACAAAACCCTTTAGAAAGTGGCCACACAAAATCTCCAAGACTGTCAGCCATTTGATTTACCAGGCAGCCAGCCAAATAAGGCGCTGGTGATGCTGTGGCATTAAGATGAGCTTAGTGAAGGAAGAGAACAGAGGGAAAGGAGAGCTGCTCACACTGCTAAACTCAGAGCAAGCATCTCCACATGACCGAAGGTCATCAGAGCAGTGGCATGCTCAAAACATTTGTGTGCAGATATGAAAGGTCATTAAACATCTGAATAAAATGGATTTGTCCTTTATCTGATGGATAAAAATGCCAGTTCTTAGCACAGACAACAAAAGGAAGGATATTCTCTTCTCCGGTAAGCTTAAAATTACTGAACATTCAGAACAGCAGGGAACAGACTGCTTGGGGGAGGGGCAATTGTGGTTTCTTGCCAAAAATATAGCTATTGTTGTTATTTATCTGAACACAATATTTTGTCATTTTAATGTTCATCAACATCAGCTGGGTATTTAGTAAAGACAGGCAGAGTTTTCAGCAAAGCATGGATGGCATACCACTGCTTTCATGGAAAAAGTGGATGAAAATTAAGGAATCAAAACTTGGAAAGAAAATGGAAAATAATACTTTATTCTTTTCAACTGAAAGCATATAACAATGCTCCTAGTATTTCACGGTCAAACACTTCTCAGATCCTAGAGCATGGGGCATTAGAAAGCAACACCTGCACTAAGAAATTACTCTTGTTGACTCTTACCATACAGTGAAAAAGCTGTCTCAACTTCATCAGGGCAAAGAAAAAGAGCAGCATATCCCTATTCCTGTTCAAAATAAACTTACAAAAAGCAAAATGGCAGTAAAAGAAAGAAATGAAGTATTGAGACCTGCTACAACACCTCAGATATGCAGATGACACCACTCTTATGGCAGAAAGTGAAGAGGAACTAAAAAGCCTCTTGTTGAAAGTGAAAGAGGAGGGTGAAAAAGTTGGCTTAAAGCTCAACATTCAGAAAATGAAGATCATGGCATCTGGTTCCATAACTCCACGGGAAATAGATGGGGAAACAGTGGAAACAGTGGCTCACTTTATTTTCCTGGGCTCCAAAATCACTGCAGATAGTGACTGCAGCCATGAAATTAAAAGATGCTTACTCCTTGGAAGGAAAGTTATGACCAACATTTGTCATTTTAATGTTCATCAACATCAGCTGGGTATTTAGTAAAGACAGGCAGAGTTTTCAGCAAAGCATGGATGGCATACCACTGCTTTCATGGAAAAAGTGGATGAAAATTAAGGAATCAAAACTTGGAAAGAAAATGGAAAATAATACTTTATTCTTTTCAACTGAAAGCATATAACAATGCTCCTAGTATTTCACGGTCAAACACTTCTCAGATCCTAGAGCATGGGGCATTAGAAAGCAACACCTGCACTAAGAAATTACTCTTGTTGACTCTTACCATACAGTGAAAAAGCTGTCTCAACTTCATCAGGGCAAAGAAAAAGAGCAGCATATCCCTATTCCTGTTCAAAATAAACTTACAAAAAGCAAAATGGCAGTAAAAGAAAGAAATGAAGTATTGAGACCTGCTACAACACCTCAGATATGCAGATGACACCACTCTTATGGCAGAAAGTGAAGAGGAACTAAAAAGCCTCTTGTTGAAAGTGAAAGAGGAGGGTGAAAAAGTTGGCTTAAAGCTCAACATTCAGAAAATGAAGATCATGGCATCTGGTTCCATAACTCCACGGGAAATAGATGGGGAAACAGTGGAAACAGTGGCTCACTTTATTTTCCTGGGCTCCAAAATCACTGCAGATAGTGACTGCAGCCATGAAATTAAAAGATGCTTACTCCTTGGAAGGAAAGTTATGACCAACCTAGACAGCATATTACAAAGCAGAGACATTACTTTGCCAACAAAGGTCCGTCTAGTCAAGGTTTTTCCTGTGGTCATGTATGATGTGAGAGTTGGACTGTGAAGAAGGCTGAGCACCGAAGAATTGATGCTTTTGAACTGTGGTGCTAGGGAAGACTCTTGAGAGTCCCTTGGACTGCAAGGAGATCCAACCAGTCCATTCTGAAGGAGATCGGCCCTGGGATTTCTTTGAAAGTAATGATGCTGAAGCTGAAACTCCAATACTTTGGCCACCTCATGCGAAGAGTTGACTAATTGGAAAAGACCCTGATGCTGGGAGAGATTGGTGGCAGGAGGAGAAGGGGATGACCAAGGATGAGATGGCTGGATGACATCACCGACTCAATGAACATGAGTTTGAATAAACTCCGGGAGTTGGTGATGGACAAGGAGGCCTGGCACGCTGCGATTCATGGGGTCATGAAGAGTCAGACATGACTAAGCAACTGAAATGAACTGAACAACATGAGTGAAGCTTGAAAACATTATGTGAGGTGAGAAAATTCAGACACAAAGGACCACATTTTGTATGAGTCCTTTCTAATTCACAGAATAGGCAAATCCAATCCATAAAGGCTGAAGTACATTAGCGATTGTCAGGGGCTTCTGGGAAGGCAGGTGGACTTTGGAGGGACGTGATCAGTGTATGTTAATCGGTACAGAGTTGTTTTAGGTGATGAATAATTTTTAAATTGACTGTGTTTATGATTGCACATGTCGGTAGATACAGTAAAAACCACCCAATTGTACCCTTTAAATGAGCAAATTTCATATTCTGTGAGTTACATCTCATTAAATGTTATTTTTTTAAAGTTGGGTGAGATAAACACACTCTCACATTTACACACATATACAAAACTAAGTATCTCAATGACACACACACACTGACACTCCACTTCCTCAGTTTATTTTCAACTGGAGGATCTCTTGTCCTCTGTATTCTAGAGCTGCTGCTCTGCAAACTAAGGGTACATGAGAAGCACCACAGACTTTATTATGATTCCTCTGTCTGGGGTAGAACCTGAGGTTCTACTTTCTAGCAAGCTCCCAGGTGTGATAACGTTAAAAGGTCATGTCTTTCCCACACCACAGATGTTGTGCCACGTATATGGATTCGTAACATACTAAAGCACCGAGCCCTGTCAAGAGCTACTGCCCCAAGTCCTGTCACAAGCCACACCCAGGGACATCCCAAGCAGCGTGGATCCTTCCTGCCCCTCCCCAGCAAAGGACTACACAGGCGGGCCGAGAGGCAGTGCCTCCACTGAACTCTTGGACTTTGTTACACACAGACGGTCACGCATTTGCCTTCTATGCCAGCTTTGCTGCTGACAGGCCTTCCTCCAGCACCCCCACCTCTGAGACAACTTCCTTGTATGTATGCTGCTGCTGCTGCTGCTAAGTCGCTTCAGTCGTGTCCGACTCTGTGCGACCCCAGAGACAGCAGCCCACCAGGCTCCCCTGTCCCTGGGATTCTCCAGGCAAGAACACTGGAGTGGGTTGCCACTTCCTTCTCCAATGCATGAAAGTGAAAAGTGAAAGTGAAGTCTCTTAGTCATGTCCGACTCCTAGTGACCCCATGGACTGCAGCCCACCAGGCTCCTCCGTCCATGCGATTTTCCAGGCAACAGTGCTGGAGTGCTATCGCCTTCTCCGCCTTGTATGTATAACTGGACCTAATATCACCACCTGAGGATGTCACAGAGTTGTTCCCAGAGTGAGATAAGAAAATGCTTGCAGAAGGAACCTGAAGAACCATAAAGCATTATATTACTGTATGATGGGGAGAATTGTTGAGATAGACAAGTTCTCATTCTGATTCCCCTCATGGACTCGAAAGACAAGAGAAATGGATTGGACTCCGGGGGTGGGCAATTTCTACTGCCTCCTCCTTGAAGCATTGAAGACAGAGGCCAAGGCAATGCCCTCTTTTACCCCTTCAAAGCAGCTTAGCAAGGGGAGCACTGATTACCAGAGCAGGAAGGCTTCAGCAACCAAAGTGAGCCAGACATGTTCTGAGAGGCAGTAAAAGCTTTAGTCTATGCCTCTGGGATCCACCAACTTCCTGTGAGAAATATCACTGTGAGACATGAACTTAATAATGGGGAACTTGGGTTACTAGTCATGGAGTTTCAAGTGTGATGTCCCACCCTCAATTCATGCATATCTCACACCCACCACTGCATTGCCATGAAAATTCAGCATCTCTGATTCTGCTGTAGCCAGAAGACACTGAAGCCAATAAAGTTCTAAATGAGCTTTCCTTCCTATTAAACTGTAGCGCCCTGAAGATAAAAGAAAACTTGTCTTACTACACAATATATTTTAGTTTTACATGATCAATTTCAACCAAGAGGAAAAATGAAAAAAGAAACCAAAATGTACCCTACTGTGGACCCATACTTACCCCATAAAAATGAATCTTGCTTTCATAATCATGAAAATACTCAAGAAATATAGAACTTATGGTCTATTTCTCTAAAATCAGCTTCAAAAACAAGTTTAGAAGACTTGGAAAAAGAGAGTCATCCACTAACTCATTACAAGACTGTCTTAAAATCAGATGAAACTATTTTACCTGTGTTATTTCTTTATAGCAAAATAATTGTTAAACTTTATGAAATGAGAGACTACTAAAGCATATCTTACTGTTTGCAAGTTACATTCATATGCTATGTCTACATTATAAAACCAAAAACTAAAGAAATTATTCACACCTTTCATAAAATGAAATCTGTCACAATGATTAAGTACTGTCTTAGAAAAACAGGGCAGGGGAGGGGAGCTTCCCTGATGGCTCAGATTGTAAAGAATCTGACTGCAATGCAGCAGACCTGGGTTCAATCCCTAGGTTGGGAAGATCCCTTGGAGAAGGGGATGGAAACCCACTCCAGTATTCTTGCCTGGAGAAGTCCATGGACAGAGGAGCCTGGTGAGTTATAGTCCATGGGATTGCAAAGAGTAGAGAAACAGGGGGGGAAATTAATTGCTGATTCAAAAAAGATGCTTAATTAAAAGGAAATGAGAGCCTTATTTAACACTCTGGCATTATTAACAACTTTCCTTTATCCAGACAGTAACATTTTAACTGTACTGACTTTAGTGTAAGGGCCTAGGATCTAAAGAAAAAGATCAGTTAAGATAAATTATTCATTGAAAATGTGTTCTTATAACATAAAAAAGGCCTGTTTTTAAAAGGGTCATTTCCCAATCTATTACAATTCTCCTGTGAATCACATAAATAGCTAACAGGAGAATACAATCTAAGCTTTTATTAAAAAAAAAAAAAAAAACACTTTAGAAAATTCACTAGAGTTCTTAGAATAGCTTTGCTTTAAAAATGTGTATAAAATTTGTGCTGGCCTTCCAAAGGGGAAAAAAATCTAAACACTGTTCACCCATCACAATGTTTACATCTTTTTTTAAGTATATATTTTAACAGTGCAAAGGTCTCCCTAAGTTCCCACTTCAGGGTGCATTCCCCCATTAAAGTGATTGTAGTCATTTCAAAGTTTTCAAACACTAAAACCAATCTCACCATCAGATGTCCAATTTTATGTGTGTCTCACCCTATATCATCAACTCCCTGAGAACAGACACAACTTTAGTTCTCTTAATGCCCGAGCAGCCAGAATGGACTGCAAACAGAATCAGAGCCCTCTACAGTCTGGTGGTTTCTAAGAGGGGAGATGGCTGGAGGAGAGATGGAAAGGGAGGTTACAGTTAGCAGATGTAAGCATTTATACACAAAATGGATAAACAAAGTCTTACTATATAGCATAGAAAACTATATTCAATATCCTGTGATAAGCCATAAGAAAATAAATATTTTTATATATGTGTGTATAACTGAATCACTTTCCTGGACAGAAGAAATTAACAGCACTATCAATCAACTATAATTCAATTAGAAAATAATAAAAGAAAATAATGTTGAAAAGAATCAGAGCTCTCTGCTCTCACACAGTACTGCTTTCTCTCAGAAAGCTCATTTGTTATCACTTCCATAAATCAAGTGATCAACGAAAAGGATGAAAAGAAAGGAAACTATCATTTGCTGTATACCAAACCCCTATGTGTATTTCAGTATTTAATCCTTCCAGTACCCTGAGGAAGCTGAATCTTGAGAAGGAAAACTTGCCCACAGTTGCCAAGCTTCAATAAGATGGGGCCTCAAACCAAATCCATGCCCAGAGAGTCAACATTGCGTAATTCACTGACCAATTTAGGAAAAATCTGAATAGTACAAGGGTTCCACCCTAACTTAGCAAATAAGTACTTACTTGAGCCATACACTGGCATCAGAAAGTACTGTTGTTAGTGGCCTGGAGATCTTGGGCGAGCAAAACAGCACCTTGAGAAGCCCAAGTACGATGCATCTTGCTGTAGCTTTTCAGAGCCTCCCACCCACCGATGAGCTGGGGAGCCCAAGCCCTTCTCAGGGGCAGTCACAGAGTTCAGCCGTAGCTCTGTAAAGTTCTCTATAACTTGAGTGAACGAAGTGTTTCCGCCACATTCTCCCCAACCACCTTGCACGTACATGTCCAGGGTTGCACACTAAAGATTGATAAACTTGTTATGGTACAAAGAGATCTATATTTATGACCCGCAGATGTTTTCGAGACCTTTAATTACGTGTCCTTCTAAAGATCAGTCATGGGCAGCTCCCCTCCCCATGGCTACAGCTGCACCTTGAGGCTGCCCCCTGGGAGGGTCTCCACTTCACTCAGCCCCACCCAGCAGGCTTCGCTCTACCTGTCTGGCTACTGCAGACATTGTTATAATCGTCCCTATCTGTCAGAGTTTCATAGGTACAGAGACCATGACCCTAACAGTGCTTGATCGATTTTCTTGAACACAAGGTTGGGCATCTTTGCTTCTTCAGACTCAATCCTCCTTTACAAAATCCCAGAAAAAATTTCTCCTAAACTACTTAATTGGTTCTTGGGCTGCACACCCCTGACTACCTGGGTCAAAACTGTAATTCTCTCTCATATAAGTTGTGACTTTGAGCAAGCTATTATCACTCTGTATGTCACAGCCATACCTCTAAATGGAGGTGCTATTAGAAACTCTTTCACTAGGCTATGAGCGTTATTGTTCATTAAGTGCTGAACAGTGTTGATCACTAGCACTGTCGCCTGCTCGACTAAACCCACTGAGGGCAAGACCACGTCTTCATCAGCTCTGCACCCCCCATGACCCCAACAATGTGATGCAGACAGAAGATGCTTGCATCAGTTCACCATTATGGATAAGGATAGTTAAAAAATAGGTCACCTTTATATGTCTGTGGATCACCAGATCTTCATTCACCAAAACAGAACTAATATACTAAAAAATGTGTTATTTTTGAAATTATGAATTACAGAATTTCAAGTGTCTTATATTCACTGGGACTGGTTAGATTGTTTTTTCCACTTTTGTGTAACTGAAAATAATTCATGTTTTGATCCACTAAATTTCAACCTCAAAATCCAGCTGACAACTCCTGTGCTTTGAGCCTTGAGTAATTTTATTTTCTGTCTCAAAATGTCTATGTAAGACAAGACAGTGAAGAATCACGAAACCATGAGCAACTCTGAAACTTCAGGGCTCTGTTCCGAACAATGCTTTCCTAGGGAATGTCAAAGCAGCTGAAAATACCACTGTGCTTCATCCATCAACAAACTGTCATGTCACTTGATAAATTATGAGTCAAAAGAAAAATACTTGTCTCTTCCAACCTGGATAGATGAGAACCGGGTAAAGGAGAACCCAATATGTTTACTAACATTTCCTTTACCAGGTTTTTCTACTAAGATCTAAGATCTAACCATAAAGAAGGCCACTTTCAAATTAAAAAAAAAAAGTTTTTATTTCTAAATATGTAATTTCCTCAGTTGTTTATACACAAGTGCAACGCAGCCCTCTACACTGCTTAAATTTCAACAGATGAGCTACAGGGAAAGAAAAATCTTGAATTTCTCCAGAGTGAAAAACATTTCACATCATCAATACACCCAGCACTGAGCACAGATATTTGGGACAGAAAAGTATTCAACAACAAAAAAAATAAAACAAAATGAACTGTATTTAATTCATGAGTCTGAATAATCAGTTTGTGATGGTATCACATTTCACACAACTATTTTCATGTACTCTCAAAAGAGGCAATTCTGCTATGGGCTGAAACAAAGACAACTCTTGGAGACTGCTGGAAGTTTTAACCACTCAAATTTTGAAAAGGGAGATCATGTTATGCACATACCAGAATATGATGTAAATATATCCAGACTAGGCAGAGTAAGTGGAGAAGGCAATGGCACCCCACTCCAGTACTCTTTCCTGGAAAATCCCATGGACGGAGGAGCCTGGTAGGCTGCAGTCCATGGGGTCGCTAAGAGTTGGACACGACCTGAGCGACTTCTCTTTCACTTTTCACGTTCATGCATTGGAGAAGGAAATGGCAACCCACTCCAGTGTTGTTGCCTGGAGAATCCCAGGGATGCGGGAGCCTGGTGGGCTGCCGTCTATGGGGTCACACAGAGTCGGACACAACTGAAGCGACTTAGCAGCAGCAGCAGCATGCAGAGTAAGCCTGCAAAAAAATACCCTGGAAAAGGACTTTATGATCTGGGCTTTCCTGGTGGCTCAGTTCTACAGTAGAAAAATAGAGATTATATGAAATACGGTGAGGTAGGGAAAGATGCATGGCTCAGACTGTAAAGAATCTGCCTGCAATGCAGGAGACCCTGATCTGATCCCTGGGTCAGGAAGATCCCCTGGAGAAGGGAATGGAAATCCACTCCAGTATTCTTGCCTGGAGAATCCCACAGACAGAGGAGCCTGTCGGAATATAGTCCAGGGAGTCGCAAAGAGTTGGAGAGGACTGAGTGACTAGCTTGTTCACTTTATGATTTATTTCACTTAATCATTCAGCTAAATGTGTCATCGTTTTAAAGAGACATGGTAAAACAGTCCTTTCCCTGGCACGTGAACTCTCTTCCTCTCATGTATTAGAAGAGGAAGAAGAAAGGCCAAGAGCTGGTGAAGGTGCTCCTCTGAAGCTCTGTGTGCTTGTCCTTCCATCTTTCACACGAACTCGTGCAAAATCACAGCAAAGCCCCATTTTCCACTGCTGACATTCCATCTCTAAGCTGCCATTTCACAACCAGAGAAGAAGCTGCCTAGACAAGAAGTGAGGCTGGTCAAAATAACCTTGAATTCCACGCATTTACCTATCTACAGTGGTAGCGTTCTGCACTGAAGTACAGAGAGCACGGAACACTAAATTCCTCCTTCACTCCTTCAGCCACTGTTCACTGACTGCAGAGGGCCGAGCCCCTGAACGGCAGGGTCACTGCGTTCCTCTTTACAGCTCCAGCCTCTTACCCCTGGCTAGGCACACAGACGCTCAGTACCTGTTTGTGACATGCATCTGCCTTGAACACAAATGACCCTGCTAGCAATCTTAATTTCAGATGGAGTCCTCCACTGTAAGCTGGTGGACGAGCTAGAGCTGACGAGACAATGAGCCGGTAGTGAAGGGATGCTCAGCATCTCGGTCACAGACAAAGCACTTGTGAGACAACCCTAACCTCTGTCCCCCCTTGAACTAGGCCCAGTGCTGCCTGTAGGCCTTGACAACCCACCCAGAGGGGCCAAGGAGCCCTTCCTCGGGAGGCCCTGGAAAGCAGGCCCGTGAGAACACACCTGCAGCCTGGGGCCTGGACAAGGCTGAGCGCGTGTGCCCCAGCACCACTCACAGACCAGGGCTGCAGAGCTGCAGCTGCAAGGCCGCTGCCTGCGGTGACCTCCCCTTTACCGTGATGACTGACCCAAGCTCTGTCAGGCTCCTCACTCTCTCCAGCACAGCCCCACCACGACAGGCGTTTCACCTGCCCCTGGCACACCCGGATTCACAAGGACACAATAAGCAGTTCGGCTCAGGGCAGGGAGCTAAGAAGTGATTACTGCTGAGCCTCAATCCCACCGCCTCGCTCTTCAAATCCTCCGCAGAAACTATGAACAGCAACAGGATGAGAATGATAATGATAATTTTAAACAGCTAACATTTGTCATGTACTGTATGCAAAAACATTATGCTAAGTGTTGAGTGCTAACAACCCCATGGGACACTACTATGATTCCCACTTGATAGATTCAGAAACAGGACGGGAGAATTGAACCTGTGGCCGTGTGAATGCATGCTAAGCAGCAGAGGCAGAGTGAAGACTAGAACTAGGACCCCACAGCCCGCCTCTTAGTATTCTCTTTGCTGCCTCCACAGAAGACTGGATGAGCCAGAAGGCTGGAGGACTACACCCACCAATGAAGCAGGTAAATCCCTTCACCTGAGAGCCAGCTTTCTCACCTGAGTGTCAGAGCTGATGAGGTCTAAGGTATGTTCCAGCTGGTAGTTCTGCTCACTAATCACAGGACCAAGAGAGCCAACCCAACTGTATCCCCAAAAAATGGATTAAAAAAAGACAAAAATATAATAAGCAACTGTCTTGCTACCACTGTTGGTAATCCTTCTTTCTCAAATTAATAATACTGGATATTTTTACATGGCTATAGGCCTTCCCTGGTGGCTCAGATGGTAAAGGATCTGCTTGCAATGCAGGAGACTTGGGTTTAATTCCTGGTTCAGGAAGACCCCCTGGAAAAGGGAATGGCTACCCAGTCCAGTATTCTTGCCTGGAGAATTCCATGGACAGAGGAGCCTGCTGGGCTACAGTCCATGGGGTCACAAAGAGTCAGCTAGTCACTGAGCAGCTAGCACAATTGATACTGCTTGTCCCTATGGGACCAGGCTACTCCTAAAAAGGGGTCAGGTCTCACCTGAAGGGCAAGAGCCACCACTCTGACAGTCTTCATCAGACCAGCCAATCTCGTGGAGGCAAGGGTGAAAGAGAAGCAGCTGGTGACCTCTCCAGTAGAAGCCACTACAGAACACTTGGAAAGAGCGAAGCCAAAGTTGCGTAAAAATGTTTTGGATGAAATGCACCCGATCAGAAATAGCTCTGTATGCTTCACCCCACCTAGCCATAAAATTAACTGACTTCAACACTGACCTACCACAAACTCCCTAATTATAACAAAAAGAGTTCAGGTAAGAGCAATAAAACTGATACCACTGAGCAGGATTTTGAGGCAAATAAGCTAAAGTAACGTCCTTACATGTGACAATGCGTCTTGGGGAAGACAAATGGGCTGAAGTGCAATCTGTCCTCCAGATTCACAGATGCAGAACCTGTAATGTGAAGAACCAGCTGCATGGGGCATTTTGTATAAGGGACATGAGCATCCATGGATTCTGGTATCTGAATGTGTGTGGGGTGGGGGGTGGAGGGCGGGGGGAGGAATCCTGGAACTAACATCCTCCAGTGCCATGGGATGACAGCAGTGTGTCAGAAGCCAAGCCTCAGGGCAAGAGAGAAGACGGGCAGACTCAGCTTGTTAAATAAAACACTGAGAGCAAACGCAAAGGTTACTGCAAGCAATATATTTTTTTTTTAAATAAGCAATCCCATTTTAAGTCATGGTCCTATGAATTAAGATCATTTCTGTCTCCAGCTATCCTGATCCTGATAAAGGGTGCTGGGGCATCAAGAGCATTCCACCTCATGTCCAGAGGAGAAATCAAAGATATCTGACTGTCATGCTTCAATCTTTTCCTCTTAAGTCCTCCCACCAATAAACAGAGTTCTGCAGTTTTTATATAAAGAATGCCAATTTGGTTTTCAAAAAGATGCAAGATAGTCTGGGAAGGAAAAGTTGGGTTTCATCAAGGGAAGCCAGAAGGCTTTCTCGGATGCTCTTAAAATGGTAAGGTCTCAGTTTCACATATGTCAAATGATCTGTAAAACTCCCAGCTTAAAAACACAATTCACAGTTCCCAAGCCTGACCATTTCTCTTCTTAGCTACTTGAACCAGAACTACTTACAACCATTTGACAGAATCAAACCCACTATAGACAGATGCCCACAAGGACATTCTTTCCCCCTGTGGCCACATCCAAATTCTGAGAATTCAGCAGTCACCCAATAAACTTAAACAATCTAAGAAAAACTACTTCTGGGTGTACTTGAGCATTCCAAAGTACATGAAAATTAACAGTGTGATTTAACCAACTCACTGAGTTTCTCCTCTATATTCACTTATTTTTTAATTTACTTACTGTTGTGGTTTAGTTTTATATATCACTTTACTTTTCTGAAGTTACTGTGGGAAAAAAGACTTGATTTCTGTAGCAACTAAACAAGACACTTTACAAGAATAGATAAAGGAAATACTATCCATATAGCCCTCAGACAAAATAATCACATTCTTTTCGATCCTACAGAACCAAACATATACACAGACATGTGCATGCTAAGTCGCTTAAGTCTTGTCCAACTCTTTTCTACATAGCCCACCAGGCTCCTCTATCCATGAGATTCTCCAGGCAAGAATACTGGATGGGTTGCCACCCAGGGAATCTTCCCAACCCAGGGATAGAATCCAGGTCTCTTATGTCTCCTGCACTGGCAAGCAGATTCTTTACAACCTGCCACCGGGAAAGCCAGACACACAGACATGCATATGTACACACAAGTATGTGCAGTTAAAACCAGCATTTCATCCTTTAAAGAAAAACAGCCAAAGAGGGAAACATGAGCCATTAATTACACTCAACCATTTCATGGAAAGCAGTGAGCTGCTTCTAAGTCTAAACATATCCTCTGAACATTAAGCCCGATGTTTATTTTTTCCACTTTCACCCATTTTGCTATATGCTCCAATACTCTGGCCACCTGATGCGAAGAGCTGACTCATTGGAAAAGACCCTGATGCTGGGAGGGATTGGGGGCAGGAGGAGAAGGGGAGACAGAGGATGAGATGGCTGGATGGCATCACCGACTCAATGGACGTGAGTCTGAGTGAGCTCCGGGAGTTGGTGATGGACAGGGAGGCCTGGCGTGCTGCGATTCATGGGGTCGCAAAGAGTCGGACACGACTGAGCGACTGGACTGAACTGAACTTTGGTAATAGATTGGTTCAGATTAAAGGATATGATCTCACTTATGATACCATGAGTTTCACAAATCAAATAAAAACAACGGAAAGCCCCTAACAGGACCTAAATGGGATGAAGATGCTGAGCAGTGTGATAAAGGTGAAGACGCAACAACATGCAGAAAGGAAAGCTCAGGTGATGTAGCTGCGAGATGGTTTATGTGCTGAGGGGCACACTGATTAAGGGGGAGGGGACAGGACTCAAAGCGGCCATCACAGAGGCAAAGAAAAAGGAAAAAAAATAAGAAAAAAATCATATGGATCTGTTACCTCCTGCAGCTCCAACAACATATTACAATTCCCGTATCCTAAACCCTGAATTCACATGGCATTGCTTACCTACGCAGACAATTTATCCCATTCTTCCCTATGCCCTGCCTTCCAGTGTTCCCTCGCTGTTCAATGTGTAAAGATTATCTGAAAAATCTCCAACATGTCCGCACATTGTAGATTATCATAAAACCATTCTTGAAAGTCCATTCCCCACAAAATCAGAAACAGTGATACTCACCAAACCAGGTAAGAGTGCTGAATATCAAACGCTCCTTAAGGATCTGAAATCAGCCTAACCCTAGTCACTAAAGAACAAATATCTTACCATAGGACAGAAATAGCATCCTGTAGATTTATCATTAGCAAAATTATGTAGCTAGATTATTCCTGCCTACAGTGTGTGTAGGGCTGCCACATAATTAATGTTTTATTAAACTGTTCTCTGAAGATCTGAGAAAAGATCAGAATCTGAACAAACTGTGCTGTTTAATATTATCTCTCAGGGAGGTGTGCGTCGGGGTAGTTTGAAATTCTCCCTCCAACATTATACTGTTATCTTTGATGCTGGTGGTTTCTTTTTCCCCCTCTTTTCTCTTAGTTACTCCACCTTTTAAGACTAAAGAACATAGAACATTTAATTAAAAATAGAGAGCTTAAGAACAGTGATGCTTAAAAAGCTGCATTTCCATTAAACATTGATCCAGTTCATCCGGGAAGGCTTTGTGCTGTCGAATAAACTCCAGTATTCATGCAATTTTAATGAAAATACTTCTGAACCCCATTTCCTACTTTAGTTTTTACTTTCTGTTCAGTATCCTGAATATCTCAAACCTCCCTAATACACTGACTAAGAAGAACAAAGTAGAAATAGCATTTATAGGAACCAAAAGAACAAGTGTTATAAGAATTTAAATACTATGGTTACCAAAGGGAAAGGAGGTAGAGGGACAAATAGCAGTTTGGGATAAATATACACACACTGCTACATATAAACAGGGCTTCCCTGTGGCTCAGAAGGTAAGGCACCTGCCTGCAATGCAGGAGAGCCAGGTGCAGTCCCTGCGTCAAGAAGGTCCCCTGGAGAAGGGAATGGCTACCCACCCCAGTATTCTTGCCTGGCAAAACCCATGAAGAGAGGAGCCTGGTGGGCTACAGTCCACGGGGTCACAAAGAGTCAGACACAACTGAGCAACTAACACTTTCACATGTAAAACAGATAACCAACAAGGACCTCCTGAATAGCACAGAGAGTCCTCCAGTTCAAGAGAACCCATATTTTTCTTTTGTGTTTGTGAAAGTCGCTCAGTCGTGTCTGACTCTTTGCAACCCCATGGACTATACACTCCGTGGGATTCTCCAGGCCAGAATATGGAGTGGGTAGCCATTCCCTTCTCCTCAAACCCAGGTCTCCCTCATTGCAGGCGGATTCTTTACCAGCTGAGCCACCAGGGAAGCCCTATTTTGCTTTTACCACTTAATATTCTTTTACCTTTATACATTCCAATCACCCACAGTCTATTTCAGTATAAATGTGATTAAAGGATCCAGCATTCTAAATGGATAGACAACTATCCAAACACTATTTACTGAATAACCCATTGCTTTCTCTATCATTTTGAAAAACTGCCTTTATCATATACCAAATTACCACAGTACACATATACCACTTATCACTGAACTTTGTATTTCACTCCACCAACTGAATAAATCAAATGTTAAGTGACTGATTTAAAGTCTATTCTAGCATCCAAAGGATGGCCTGCCAGTGGCAAATTCTGCCTTCACCATTAATAGCTGTGGTACTATTTCTGTTCATTTTTATTTATTTTTATTGAGGTATTGCTAATGTACAATATTATATAAGTTTCAGGTATATAGCATAGTGATTCACAATTTTAAAGGTTATATTTTATTTAGAGCTTTTATCAAATATTGGCTATACTCCTGCTGCCGCTGCTGCTAAGTCGCTTCAGTCATGTCCAACTCTGTGCGACCCCGTAGACGGCAACCCACAGGCTCCCCCGTCTCTGGGATTCTCCAGGCAAGAACACTGGAGTGGGTTGCCATTTCCTTCTCCAATGCATGAAAGTGAAAAGTGAAGTGAAGTCGCTCAGTTGTGCCCAACTCTTAGCAACCCCATGGACTGCAGCCTACTAGGCTCCTCCCTCCATGGGATTTTCCAAGCAAGAGTACTGGAATGGGGTGCCATTGTCCATACTCCTATGTTGTACTATGTATCCTGGTAGCTTATTTATATTTTATATGTACAGTTTTTACCTCTTAATCCCCTACCCCTATCTTTCCCCTCCCTTCTTTCTTCTCTCCATTGGTAATCACTAGTGGTTTGAGCTCTATATCTGTGAGTCTCTTTCTTTTTTGTTATATTCACTAGTTTGTTTTATCTTTTTGATTCCACATCTAAGGGATAGTATAGAGTATTTGTCTTTTCTCTGCCTGACTTATTTCACTTAATAGGTATGTTACTTTGGATAAGACACTTAACCTCTCTGTGCCTTAGTTTCCTCATCAGTAAAATGGGCATAACAGCACCTACCTCACAGGTTTTTTAAATGAAGTTAAGCTAAATGATAAGCACTATTTTTATGTTACTTATCCTTATCATCAAAAGTCACCAAAGTCACCCTCAAAAGTCAGCAAAGAGAAATTTGATCCCTGCCTTCAGGAATTTAGAGACCAATGACGGAGATAAACATTTAACCAAAGGGCCACAAAATCAATACACAACAATGAACCACAGTAAACAGACTAGAGGAGAACCTCATCCAGTCCAGCAGCTCATGGAAGGGGCCTCCAAGAAGTAGCACTTGAATTAAGGGCCCAAGGATGAGTAAGGGTGAAGTGCCCCAGGGCAACAGGAGAATGGGCACACAGCGCAGCCACGAGGCCCGGCTGCCAGCCCCACGTCAGCCTGTGCCGCAGGCAGCTTCACAAAGGGCTGGTTTCCTCTCACCTCCAACGTCTCAGTTTAAACTCCTGTCCTCAGAGAGACACTCTATGATCACTCACTTCTGAAAGCCAGAGATACCGTCTTTGATAAGAAAGCTGATGCTGTAAATCACTGTATACGATCTTGTTTTTCAACTGAAATTACTCCAGCTAGAGATGCTCCAAGATCTTGGCTTCAGTAAAATGACAAGTAGCACTGACCCTCAGGGCTACCCTTTCTGAATGAACACATGCAGGTGCTGGCGAAACCATCATCGCCTCTTCATGAGCAAATACGCTTCCTTTCTCACACCTGGAGCTGGCTCTGCTGGGAAGAGCTTCCCTGGCTGCCCCTGATGAGCACCGTGAACTGTCCTGCAGGCTGATCTTCAGTAGGGCCTCTCTCCACAGCACCATGTCAAGTATGACCCCATCCCGCCGCCCACCCCGTCACAGCACCCAAGCGTCTCTCCTCTGCATTTGTGACCAGGTGCAAGTACATATTTGCATGATTATCAGTCTGTCTCCCACATCACACTGCCAGGTCCAGGAAGGCAGGAAATGAGTATTTTATTCAACTCTTCGCACTCAGGACTCAGCACAGACCTGGCAGGTAATGAATTCAGGCCCACTGTTTGTAAGACAGATGGACGACCACAGCACGGTGCCAGCGGACACTGCCACTCAGTCAGGGAGGAGAGGCAAGAACAGCTCAGGAGGCCCTGCAGCTCATGGTTTAGGATTTTAGTCTCTGCAACTAGAGGTCACTGGAAGGTTTCAAGCACAGATGTGTCAAGGATATATGTAGCTTTGGATCTCTCTGGCTAAAACGTGACCTGACTGGAGGCAGGAAAGATATCGGGTCACAGGTTGAACCAGGATGGTGGGTGTAGGGGGGTGTGGACGAGCTGAGGAATGCCCACAGCATTTCAAAATGGACATTCCGGGGACTTCCCTGGCAGTCCAGTGGTTAAGATTCCACGCTTCCACTGCAGGCGGCTTAGGTCTGATGCCCCAGGGAACTGGGATCCCACATGCCAAGGGTGCAGCCAAAAAATAACAGACATCACTAGTGTTTGATGGGGAGAGGTTTGGCATCAGAAAATAGAATCCACATGATTAGAAACCTCGATACAAATGTGAGACTGTACGACATAGGAAGAAGTCATTGTAATCAAGAAGCCTGTAACACCAAATGGGAGTATGGACTAGAGTAAAGTCTACTTCCCTTAGAGGAGTCCCAGTTCTAAGCACTGCACTCACCCAAGGGACAAGCATTGTCAACTGTGGAAAGACAGCTCCCATGTATTAAAAACATCAAATATTAAATCAGAACCACAAACCTTAAGTGGCTAAAGGCCTTTGCACTGCCATATTTGCAACTCAACAGCACCATGGTTTATTAAATAAATAAATAATATACAATGTTACAAAGAAAAACTTTACATGCTGAATCCTCAATGCTCCTAGTGAAAAACCTTTAGTTGCTCAGTGGTGTCCGACCCTTTGTGACCCCATAGACTGTAGCCCACCAGGCTCCTCTGTCCAGGAATTCTCCAGGCAAGATTACTAGAGTGGGTTGCCATTCCCTTCTCCAGGGGATCTTCCCACCCCAGGGATCTAACCAGGGTCTCCTTCCTTGCGGACAGATTCTTTACCTTCTGAACCACCGAGAAAGCCCTCATTCCTCCTAACATTTCTGAAAAAACTATGACTGCATATTTTTAAGTTCTTTCTAATGTGAGAAGGGAATGGGTTTCTGTATTTGTAAAGGGCTTTTGGCAGGGGCAAGCTATCTATCCATAGGCCTCGCCTCTTGCAGCATTTTGAGAATATCACACTCCTGTACTGCTTCTCTCCCTGCTGATCCCACACAGCTTCCATCAACACATATGGCAACGCTCTTGGTGGTTTAGGCACAAACGTCCTGCTGATTAGCAGGAAGGGTGCATAACAAATTTGGGCCACACTCTCCTAATACCATCACCTTCGGAGAAACTACAGGCAAGGTACTCAGATTCTATTTTCTCATATGTTGTTATAAATGGTTCAGCATTAACGTGCCTTTTCCATAGAGAGGTGTTACAATAGTAAAATAAGCATATACACACTACAAAATGTTAAGGTGTCACTCATATGCATCAACAAAGAAGAAAAAAGTTAATGTGAGTTTCCCGGGATTGATGTCAGAAAATCATGTATCTGAGTAGTTCACTCATGAGCCAAATCATAATGATACATGATTTGATTATGATTTGATGCTTCCACTTATGAAATCATATATCAAAACCAAACTAGGAACTTCTGAGGGAGAACTATTATTTCATATATGGGTAATCTGCAACAAATCTTTTTTTTAATTTTCTTTTTTCAAAAAGAGAAATGAATGAAGAGAAAAAGGAAAGAATAGAAGGGGTGTGGAAAAGAAACAGGCAGAAGGATTAAGTAAATCAGCTATTCACAGTCATACCCTGCTTTAAGAATTCCAAACATTTCATGATGGTTAGACTCAGGAAATTCCTGCAGTACAGAAACATGCTTAACTTCGTTTCCAATATTTCTTAAGCTTAATGTGGTCTCAGTAGGTATGTTTCTCCCATGTTCTACGTTATTAACAGAAGATTCTTTGGACACAGCAGTCCTTGAAAATGAGGAGCTGGTTATGGGTTTTTGAGTTTTTTAATTGTCATGTCTATGCCCCTCCTGAGATCTATTTCAGATTCCCATGAAGTAGGAACTAGGTGTGACTGACGCAGCCAAGTTTAGGAACCACTGCAATAGTATAAATGGTCTTAAACTACTTGCAGAGATGCTAAGCTGGGGTGATAAATCACTACAAATGAAGCATGAGTCAAAGATAAATCATATTCAAAAGTATAAAGAAAGTGAAATAATTTAATCTACAGAAACAGAACTGCACACCTTTTCCCAGTTCATGGGTACTCTGTAAACCAAGACTTTAGGATTCCAACAGTCTACTCAGGAATAAGAGACTAATGTACTGATACAAATAAGAATGCATCTTGCATTAAAAGTTTTAAAATCAAGGCAATTCATTGAGTATCTTGTTAAAGCATATTTTAATATCCTGCTCTAAAAAAAAATTACAACTCAAATAGACTCACACCTCATCTTCCACCAGTAATGCCCAGTTGAAGAGAAATGTGAACTCTTCCACTCTTCAGAGAAACACCTAAAAAAGGCACAGTGCAAAATGCATAGATAATGAAGTTCTATTATGCTACATACACCTTAACTCAAAACTCACTCTTACTCAGGGATATGTTAAATGTTCAAGTCTAAAAATACTTATGAGGACCAAATCTGAAGTTCTGCAGCAAGTAAAGCATCAGTTTACTAAATGCAGGATGACTGTGCCAGGAAATAAATTTCTTGAGGCAGAGTCTTCAACTCTTATTTCTCAATTTACAAACTAATGTTGATTCCAGAAATTTAAAGCAATTCTGCAAAGACTGGAAAAACAAGCTTTAATCCAGAAATGACTTCACAGCCTATCTGTCCCAGAGCTTGAAGCACTTTTCAGTGAATCCGTTAAAGAGTGCCAGGCCCCAGAGAAAGCCAAACCACCCATAAAGTCACACTTGGACCCAGTCAGCAGCAACCCTCAGTGCCTCAGTTGATCCTTCCAGGCAAAGCCTCTCTGGGAGGAAGCTGAAAGTGGCCTGGCCATCTCATTTCTTAGGCTGTGTTTTCTGGTCATGGTTTTTCCATTCTGTTCTATTTTGCTGGGGTGGAAAGAAGAAGGTATTATTTTTCTTCTATGTATGCCCTCCTAAACTCTGTATTTTCTATCTTCAACAGAAGCCCAGGAAAGAATGTTAAGAGAACTGTGTGTTCGTGTTCAATGAAGATCACTCAGAATGTCTATCTTCTGCGAATGTCTCCACCATGCTTCCTTCTTCTTTGCTGGGATGCACTGCATACAGGCCTTCTGCTGAGACGCTAAGAAGGGGCAGATGCCCAGGAGATCCCGGTATAGAGGCTGCTGAATGAGACTGCTCAGTGTGCACCAGGACTGAAAGCATGTTGCAGAAGCACTTCTATACTCCACATGTCCTACCTGCCCTCCTTCCTGTTACGCAAAACAGAGTCAAAGCCACGGCATTGTCTTACCTAAGGATAAGACTAGGGATCTGGGCAGAGGAAGTCATTAAGAATGGCAGCAAATGTCATTAGCAGCCTTCATACACCTGAGGCCTCTACACTTCTTGGAGAAACAGGACAAGTAGCCATGCATTCAGAAGAAACCCAAGCAGCACGATTTAATTTAGGACTCTACGGAGGGTGAAGCAGGTGCTTTAATGCTCTTAAGCTAAACAGAGCAAACCTACACTGACTGATGGTTCCCAGCTAGGAAACTGGTTTTGTGCCCATGGTAACTCGTAAGATTCTTCTATTTCTTGTTTTTAATTTAGCCTGGGGAAGTGGGGATGGGAATAAGAAGTAAGGATGATGGAGTGGAAAGAGAATTCACTGATATATAAAACTTCCTCGGTGGCTCAGTGGTAAAGAATCTGCCTGCCAATGCAGGAGAGCCAGGTTCGATCCATGGGTTGGGAAGATCCCCTGGAGAAGGGACTAGAAACCCACTCCAGTATTCTTGCCTGAGAATTCCATGGACAGAGGAGCCTGTCAGGCTGTAGCCCACAGGACTACAAGAATTGGACATGACTGAGTGACTAAGCCACCACAACCAAAATAATTACAAAAGACAAATGCAGAAACACAAACTAAGACCAACTGACCAGTAAAAATCACTGTTTAAATGTTAATTTTGAAAATAATCTTAGAGCATTAAAGCAAAGTGCCTGGCATATAAATTCTCAGGGTATTTTATTTAATACTGTAGCCTTTCCCTTCTCCAGGGGATCTTCCCAACCCAGTGTTTGAACCCAAGTCTCCTGCATTGCAGGTGGATTCTCTACCAGCTGAGGCACCAAGGAAGCTCAAGAATACTGGGGTGGATAGCATTGCAAGTGGATTCTTTACCAGCTGAGCTACCCGGGAAGCCCAATTACAAAAGACAAATGCAGAAACACAAACTGCTCCTCAATAAGCCCAACTGACCAGGAAAAACCACTGTTTAAATGTTAACTTTAAAAATAATCTTACAGCATTATAGCCAAATGCCTGGCATATAAATTCTGAGAGTGTTTTATTTACTGTTGCAGCTTTTTTCTAACATTAGACCTACTGCATATCTGTTTTACGGCCTGTTCTTCTTACTTAGCAATCATCATAAATACCTCCCTACACTGATAAATGCCTGCCTATGGACACAATGGCTATAGATGCTCTGTGGTACAGACAATTTACTTCTCTATCTCTTATCACTTGATATTTAGGTTCTTTCCAACTTTTCACTACAATAACTACAAAGGTGTACTCAGGTGCACACAAGTGTCGCAAGCTCACACATTTCTGTAAATAGAGTCCTAAAAACAGAGTTACAAGGAAGAAAACTGCGGACATCTACCCTCCCACCATTAAAAGAGAGCCCACACACTTACACCTTTGCTGACTCAGAATGTTATCAGCCCTTTTAATCCATGCTGATGTAAACAATGATAAATGTCATAAACTGTTGTTTGATTTCCATGACTTTTTTATCTGTATCCTGGCCACTTGCAATCCTTTCCTATACCATCAACTATCTGTTATCACAGATGCAGAACCTGCAGATATGGAAGACAAACTGTACTTCACCATTATATAAGGGATTTGAGCTTCCATGGATTTTAGTATCTGTAGAGGTCCTGGTACAAATTTCCTGTGGATAACAAGGGAAAGCTGTATTGCTTTTCCATATTTGTTTCTACTTTTCTATTAAAGTGTTCATCTTTATCTTACTGACTACTAAACATTTTCATATATCTCTTAGTTTGACATTTAAGGCTGGCATTGGGCTCATAATTGAGATTTACTGGCAGTTATCAGCTCTGAAACTAGGCAGCCTGAACAAATCCTAACTCTGCCACCAAAGCTGTGTAACCTTGGGCAACTTATTTAACTACTCTGTGCTTTAGTTTCCTCATCTATGAAATGGGAATAATAATGTTCTTATGAGGCTGGTTTGGGTAATTAATGAGTTAACTACCATGGAAGCCATTTTATAATTAAAGTTTATTTTAAATTTATAATTTTATAAAAGCATATTTTAACTTTTAAATTAACTCTTAAAATATGTGATGTGTCTTTAACAGAAATGAACTTAAAAATACATATACAAAACAACCCTTTTTAAATATGTATGTGCTAAGTTGCTTCAATTGTGTCTGACTTCAATTGTGTTTGACCCTTTGTGATCCTATGGATTGTAGCCCTCCAGGCTTTTCTGTCCATGGGATTCTCCAAGCAAGAATACTGGAGTGGGTTGCCATTTCCCTCTTCATTAATCATATATAAATATGGATAAAAAAGAAAAGAAACAGGAAGGACGCATTCATTCAACAAGCATGTACTGAGTGCCCACTAAGGAACAGGCATTGGGGAAACAGGGAAGGGCTAAACAGAGTTCCTTTCTTTAGACCCACCCAGGGGGATACCAACAAGGAAGTAAACCAACAAGCAGGGCAGTGGGCCAAGCCCGATGCTGAAGAGACACACTAGCCAGGCACTTTTCATCACTCATGGTAGGGCATTTAACCCACGCCAAACGAGGGAAAGATATCTAAGAAATTATCAAGCTGAGACTGGAAACAGAAGCAGTGATTCGTCAACTACAAAGTGGGACAGAGGGGAGGGGATTTTCCACAAAGAGGCCAGCATAATGTGAAGGCTGAAAAGCAGGGAAGTGTGTGCAATACCCAGAGAATAGTAAAGGACAATCACACACTTAAAGAGCTGTGAGAGATAATACGAGGTGGATAACACACCTCAGACCACACTCCAAACTCTCATGGGACTGATAAGGGCTTTATGTTGGGAGCCATAAGGATCACTGATGAGTTTTAAGTGGCGGGGAGGTGGGGGTGGCAAAGTTAGAGTTGTTCTTTAGAAAGATGATTAATAGCTCCATTTAGATATGAATCAGAGGGGAACAAGACAAGAAGCTTGAATGTCAAAACCTATATTCATGTCCATCTTGCCTCAGCTGTAGAACTTAGGAATTGGGAGATGTGGGGGTTGAGATGAAATTAAGTGACTAGCAATTTGTCCAGTGTCTCACAGGTCCTCAGAATGGGAAAACCAGGAGGACATCTGAAGTTTCTGAGCTCCTAAACCTGGCCCCTACTGATCACGTTGCACACTAACGATGGCCAGTGTCTCACCACTTTCCGAACGATTTCAAGAGTTCCTCCCGAAGCATTCCTCTGCCTCCCTTCTGAACATTAAGCACAGATGACTCACTGCTGCTCTAAACCAATGACTTCCCTTTTATGATGCATGATCAAATCACATCATGGGTGGAAAATTCCCTGAAGGTCAGAAAATAGTCAACCATTTATGCAGTGAAATTTGGGAGGGGGCAAGTTTTAAACAACACAGTTGGTGCAGACTTGTGTCCTCAATAACACTGATTCCTTCAATGAAGATATCATTTGCTTTAGTCTTCTTACAATCGTTCTGAAGGAAAAAGCCTTCAGTGTATTATTGTTAGGATATTTACTCCTTGCCTAACATTTGTTAATTTCCTGTTTTAACAAAAGCAGAATAAACTTCAAGCTCATAGATTTACTCAAGCAAGAAGAATATGTAGGACTTAACTCTCTTTTTTGTATGATAGTTTCCTATATCTCTATTTACCATAATGTGGCTTTTCCATCTATCAAAGTGATATGACTCATTTTAAATTAAAGTCAGTAAACTAAAGATGAATGAAGATGCCCAAAAGTCATGAAGATAAAATTGAATGTCAAGGTGGGGAACAGTCAAATTATTCTGCAAGAGCCTACAGAAGTCAGAAGAGCCTATAGAAATTCATCTGATCATTCGTGGCAGCAACCAGCAGACAGCAATAATTTAAATTTATAAAGGGCAAGCAAATACACATCACATGATATCAGCGTAACTCACTGCTTCATAGAAGTAGAGTAACAGTAATCATATTTAGACAAATGCACTGATATAGAGATTTCATGATAAGCTTTCTGTTTAGAACATATTCTTTCATATAAGGTGATTTATGGTTAATATGTACCTAAAAGATTTAAATGCACATATCCTAAGACATAGAAAGTAGCTGAAAGAGCTTGTAAAAAATGAATTAAATGCATCTTAATTATCAGAAAATACCTGCTGACCATTTAAATTTTGTAAACAATTAAGTTTTCCTAGCTTCTGTTGGAGCTGGGAAAACTGGAGTTTTCCATGTCTATATCAAAAAACTTAGAGAAGAAACAGATGATGAGCATTATAAGCGCCTCTCTAGAAATTCTGGTTTGGATTTATGGTAAAGATAAGGCCAAAAAAAGTAGAAAATCTGAAGAACTTGGATTTGTGAGCTTCGAAAGGGCCAAAGATGCACAGAGAGTAAGGGCTGCCATGGACAGAAAAGAGCTCAATGAAAAACAAATCTGCTTGCTGAACTTAATTAAAAAGTGGAATAGGAGACAGTACTCAAGTGAAAAGTTGAGTGTTAAGAAGTAGAACAGAATCTCTGGAAAATAAGATATTAACTTGCAGGAGTAAAATCTTGGTAACTGTAATGAACAGAACATCTCCAGAAAGCACTTCACTCAGTCAGTCTACAAACATGAAAGAGGCCAGCCAAAGCCAAAGGTTTGGGTTTGCAATGCCTCTTGCCCAGAAGTAGCCACTTGAGCAGTTTAATGAATAAAATAAACATGGCCAGCATTCATGCACCATAAAGAAGCATCCCTGTCACTTCAGTGGGCAGCTGTAAATGCAGGAAATGACAAAGGTGAAAGCTGGACAATTACAGAATGGTGATTGCCCACTCTGCAAGCAATTCCCACAGGATACATCACCTTTAGGTTACTTCACTCAGACCCAAAGCATGTCTGACTTCTCCCTCCTGGACCAAGCTGTCCAATGACACCAGGTCCTCATGGGACACCTCAGGGTGCAAGACCTCATCCTTTCCAGTAGATGTCTGGCACTGACCTGCTACACCTACCCACTCAGGGCTTTGGATCTCCTAGTCATGCCAAAGAGCATGAAGCAAACACATCACTGACAAACACCACCAAGTGTGCCACAGGCGTCTGGGGCTCTCAACAACTACTTAAGGAGCAACTTCAGACTACCATGGAGCTGTCTAACGTGCCCGTACAAGATCAGGGCATTTCCCTGTATCTACACTGCATCGGTCTTCCATAAGCAAACAGATGTACAACGAACAGTTGAGCACTCTACTCTCACTGGTAAAGATTCCCTGATGCCTTATTGGAAACTGACAATTCAAAAAGCTCTTCAATGTTCTACAGCCGCTCCATTCCAAAGTTAACGAAACTGTCACTGTGCCACCAGACTACCAAGCTAAGAGGATGCTCAGAAGGTAATTAACAGCCTTGCTGTTTAAAACTAATCAGGGACTACAAAAAGAAAATTGTGTTTCACCAGAGGAAAATATCAATAACTAAACATGGGGGGGGAGGACTGTAAAATATAGCACATATTAAAAAAGGCTTATGTAATGAGAAAATCTTGACAGCAAATGAGACTTAAATTTTATGTGTCAGTGTTTACATTGTATGTGTATGTGTGTGCACATATATACAATCATAAGCACACATACAGATAAATGTGTTACCAACACCCACTACTTCTACATTCTGGGTGCATGGAGAGACCACAGTTCCCAGCCTCCTCCCTTTTTCCCTTGAATTGAGGCATTCCAAGGTTTGGCCAGGTTTCAAGTTCCAGCCAACTGAAGACAAACCTAAGTGATTATTCCTTCTATTAGTTTTCTGTTGTTGGATAACAAATTACCACAAACTTAACAGTTGAAAACAATAGCTATTTGTTAGCTCAGACTTCTACAGGTTGGGCCAGCTTGCCTGGGCTCCCTGCTTAGAGTCTCATGAGCCCACAGTGTGTCTGTCAGCTAGACTGGGCTCCTCTCTGCAGACTCTAGGAAGAAGTCTCCTTCCATTCACATCATTGGCAGAATTCAGTTCTTCAAGGCTGTGGACCTTAGAAGGTCCCTGTGTCCTTGCCAGCTGCCATCCAAGAGCTTACCTCTGCTCCTAGAGAGGAAATACACTCCTTCTCACATGGCCCCTTCACCTTTAAATAGCAACCGTACGTCCAGTCCTTTCTGACTTCCTCTTCTGCTACCAGCCCAACCCCCTCCCCCCAAAAATGCTCCTCTTTTAAAGGGCTCTGGGATTAGATTAATCCCAACTGTATAATCTCCCTTTTTCCATATAAAGGAATAATCTCAGGAGACATCTTTCCATAGTGACAGGCTGACCTACACTCAAAGGGAAGGGGCCTGTACAAGAGGGAGGGTCATTGAAGGTCTTAACATTCTGCCAACCACACTCTTCTTCCAGGTTTGGCCCATGAATATGTCCATGCTTGTTCCAACACACACTTTCCCTTTGGCAACCTTGAAGATTATGTGTTAAAGATGGCAGAACTTATTTTGGATTCCTGAAGCATATAACAGGAAATAAGAATAAAAAGAGCTTTGAGTAGCAAAGATCCATTAAGATATGTTGGTTAAACCAAAGCATCAAAACATCTTTCAAAGTGCAGATAACAAAAACCAAATATACTGGTTGAAAGTGAGATCTAAGACAGATTGAACGGATCCAATGGAGAAGAGAAAGATTCCATGTGGTAACTGGCAGATGAAATGACAAGGAGAAGCCTTCAGAGCTTTTGAAGAAATGTCACCAGTCAGCCATGAGCAGTTGGTAGTTTAAAGCTTGGGACTGTAAAGTGACAACCAAATTTAAATAAACAGGAAGCCAACTAAAGAATCTATGCAGCATCCAGAGGCCACACTCCTTGTCACTCTCTTTAAGATTAGCCAGATTAGAGAGAGAATAAGAGAGTACTTCTCAGGTTGCAGAAAGAGGGTGAAGCCAAGTAACTTCCTCTTCTGTAGGGGCTGGGGATTGCACAAGGCTTACTTAGCAGATGGCACCACTGTTATGAAGTACAAAGGCCATGATTTCCATTCTTTCCTTTTCCAAGTGGGAGTGTTTACTGTGGATGATGTTTCTTGTAAGGCAAACCATACCTGCCTACCTTGATACTAAGATACTGCTTAAACTGCTCCAATAAGGATCTGTTTGTAAATTCAGTTTGAATTATGACAAAGATACTTCTATTGCTATAAGATACCATAATTTGGAAGAGGCTAGACAATCAGTTCAGTTCAGTCACTCAGTCGTGCTGACTCTTTGCGACCCCATGAACCGCAGTACATCAGGCCTCCCTGTCCATCACCAACTCCTGGAGTCCACCCAAACTCGTGTCCATTGAATCGGTGATGCCATCCAACCATCTCATCCTCTGTCATCCCCTTCTCCTCCTGCCCCCAATCCCTCACAGCATCAGGGTATTTTCAAATGAGTCAGCTCTTCACATCAGGTGGCCAAAAGACGAGTTTCAGCTTCAGCATCAGTCCTTCAAATGAACACCCAGGACTGATCTCCTTTAGGATGGACTGGTTGGATCTCCTTGCAGTCCAAGGAACTCTCAAGAGTCTTCTCCAACATCACAGCTCAAAAGCATCAATTCTTCAGCACTCAGCTTTCTTTAGGGTCCAACTCTCACATCCACATATGACTACTGGAAAAACCATAGCCTTGACTAGATGGACCTTTGTTGACAAAGTAATGTCTCCACTTTTTAAATGCTGTCTAGGTTGGTCATAACTTTCCTTCCAAGGAGTAAGCGTCTTTTAATTTCATGGCTGCAGTCACCATCTGCAGTGATTTTGGAGCCCAGAAAAATAAAGTCTGACACTGTTTCCACTGTTTGCCCATCTATTTCCCATGAAGTGATGGGACTGGATGGCATGATCTTCATTTTCTGAATGTTGAGCTTTAAGCCAACTTTTTCACTCTCCTCTTTCACTATGTTCATCAAGAGGCTTTTAAGTTCCTCTTCACTTTCTGCCATAAAGGTGGTGTCATCTGCATATTTGAGGTGATTGATATTTCTCCTGGCAATCTTGATTCCAGTTTGTGCTTCTTCCAGCCCAGCAGTTCTCATGAGGTACTCTGCATATAAGTTAAATAAACAGGGTGATAATACACAGCCTTGACATACTCCTTTTCCTACTTGGAACCAGTCTCTTGACCCATGTCCAGTTCTAACTATTGCTCCCTGACCTGCATATAGGTTTCTCAAGAGGCAGGTCAGGTGGTCTGGTATTTCCATCTCTTTCAGAATTTTCCACAGTTTATTGTATCCACACAGTCAAAGGCTTTGGCACAGTCAATAAAGCAGACATAGATGTTTTTCTGGAACTCTTTTGCTTTTCGATGATCCAGCAGGTGTTGGCAATTTGATCTCTGGTTCCTCTGCCTTTTCTAAAACCAGCTTGAACATCTGGAATTTCATGGTTCATGTATTGCTGACGCCTGACTTGGAGAATTTTGAGCATTACTTTGCTAGCGTGTGAGATGAGTGCAATTGTGCAATAGTTTGAGTATTCTTTGGCATTGCCTTTCTTTGGGATTGGAATGAAAACTGACTTTTTCCAGTCCTGTGGCCACTGCTGAGTTTTCCAAATTTGCTAGCATATTGAGTGCAGCACTTTCACAGCATCATCTTTTAGGATTTGAAATAATTCAACTGGAATTCCATCACCTCCACTAGCTTTGTTTGTAGTGATGCTTCCAAAGGCCCACCTTACTTCACATTCCAGGATGTCTGTCTCCAGGTGACTGTGAGTGATCACACCATCATGATTATCTGGGTTGTGAAGATCTTTTTTGTGCAGTTCTTCTGTGTATTCTTGCCACCTCTTCTTAATATCTTCTGCTTCTGTTAGTTCCATACCATTTCTGTTTTCTATTGAGCCCATCTTTCTGAGAAAATCTCCTAGGAGCTAAATGGTTCTAAAGAATGAGGGATAGCTTCTCCACAGTCATCATACCATATATAATTGGAGGAGAGAGTTTAGAGCAAAGCAAGGACAAGATCATTTCTGAATTTAGAAGCTGTATTAGATGTAAAATCTTCATAAATAATAAAGTTATTTCCCAAAGCATCAGACTCAGCTGAGGTTTCCATATCATTTGAAAATATTTTGTTGACAATCTGCAGGAACACTTGGCAGGGTCTCACAACAAGGTATTTTAAAAGTTACAGCTATACACATTTCTCTTCTTAGTCTTTATTATCCATCATAGACCATATAAATCACTCTTAAACTTTGGGCTCCAAACTGATTAGGGAAGTAAAGAAAATCTAAACCACACACACAATAGCCTTGACTAGATGGACCTTTGTTGACAAAGTAATGTCTCCACTTTTTAAATGCTGTCTAGGTTGGTCATAACTTTCCTTCCAAGGAGTAAGCGTCTTTTAATTTCATGGCTGCAGTCACCATCTGCAGTGATTTTGGAGCCCAGAAAAATAAAGTCTGACACTGTTTCCACTGTTTGCCCATCTATTTCCCATGAAGTGATGGGACTGGATGGCATGATCTTCATTTTCTGAATGTTGAGCTTTAAGCCAACTTTTTCACTCTCCTCTTTCACTATGTTCATCAAGAGGCTTTTAAGTTCCTCTTCACTTTCTGCCATAAAGGTGGTGTCATCTGCATATTTGAGGTGATTGATATTTCTCCTGGCAATCTTGATTCCAGTTTGTGCTTCTTCCAGCCCAGCAGTTCTATGAGGTACTCTGCATATAAGTTAAATAAACAGGGTGATAATACACAGCCTTGACGTACTCCTTTTCCTACTTGGAACCAGTCTCTTGACCCATGTCCAGTTCTAACTATTGCTCCCTGACCTGCATATAGGTTTCTCAAGAGGCAGGTCAGGTGGTCTGGTATTTCCATCTCTTTCAGAATTTTCCACAGTTTATTGTGATCCACACAGTCAAAGGCTTTGGCACAGTCAATAAAGCAGACATAGATGTTTTTCTGGAACTCTTTTGCTTTTCGATGATCCAGCAGGTGTTGGCAATTTGATCTCTGGTTCCTCTGCCTTTTCTAAAACCAGCTTGAACATCTGGAATTTCATGGTTCATGTATTGCTGACGCCTGACTTGGAGAATTTTGAGCATTACTTTGCTAGCGTGTGAGATGAGTGCAATTGTGCAATAGTTTGAGTATTCTTTGGCATTGCCTTTCTTTGGGATTGGAATGAAAACTGACTTTTTCCAGTCCTGTGGCCACTGCTGAGTTTTCCAAATTTGCTAGCATATTGAGTGCAGCACTTTCACAGCATCATCTTTTAGGATTTGAAATAATTCAACTGGAATTCCATCACCTCCACTAGCTTTGTTTGTAGTGATGCTTCCAAAGGCCCACCTTACTTCACATTCCAGGATGTCTGTCTCCAGGTGACTGTGAGTGATCACACCATCATGATTATCTGGGTTGTGAAGATCTTTTTTGTGCAGTTCTTCTGTGTATTCTTGCCACCTCTTCTTAATATCTTCTGCTTCTGTTAGTTCCATACCATTTCTGTTTTCTATTGAGCCCATCTTTCTGAGAAAATCTCCTAGGAGCTAAATGGTTCTAAAGAATGAGGGATAGCTTCTCCACAGTCATCATACCATATATAATTGGAGGAGAGAGTTTAGAGCAAAGCAAGGACAAGATCATTTCTGAATTTAGAAGCTGTATTAGATGTAAAATCTTCATAAATAATAAAGTTATTTCCCAAAGCATCAGACTCAGCTGAGGTTCCATATCATTTGAAAATATTTTGTTGACAATCTGCAGGAACACTTGGCAGGGTCTCACAACAAGGTATTTTAAAAGTTACAGCTATACACATTTCTCTTCTTAGTCTTTATTATCCATCATAGACCATATAAATCACTCTTAAACTTTGGGCTCCAAACTGATTAGGGAAGTAAAGAAAATCTAAACCACACACACAAAAAAAAAAAAAATAAGAGAGAGAGAAAGGTTGTACTGTAAAACTTTTAAAACTTCATATTTTGTTTCCTGCTCCCTCAATATCCCCACACGCTCAAGCTGTGAGCACCCCACCCAGGTGACTAAGTGCACCCATGTGATAATGTGGGCCTGACCGCAAGGTCCTTTCTCTGCCTGTGACCTAGTAACATTCTCATGCATCCAGGAGAGTCCCTCATGCCTTTTCTTGTGTACTCCATCCTGACCTTCCATAAAGGTGCTTGTCCATCTTGTCCATGGGTCTCCTCTCTTGGCTCCCCACCTGCTGGGCTGAACTCACTTTCCTGGTCCCCTGCCCGTGTGGCCCCCTCTCAGTGTGCAGTGATTCTCTCTCTCCAGGACCTGTGAGTATAGTAAACTTTGTTTTCCTAAACTACCTTGTTCTCTACTTAAGTCCACACTCAACTGATCACATAACAAAATAGAACAAGGGCACAAAGGATTAAAAGAACAGAAAAGAGGGAAAGGAAGGCCACAAACATCCTTTGATTTCCTTCCCCCTACTCTCTTGCCTACCTGGCCATCTGAAGGACTACTCATCCCAGGAAAGCCCCCCTACTCTGAACCCTGGAGCTGCTCTTGAACTCACTTCACAGTTCTCATTATTCACTTATCAACAGTCTTCCCTTCTGCTCACTTCCTCAAACTGCCCACTCTAAAGAAAGCCCAGGGCTCCAGACACCTTCATGCAGCAGAAGGGCTGTGCAGAATGGAATCTTCTCTGCCAGCGGAAGCAGCCCAATATAAAGTCCTCTCTCCAAAATCACATTTCTTCTCAAAACAGTACCATCTTATCCAACCAAGTCTTACCATTTTCAAGGGTATTTATAATTAATTTGGAAGGTACTTTAATTTTCCAAGGAGACTGAAACCAATATTCAGATAAACTCAATTTAAAACATTAAGGAATCACTGTGGGAGTGAGAGGAGCCCTTGCATAAACATAATCATGTCAACAACAAACACTTTAATCACAAAGAATTTCAGGAGCTTTCCTGGTGGCTCAGTGGTAAAGAACCCAGCTGCCAATGCAGGAGACACAGGCTCCATCCCTGGTCCAGAAAGATACTACAGGCTGCAAGTGGAGCAACTAGGCCTACACACTACAGCTCTTGAGCCTGTACTCTCGGGCCTGGGAATCACAACTACTGAACCCACATGCCACATGAAGTCCAGCACCGTAGAGCCAGTGCTCCACAGGAGAAATCATGGTAATGAGAAGCCTGCACACCACAACCAGAGAGCAGCCTCCAATCACCGCAGCTAGAGACAGCCCTCAACACAGCAACAAAGGCCCAGCACAGCCACAAATAAAATTGTTTTTAAAAAAGAAGAAGAATCTCAGTCTCAAGCAAAATTATTCTCAGTCAACACATTCAGTTCAAACACTCAACAGGCCCATTTGCCAAGTGTATCAACAGTCACGTACAGTTGTGAAGGTCAGATCATAAAGAAGGCTGAGTGCCCAAAGAACTGATGTTTTCAAATCATGGTGCTGGAGAACTCTTGAGAGTCCCTTGGACAGAAAGAAGAGCAAAGCAGTCAATCCTAAAGGAAATCAACCCTGATTATTCATTGGAAGGAGTGATGCTGAAGCTCCAATTCTTTAGCCCCCTGATGGGAAGAGCCAACTCATTGGAAAAGACCCTAGGAAGGATTGTAGGCAAAGGGAGAAGGGGGTGGCAGAGGGTGAGATGATCAGACATTAACAGCACCACCAACTCAATGGACATGAACTTTTGAACAAACTCCAGGAGATGGTAGAGGACAGAGGAGCCTGGCGTGCTACAGTCCATGGAGTTGAAAAAGTTAGACACAACTTAGTGACTGAATGTCAATAACTACAAAAAACAATCAGGAAATCAGAGCTCATTAACAACTTTTTAAAAAACATGGCTCAAGTTATCCTAATTATAAAAGCATGGCACTCTCACAAACATCCCATTCAATTCTGACATCTCTAGAAATTTTTTTTAAATATATGATTGCCCTAAAATTCACTCAGAGAAAGCTGCCTTTTGATCAGACATTCTAAAGCCCAGTAAAAAATAAATAAATAAATGGAGGAAGGCATTATAAGAACCACTTCATTCTCTCCTGATGACAGGATCAATTTCTTACAATGTATTTTTTATTCTAGGAGGAAGAAAGTTAGGGACTAGGAATTCCTTTAAAAAGATGGTGGTAGGCTAAGGACACTCTCCCGCAGAAAAATGCACACATAAAATGTGGCATAATTTCAGGAAATAAACAGGCCCTCTGCAGTCAATTATGGACACCAGGCTAAGAAACTGACAGGATGCAGGAATAGAGATGAGCCATACTTGAGATTTCAAAAGCAGCAGAGATTGTACAGCTTACAGCAGGCAATTAAGGAACTGAGAGCCTCACTCATAAAACCATAGCTAATTAATTAAATACCTTAACCAGGTTTAAAATATTTTTAAGTTTTAAGGAGCAGCAGAGGATGAGATGGTTAGACAGCATCACCAATTTAATGGTCATGAATTTGAGCAAACTTGCAGATAGTGAAGGACAAGGGAGCTTGGAGTGCTGCACTCCATGGGGTTGCAAAATCTCAGGCACAACTTAGCGAATGAACAACAACCAGTTTTAAATCTTGCTGAATCAACAAACACATAAACAGATTCATGTAACATTCTCCGGAGAAAGACATCTATGTAAAACACAGCAATTTAAATGTGATGAAACCCTGAAGAAATTAGTTAAAACAGAAAGGCACAAATATCCAAGGTAATTAAATGTTTCCAGTTGAAAAATCTGAATGTGACAATAATCACTACCAGGCTATATCATATGTAATTAATGAGGCTTATCAAATACATTTTATCCTTTTGAAATATGCCAGGTATGTATACTAACCAAACTCATTGAAAAGAAGCCAGTGTTACTCGCTCAACTGTGTCCAACTTGTTGCAACCCCATGAACTGTAGCCCACCAGGCGCCTCTGTCCATGGAATTCTCCAGGCAAGAATATTGGAGTGGATTGTCATTTCCTTCTCCAGAGAATCTTTCCAACCCAGGGATCAAAGCCGGGTCCCCCACATTGTGGGCTGATTCTCTACCATGTGAGCCACCAGTGAAGCCCAGAAAGAAGAAAGCATATCTCATTTTGGGCTTCCGTGGTGGCTCAGTCAGTAAAGAACCCACTTGCGATGCGGGAGACCAGGGTTCAATTCCTGGGTCTGGAAGATCCCCCCAGGGAAGGAAAGGGCAACCCACTCCAGTATTTTTGCTTAGGAAATCCCATGGACAGAGGAGCCTCGCAGGCTACATACATTCCATGGGGTCACAAGAGTAGGACACGACTTAGTGACTAAACCACCTTATCTCTTTTTATGCAATAAAAAGTTGTTATTTACAGAGTGAGTTGTCCTTTTACATTGACTCAAATACAATATTTAGAAGAAAACTGTAAATACTTTAGGAAAATAAGGACTTGTTATGGACTATTTATGCCCACCCCCAAAATTCACATGTTAAAGTCTTATCCCCCAGCATCTCTGAGTGTGATCTTATTTAGAAATAAGGTCATGCAAGTGTAATTACCTAAGATGACATCATACCCTCAAGTAGGCTGGACTTCCAACCCATCCTATTGTCCTGGTGTCCACAAAAGAGAGAAATTTGGAAACAAACAGGGAGACCACGATGTGAACAGGAAGGCACAGATCAGGGTGATGTGTCTACAAATCAAGAAAGGCCAAAGACTCCAGCAAACCACCAGAAACTAAGTAAAAGACCTGGGACAGATTCTTGCCTAGTGCTTTCAGAGGAAGCAAAGCCCTACTGACACCTGACACCTTATCTTCAAAAGTGTGAGACAATAATTTATGTTGTTTAAGGCACTCAGTTTGTGATACTTTGTTGCAAATGATACCTTGTCTTCAAAAGGGTGAGACAATAAATTTATGTTGTTAAAGGCACTCAAATACTGATAACTTCCTTGTTGATATAAAGTGACAGTTGCAACCTACCAAATACAGAGACTTAAAATTTTACTCTGCAGAACATTCACTGTACAGCAAGATATGTCCCTACCGAATGCTTGATAATGTTTTGGGTTTTTTTAAAGCACAGATTTTGTAAGAACAGCATGTTAATTGGAACTGGAGAGCTATTTTTACCTAATCTGCTGCTGGTTCAAACCAACAAATGGGGGGTGGGGGGTGGGGGGGGATGGCATTACTGTTGCTAAAATGAAATTTCAACATGCATAAAACTCACAAAAGTAGAATAATGCATGCTTATTTGCCCTATCTGATAGTTTTAGAAAGGTGTATCTTATTTATTCTAATTGCATGATAAATTATATCTTTATGAGCAATTAAGTAATAAAGTATATTCATTAAAAAGATTATCAATTTTTGCTATTTTAACATGTTATCAAGCTTGAAAGATTTTCCCCTTTAATAAAATTTATTTGGCAAAAGCATTTTTTAACCTGTAAAGAACAGAGATGAAAATAATTGTCAGCAGCAAGGCAGAAATAATCACTTCCAAACCAAGAAAACAGTGGTGACACATCTAATCAGATTTCCAATCAGTGGGTAAACACTGAAAATTATACTGCTTTATTAACGCAAATATCACCCCTCACACACAGAAGCAAAACGCTGGATTTCACAGAGACAAGAGAGCTGTTCCTGAAGTGGAGCCTTTCACTTCTAAACACAGTGTATCTAATTTAGCATATCCATTCTCAAAAGGAAGCAATTCTAGGTCTAAAGTTTCCTCTGTAGAGAAGATCAGGTACATGGAATGTATGGTGGGGGAGACGGGGTTGGGGGAGGCCTGGCTTTAAAAGTAGGACATGGCTATTTCCCTTAATATCTTCGTCACACGTAAACATAGCACTGGCTTTAAAAGCCCTTGAAAATGCCCATACATGCACAGGAAGAAAAACATTTGCCTTGGGCTTTCTAAGACTGTGCTATATTAGGTTATAGACAAGGGATTGTATGTCACTTCACCTTTAAAATGAAAGGCTTTCCAGTAAAAAAAAAGCAAGAAAGAAAATGACACAGTGATTCTGTGTCTGGATTCTATGTGATAGACACTAATCTCATTACCAACAGACCTCCTCCAAGGCTCTAAGAAGTTCCTTCATATCACAATTCAAGTTTTTATTCCGAACTTCAGAGTTGCACATAACTTACCTAAAATGAAGTGGCTTGATTATTTTGTTGTTGTTAAGGCAGCAAAGCTAGAAATCCTAGATGCTAGGATTTCCTCATGTCTCATTATTATTAATATAGATCAGTATTTTAAACTAATAAAACTATTTTAATAATAATTTATTGAACACTTTCTATGTGTGTTCTACAAACTCATTTGTCCTTACATCAATTCTAAGAAATGGCTCCTATTCTAGCAAAAACAGATTCAAAAGTTAAATAACTAGCTGAAGGTCACAGACAGCAGAGATGGGTCAGTCTTTAGCCTTTCCCACTCCAAAGTCAAGGTTCTTAATTGCCTTTTAGGGCATCAAGGTTTATAAAGGAAGTCTTCAGCATCAAAGTGGAAAAAAGGTGTGGTGCTGGTCAGTTTGGTGCTGGGGTTAAGGCAGATCAGGGTGCTTTATAGAAATGACAAGTACCGGAAATAAAAATGGTTAGTGACATCAAGGAAGTCCTGCCTGATAATTTATGGATAGCATATATGCTGCTTCTGTAACCCTGAAAGAATGTGAAGTATTCCAAATTACATCAATAATGCACTTATACTTGCAAATATTTCTGGCACAGAGGTTTCAGAAAGATCCAAGGTGATAAAGCAAAAATACATTAATGGTATTTTTAAACAAAATAGTCTTAGTTTTCTCCATTTCTCAAGTTGACAAATATAACAGGTTCTATAAAGGCAAGTCTGTGTGATGGAGACAGCACATGGGCACACAGGGAATGAAGTTCACACTGTGTCTGTCACTGTAACTTAACCAAAATTCTGTAAAACATAACCCTCACCTCCGGAGGTGGTTTACAATAGAACTGTTATTGTGGCAGCCTTAGAAAACCTCACTAGATCTGAGGTTCTAAAAAATAATGAGAAAGTTCGGTATTAATTATGGGCAAATCTATGAAAAAATATTTAAGGCTAAATTAGGAGAAATAGTTAAAGAAAGCAACAAAGTTCTTAGCTTAAGATCTCTTACATTAGAACCGTTTCAGAGGGTTAAAAAAAAAAACCACCAGTAACCGTTCTCATTATATAAGAAATAGGTCACATTATAAGTATATTCTTATTTTTCCTATGTATGACTTTTCAACTCAGCCCAGCGAGACTTAAATGATTAGAATCTAAAATAAGTTTTATTATAATCATGGCTTATTAACCCCATAAAGATGAGCACATCCAGAACATAAAAGGCTCGCTAAAAATAATACGCTGAAATACGTGATGATTTGGTAATGTTAAAGCTGCAAAACCCATGGGAAATTAAAGGCATACAGAATGCTGTCGGTCGAGGCTTGGCCTCAAAGGAGTTTCACGACCGAGTTCTCCAAGGAAAAGTTAATGCATAGCTTCCCAGAAGGAAGCCCCAACCTCCCGTTCCTTGGGAGCCCGCGGACTCTGTGGAAGGAGGGATTCCGAGACCACAGGCGAGGAGCGCAGAGCGCGGGCACCTCCGCAGCCACCCCGAGGGAGGGCCACCTCCCGTGGCAGCACATCCCGGGATAGCCGCCGGGCGCACCGACACCGCAAGGTCACCAGGGCAGAGGCGACTTTACATAATCTCCCGCCGCGCCGCCGGGCCCCCAGACCCCCTCCCTCCCTGCGGCGCCCGCGCCGGGCCACGCCGGGGCGCCTCTCGGAGCGCGGAGGCTGGACGCCCGGGACCGGTGGAAGCCCGCAGCGCCGCCCGCAGCCGCGCGTGGAGGACGGAGCCCCGGGAACCGCGGAGGGCGGGGCGGGCGGGGCGGGGCGAGGCCGGGAGGGCTCGGCGCGGGCCGGGGTCCCCAGGCTCCCGGGCGGCTGCCCGCGCCCGGCGCGCCCCCCGCGGCTCCTCCCGGGACCGCCCGGCGGCGCACCTGTCCAGTGCCTTACTTGAGTGGCTTTGTGGAACTGCTTCTTGAGCCCGGCCACCGACATGGTGCTGGAGGACGCGCGGGCGGCTGCGGTGCAGGGATCCGGCGGCGGCGGGGCAGCGCGGGAGGACCGAGCCGAGCGGCGCGCTGTCCAGGCCGCCGCTCTTGGTGCCGCCGCGGGGCTGTGGGCGCGAGGGCGCGGAGCGCGCGGGACGCGGGCTCGTGCGGAGAGACACCCTGACGTCAGGGGCGGGTGATGCAGGCTCTTAAAGGGGACGCGGGAAGCCCCGCCCCGGGCTCGGGGTCGGGCGGCAGGTGCTGCGGCACGCGCTACCTGGGCACTGGTGGCCGCCACGGCACCTGGCTCTGCCGCACCGGCCGGCAGCGTGTGCAGAGGGCCAAGGACATTCTTCAGCCCTGGGAGTGTCCTCGTGCCCCGCGGACTGCGCAGCGGTGGCTGCAGGTTGGCAACCCAGGCACCCGCAAGACTCGGGTGATTTGCTTGGCTTCCAGGTAGCCGCAGAGGCTCTGCCTAAGCCAACTCTCCTGCCCTTTGAGCTTGCCCTCTTTGCCGCCTGGAAAGGAGTGGTATTCTCTCTGGGGTAATGAATAAGTCATTGCTCCTTGCTTGCTTGTTCGCAGAAAACATTTCATTGTCCTGGTTTCACTATCCCTTAAGCCTCCTTAACGTTGGGGAAAGCCAACTCTGGGTTTTTTTGTTTCTCCTGGTTTTTGTTTTTTCTAGATCGGTCACACTTTGATGACTTAAAAAGAAGATGAAAAAAATGTTAAACCTTAAAGCTGGTCAGATAAATAGAATTGAAGTAGGATGGACTGCAGCCAGCTGGGCTCCTCCGTCCATGGGATTTTCCAGGCAAGAGTACTGGAGTGGAGTGCCATTGCCTTCTCCAAGGATATTACTATAGTAATAACACTTAATCCTCTGTTTACAGTTATAAAAACATATGACTATGATATTCCTTTATGACAGTAGATTTAGGATTTAATCTAAAATAAGCATTGGGGCTTCCCACTTGTCCAGTGGCCGAGAATCTTCCAATGCAGGGGACACAGGTTCAGGGAACTAAGATCCCACATGTCATCAGGCAACTAAGCCTGAGCGCTGCAACCAGAGTCCCACAGCAGCAATGACGACCTATGGCAGCCAAATAAATAAATAGACATTTTAAATTAATTAAATAAGTATTACATAATATAAAAAAGCATGAATCAAAGTTGTATACATACTGCATATGTAACAAAGTATAAATGATTGAGCTAAAGCAAAACCACTGTAACTTGACAAATACTTTTTCACTTATATGAGTTACTAGAATAGTTAAATTCATAGAATCAGAAAGTACATTGGTAGGTGTCAGGAGCCGGGAGTGGGAGGGTGGAGGGAATCAGGAGTTAGTGTTTAATAGGGACAGAGTTTCAGTTTAGGAAGGTAACAATCTTGGGAGATGAATGATGGTGAGAGTTATGCAACCATGTGAATGTACTTAATGCCACTGAACTGTACAGTTAGATATGGTTAAAATAGTATGTTTTATATTATGTGACTTTTACCAAATTAAAAATAAATTTAAAACTGCTGTAACTAGATGAATTGGTAGAACAGCACTAGTTGGCTTCTGTATTCTGGTAGTTAACCACTTGATCTGCTTTTTCTAGGACTAAGAAGCACATAGTGAAGAACTTGAATTGTGTCCCCATGTGGGGACCAAAATCTATAAGGAGAAAAAGCCAGAATGGCAGAAGCAAAGGTGAGAGACACTGCCAAGAATGAGTAAGAAACAGCATGGCAGAATAGGAGTACTGAGGATGCCTGGCACCATCTCTTCAACCCCTGCCACCTGGGAGGAACCACAGACCCCGCCCCGCCCCTTCCAGCCAGGCCGCTTGGGTACAGGGCGAACAGATGATCCTGTACGTCAGCTGATCTACCAATCACAGCCCTTGATAATGTGAATTGAAACTCATAAAGGCAGACTCAAGCAGTTAGCAGCGGGTCGCAGACCAACAAGAGCACATGGACTCCTGATCCCAGGCTGCCACATGAAGCAGGCAAAAGGAGATCTCCAAAGTGAAAGTCATTCCTGATGTTATGTACCTTTCAGATACAAGGTGGAATTACATTTTCCAAACCCCTTGTGGTTAAGTGGGGGTGCTGTGACAAGTTTTAACTAGTGGGTTAGGGAGGAAAGTGACTGTCACCTCTTGGTAGAGAATTTAACTGTTGGAACAAGAGGCTACAAAGCCCTTTCCCCTCCCTAAGAGTAGCTCAGGTGGTTGTGGTCAACCAGAATCCAGAGTGCGGATGAAGCGGGGCAAGTTCTCAAAAGACATTAGCATGAGTGAGGAATAGACCTGAGTCATTTCAATTCACTGAGTCTAGGGTGGTTACTGTGACAAACCTAGTCTGCCCTCACGCGTGCACAAAAGAGAAAATGCTTTCCCGCTTCTCAGAAGAGGAAGGGAGACTTTCTATTTCCTGCCATGTGTATTTTAGTTTTTGTCATTAGATGTCCATGAAGTGGCCTGTATGTTCTCAGTGAAGTTTGGGGAGGTGTGTTCTCTTCTTTGCAGCCTTACTGAAGCAGTGGGCAGACTCAGCCCCAAGGCCTGAGGGTCAGAAGGAAGGGTGACTCCAGGCACTGACCTTACCCTGACCTCTTACCCTGTGTTTTCCTTACCAGTTAGAGATAGTTCTCCAGTAGTCATGTATGGATGTGAGAGTTGGACTATAAAGAAAGCTGAGCACCAAAGAATTGATGCTTTTGAACTGTGGTATTGGAGAAGACTCCTGAGAGTCTCTTGGACTGCAAGGAGATCCAACCAGTTAATCCTAAAGGAAATCACTCCTGAATATTCATTGGAAGGACTGATGTTGAGGCTGAAACTCCAATACTTTGGCCACCTGATGCAAAGAGCTGACTCTTTTGAAAAGACCCTGATGCTGGGAAAGATTGAGAACAGGAGGAGAAGGGGACAACAAAGGATGAGATGGTCAGATGGCATCATCAACTCAATGGACATGAGTTTGAGTAGACTCTGGGAGTTGGTGATGGACAGGGAGGCCTGATGTGCTGCAGTTCATGGGGTCGCAAAGAGTTGGACACGACTGAGCGACTGAACTGAACTAAAGATAGTTCACAGTTAGCTCTGGGGAGCCATAGGAAATTCTAAAGCAATGTCAGAGCAAGAGACAGTCCATGTTTCACAAGAACATCAGACAGGGAAAGATGAAAGTCCTGCTGATAGTCAAGTGGGGCTACTGATCCATCAGCACCCAGGACAAACCAGTAACATGAGGGTAATCAGGTCCCAGCAGAGGTTTGCCCAGGGCACGTTTACTCCTGTCTGTAAGGCCACCATGTTGATCTCTAGATTCTTTTTTTATTTATTTTAAATGTACTTATATAATACATTTATTTTTAATTGGAGGATAATTGCTTTACAATATTGTGTTGGTTTCTGCCATGTATCAACATGAATCAGCCAGAGGTATACATACGTCCCCCTCCCACCTCTCACACCATCCCCACCCCTCTAGATCATCACAGAGCACTGGATTTGAGTGCTATGCGTCATACAGCAATTTCCACTGGCTATCTAGTTTTACACATGATAATGTATGTTTCCCAGCTACACTCTTAATGGGTCCCACCCTCTCCTCCCTGCCCATTCCCCCCCCCCCACCCCGTGTCCGCAAGTCTATTATCTTTGCCTTGATACTAGGAGACTCTGAAGGAGTTTGGACTCTGCAGGACTAGGCGGAGCTCTAGGCTAGAGAGATAAGAGTGTCACAATGGCTGTTTTTGTACTCTAACAGCTGATGAAGCTGGTATACACACACACACACTCATGAAAAGGCTGCCATAACATGCTCACTACAGCTGTGCTGCCAGAGCCATTCTCAAACTCTCGAGCATCAGAATCCCCTGAAGGATTTGTTAAAGCACACACTGCTGAGCCACCTCCCAATTTCTGATTCACTAGGACTGGGTGGGGCCTGAGAGTGCATTTCTAACAAGTCCCCAGGTGATGCTGACATTCTGGTCTGGGGACCACACTTTGAAAACGCCTGGGCTGGAGTAGAGATCTTAGGAATGAACTTTTTCCTCTATTCTCCCAATTTTTATAATGTTTTCCCATTACTTGTATAATACATGTATTTTATAGTTGATTTTTCCTTCCTGGTTCCTGATCTGAGCAATGGAACATGTTCGGAAACGGATAGGACTCGATTGAAGGTGCTAAGAGGGAGATAGCAATTAATCTACAAAGAGGAAGGGCCTAGGGGTGTGTGAGTTCTTGTCTCTAAATGTGAACAGTGTGAAGGGGGCCCTGGAAAAGCTCCCCCCCAACCTGCCCCAGAACTCTGAGTTCATTCAGTTCAGTCGCTCAGTCGTGTCCGACTCTTTGCAACCCCATGAATCGCAGCACGCCAGGCCTCCCTGTCCATCACCAACTCCCGGAGTTCACTCAGACTCACGTCCATCGAGTCCGTGATGCCATCCAGCCATCTCATCCTCTGTCGTCCCCTTCTCCTCCTGCCCCCAATCCCTCCCAGCATCAGGGTCTTTTCCAATGAGTCAGCTCTTCACATGAGGTGGCCAAAGTACTGGAGCTTCAGCTTTAGCATCAGTCCTTCCAAAGAAATCCCAGGGTTGATCTCCTTCAGAATGGACTAGTTGGATCTCCTTGCAGTCCAATGGACTCTCAAGAGTCTTCTCCTCCACCACAGGTCAAAAGCATCAATTCTTTGGTGCTCAGCCTTCTTCACAGTCCAACTCTCACATCCATGACAGAATCCTAAATGTAACAAAACCAAGTCTCTCTCTTTCCCTGAGTCTCCATCCACCAACTTAGCCTGCTCATCCGGCTGTCCTTCAAAGGAACTACTGTGGGAGAAAGGACTTTAAATCATTCTGAAACCATGGCTAACTCCCCCAGATACCCTCTGGATTTCATGTAAAGCCAGGATTTCTATTGAAGCCACAACTTATTCCCATAAAGACCTTTAAGATGTTTTCAAAGAGATTTGTTGAGTTCCTTCTAGCAGGCACTGATAGGAGGCACGGGGCATGAATATAGTGTGAACTACCGAGACACAGACTATACATTGCACCCCAAGGAGTTTCCACACTAGCAATTTGGAAAACACAGACGTTTATTGTGACATGAATGTGGAGGAGAAAATGCACCAGACATTGAAAAAAATTCAAAGCTGGGTGCCCTCTTCGGTTGCAAAGAAGCCCTGATGGAGGCTTTATGGAGAAACGGAGAAACATGGTGCAAGAAAGGGGAATCAAAGGTCAGTGAGGAAGAACTTTGTTTTACAAAAGGTTATTGTAATTCAACACGCTGCCCTCCCATCTCTTGAAATCAAATCAAAGTAAAATAGTAAATAACCTAGATATGCTTTGCAAAGTTCCAATTAAAAGAAACTCCACACAATCTCACCTCACTAATTGGGCGGGAAATTCACGGTCAGCAATAATTCCATCACATCATTCATGCACTATTTCTCCTTGCATTACACCAAGGCTTCTGGCAAATACCAGACCTCTAGTTTGCACAGAGCTGCTGAACCCTGACCCCTTTCAGAGGGCGTCTCATTACAAGCAGGCAGAGGACAAGCAGCGCTTCTCATCCTTTGCCCTTCAGCCCTGACGCCACTCCTCTGGCCCAGGACAAACTGCTCCCGACTTTACCTTTACGCATAACCTCAGGAAGCACAAGAAACAGAGCAGTGCAAAGGCGTGAAATTCCAGCTTCTTGTTTAACAGAAAGGCAAACCAAAACAAGGAAAGAAAGTGATGTAATCATTACTTTTTCTCCTCCAGCCTCTGGCCTCAGTTTCAGCCAAATGGGGATGAACGAGTGAAAGACTGAATTGCTTATCACTGTCACTGACGCTGTGTTCTTATCGCATTGGGTCTGATGTCCGACAATACTCACCCAGCAGCCTTGTATTAAAGCCCGGGTTGTGCAGGACGCAGACAGTTGTTCTGGAGCAGGTGGCACTTAACGTAAGAATTTGTGCCTTTGGATGCTTCCAGCAGCATTGGGCCCCCACCCAGTATCAACAGGGCTCTTGAGCCTTTCCCAGAGGTGGGAAATCAAAAAAAGGCCACATTCATCTCCATGCTTTCACCCCACCACCCACACCCCATCAGATATACATTTTTGTCTCTTGAGGGTGGAAGGTGTGGGTCTCTCTCTCCCCTCCAACCTTTGCTTCTCTCCCACACAGCCCTCCTCCCTTCAAAGCACAGGGACCTCTCCCTGCAGAACTTTTCTCCTCATTTAGTAAACCCTATGAACTCAATCACGAGAGAAGGAGGGGACTTCACCAAGAATGAGACTCATGTTAGGCTCTTACCTTTGGGTCTCTATTTATTACTTGCAACCCATTTTGAAATGCTTCCATTTCCCTGGCAAAATCCTGCCATCTCCAATGCCATTTCCAGAGTCTTTCTTTCAAGGTCTTTCCCCATCCTTCTAACCCTATATCTTCTCTTCATTTGTCACACCTCTAAGCCCTAATTGGGCATCTGCCGTGAACTGGGTATAAGATGTTTTACATATTGATATGTAGTGCTTGATTCTTAACTCTTTGAGTGTGGGGGTCTTATCTTTACTTTTACAACTCTATGCAGAAAATATAAACATTAGATATGGTCTGATGGCAAGTGGAAAATCCAAATGAAATTTTTAAAGCTAAATCCAGCAGAGGTCCAGAAAGACAGGAACTAGCTTGCTTCTCTCCAACTAAGCAGACTGAAGGCCTTAGCTGCTTCTCCCTTGCTGTATCTAAGCCTGAATCTCCAGGTTACTGTAATTTTGAGAGTTCTCAAGGACCTTCCCATTGTTGTTCTTGTTGTTCAGTCAGTAAGTCATGTCCAACTCTTTGTGACCCTACAGACCATAGCATTCTAGGTTTCCATGTCTTTTACTATCTCCCAGAGTTTGCTCAAACTCATGTCCATTGAATTAGTGATGCCATCCAACCATCTCATCCTCTGCCATCCCCTTCTCTTTTTGCCTTCAATCTTTCCCAGCATCAAGGTATTTTCCAATGAGTCTGCTCTTCACATCAGGTGTCCAGAGTATTACAGCTTCAGCTTTAGCATCAGTCCTACCAATGAATATTCAGGGTTGATTTCCTTTAGGATTGACTGGTTTGATATCCTTGCAGTCCAAGGGACTCTCAAGAGTCTACTCTAGCACCACAGTTCAAAAGCATTGATTCTTTGGCACTTAGCCTTCTTTATGGTCCAACTCTCACATCTGTACATGACTACTGAAAAAACCCTAGTTTTGACTATATGGACCTTTGTCGGCAAAGTGATGTCTCTGATTTTTATTATGCTGTCTAGGCTTGTCATAGCTTTCCTTCCAGGGAGCAGGTGTCTCTCCATTTCATGGCTGCAGTCACCATCTGCAGTGATTTGGAGCCCAAGAAAAGAAAATCTGTCACTGCTTCCGCTTTTATCCCCTTCTATTTGCCATGAAGTGATGGTATCAGATGTCATGATCTTAGTTTTTTGAATGTTGAGTTTCAGGCCAGCTTATTCATTCACTGTCCTATTTCATCCTCATCAAGAGGCTCTTTATTTCCTCTTCACTTTCTGCCATTAAAGTGGTATCATCTGTATATCTGAGGTCATTGATATTTCCCCCAGCCATCTTATTCCCACTTGGGATTTATCCAGCCTGGTATTTCACATGATGTATTTTCCATATAAGTTAAGTAAGCAGGGCAACAATATACAGCCTTGTCGTACTCCTTTCCCAATTTGGAACCAATCGGTTGTTCCATTTGTTCTGACTGTTGCTTCTTGACGTGCACACAGGTTTCTCAGAGACAGGTAAGGTGGTCTGGTACTCCCATCTCTTTAAGCATTTTCCACAGTTTATGGTGATTCACACAGTCAAAACATTTAGCGTAGTCAATGAAACAGAAGTAGATGTTTTTCTGGAACTCTCTTGCTTTCTGCATGATCCAAAGCTTGTTGGCAATTTGATCTCTGGTCCCTCTGCCTTTTCTAAACCCAGCTTGTACATCTGGATACATAAATGAGTAAATAGATTGCTCTTGACATAGTCAACCAATATTGCTTTCTGTTATTTGCAATCAACAAACCCCAAGTGATATGCATCCCCTCTCCCCTCCAGCCCTTGCAATAATGTTCTAATCTCTGTTCTTGTTCAGCTCTAGCAACACAAACACAGCAATTTAGACCACTGTAGTGACTGCTTAGCACTGTGTTAGCTTCCTTCTCAGACAAGGGTGGATAGATTGAGTGACAAGGAATAGAGTTCTTTAGCAAGTGGCAAGTCTCCCACTAAGACACTGACATTCTGATTTTCAAATCAAATCTTCTGTTTATTTGATTGGTACGTGTCAGGCCTCCCAGGGTCTGAACCTCTCAAGCCCCTGGGAATTGGCAGCTGAATGTTGGTAAATAACGCCAAGCAGCTGCACTCAGAGAAAGCAGTGCCCACTCCTGGAGTTAGAACAACTTTAATTAAGTGCAAATTGTTAGGGCATCAGTACCATTGGCTTATGTATTCTATTCCTGGATGGGCATTATCATTAGAGATTCTGAAGGCATGTTGTTAACCCTGAATATAAGCTCTGGCTAGTGAGCCTGTTAAAGCATGGTGTTAAAGAGGCGAAGTGCTGTGGCTATTTAAGTAGCCAGTTAGCCATGCAGAGAAAGGCTATTCCTTAGTATAATATGCATTCCACCCTGTCATCTCAAGGCTGCATTCTCTTGATTACAGAAAAGCCAAGGTGAGAGAAAAGACATAACTTTAGTTCAGCAAAAACCTGTCAACAAAACTAAGAACTTTGAGTACAACCTAATAATATTCTATCAGCTGTGTATATTTTTTAAAAATGCTATATTCTACTTTATAATTTAATGAACAGTTTAAAAATAGGTCATTTATCTTTGCTTTGGGGGGATTTATTTTTCCCCTTTAAAAATTATTGATGATTTTATTTAATTTTACAGCTTGTATTATCTATGGCCCACACATATAAAGCTTTCTTCAGTGACAAAGAATCAAATATAAAGCACTATTTCATAAAAGCCTTTAAAACATTTAAGTTAACATTAATACATCACCCTCTCAAGAATACCAGTTTTCTCTCAAGGTCAGGAAATTTGTCAAGTAGGGAATTCCTTAGAACAAAGATTGTGGAAGTTTCCTGTGAATAGAAGTGAATAGAATAGGGAGAACTTTTGACAGCAATTATTAAGATGTCTTTAATTTGAGGGACTTCTCTGGTGGCCTAATGGTTGAGAATTCACCTTCCAACACAGGAGATGTGCTTTATAACTGGTGGGTTTGATCCCTGGTGGGGGAACTAAGATCCCACAGGCCGTGGGGGAACTAAGATCATGAGCTCCAATTGGAGGGTCCACACACTGCAAGGAAGACCTGGTGCAGCCAAAAAAAAAAGATGTCCTTAATATTGAAGGGCTACAGGAGGAAGGAAAGCCCATTCCAGCCTGCGAGCATAGGGCCAATGGACACATAGGACAGAGAGGAGATGGCAGCTGAGAGTCACGGTGGAGACATGAAGACTCCCTGAGCCCAGTCACGAGAGGATGCAGCAGGGAAGGGAAGAAAGCCCAAACTTCCCCAAGACAGAATAGTGGTAAGAGGTGTGGAGGGATGAGGCCAGGAACAGTGAACCAGGAGAGCAATCAGTGGCACCAAGACCGATGCTGCTCAGGCTGTGAACACAGGGCACTGCGGGCCTTACGACACCTGGCCCCTCCCGCAGGCCTCCAGCCTCCGTGCCCAGCGGGGCTCCTGTTTCCTAAAGCCCATAATCCCCACGCTCAAACATCTCTCACTGGGCACTCCCCACTTTGACCAGGTCTCTGCAGGCACCCCTCTCTCTGCCTGGAATAGGCGTTTTCTACTATACTTCTTTCTATAGAAGACTATAAATTCAGAACTACTCTGTAACTTTGGATAGCCCTTCGGGCTTACAGATCTTCCTAAAGAAAACCCAGAGATGTTTGTAAACCACTTATCTCCTGAGCACATCTGACTTTTAAGCATTAAACCATCGGGGGAGACATGGAACTGGTGATTCAGTATTCACCAGCTCACCCCTCAGCCTTCTGGAAGGACTGTTAGCCTGTGGGTGTGCCTTACACTTCAGCAACTTCTGTTTAAGAATTCTGTTAGTCAGAAAATGATAGAGCACTCAAACCTACACTGTATTATGTAATTCTTCTAAACACAAGTACACACAGAGATCTACACTAGAAAATATATTTTTTTAAGTTTCAACTATTTCCATAAATGCAATTAGCCTGAGATATGCAGATGAGACCACTCTAATGGCAGAAAGTGAACAGGAACTAAAGAGCCTCTTGATGAGGATGAAAGAGGAGAGAGAAAAAGCTGGCTTGAAACTCAGCATTCAAACACAGTGTTAATATTATTTGGCATTTAAGAGATGAAGTGCTGATACATGCCATGATATGATAAGCCTTGGAAATATTATGCTCAATGAAATATACCAGTCACAAAGGACTACCTATGGTATAACTCCACTTACATAAAATATCAAAAATAGGCAAAACTATAAAGACAGAAAGTAGATTAGTGGTTACCTTGGGCTGGGAAGGATAGAGAGTTTGGGGCTGATGGCTAGAAAGAGGAGTTTTATTTGAGGATAATGAAAAGTTCTAAAATAGACGGTGGTGAAGGACGCACAACTGGTTCCAGGTCTGGATTTGCCGCGTGTGGTTATCTGATTATCTCTGCCACTACATTGTTCTCTGAAAACACCATCAGCTGCTTCCCCAAATTCCTTTCCTTGTCCAGTTCTCAACTCCAAATAACACTTTCCTCAACTCCCAGCCTTTTCTTTCCTTTCACTGCCCCTATTCTTCTGTCTGTCCCAGAATCCAGCTCGTGTTTCTGTGCACATTCTCTGATTCTACAAATACAGACATCTAGGAACTAGCTGGCACAGACAGAAGTCCTTTTAAAGAGGACAAGAAATAAGCAGGTAAGGAAAGTCCCCTCCGGCTAGCAAAGCACAGGAAGGTTATGATGGCAGTGATTTCTGTTCGTGCCATCACAGTCCAGCTTTCAGTTGAGAATCTCAAGGCTCATCTCACTCTTTTTGCCTCTTTCCTCCCCTCCAACTCCAGCTGCTGTCCATGGGAATCAGCATGCTTTTTGATGACACAAAAATTCCTTCCCTGATCAGCTCAGCTGGGGGTAAGCCCATCTTCTCGGGGCTTGATTTTAATAACTTAACTCATTTTTTGGGTTCTTAATGTAGCTGGCGGGGAGGGAGGACAAGGTCTGAGTCAAGGTCAAACCACCTATTTTCAAATGAATGCTAGTAGGACTCCATCAACAGAAAATAGCAATAGATACTATTTGAGCATCTTTCTGTGCCTGACATTTTTAAGACATTTCCTCATTAATTGTCATATAACTACATGTTGAATGGATTCTTTCCCCCATTCTATGAATGAAGACACTGCAGTTGGACAGATGCAGTAATTTTGTGGAGATGGTTGGACAGCACCACTGATTCAATGGACATGAATTTGGGCAAACTCCGGGAGATGGTGAGGGACAGGGAAGCCTGGTGTGCTGCAGTTCGCGGGGTCCCGACGTGGTGACTGAACAGCAACAACCCACATTTGGTCAGAGGTGGAGCAGAAGCTCTTCCTAGCTCTGTGTGCCTCGCAGGACTCCTCTCCCACCAGCTGCATTTCTTATGCCACAGACGATGCCTGCTTCTCCTGTGTCTAGGTTATGGGCTTCTCTTCCTGCAGGGAGAAGAGGACTAAGTACAGTCTGGAAAAGAAAAGTCTTTCAGAAGCTAAGCTAACTGTGTGAAAGAATGAAACTTTCTTACGGCCTTGTATAATGAGACTAGAATCCGAGGCAGGTCAAGCGGAGAGGATCCCATGGTCTCTAGGGAATTTTTCACTCGATGTTGCTGCTGTTTAGTCGCTAAGTGGGTCCACCTCTTTGTGACCCCATGGACTAGCCCACCAAACTCTCTGTCCGTGGGATTTCCCAGGCAAGCATACTGGAGTGGGTTGCCATTTCCTTCTCCAGGGGATCTTCCTGATCCAGGGATCAAACCTGTGTCCCCTGCATTGGCAAGCTGATTCTTTACCACTGAGCCCCTTTACTAAATGGTGCTTCTTAAAGATAAGCTTTCACATGGTGCAGAGAGTTGCTGGTGTAGATTAATCTATCCTTTCCATATTCCTGCAATTTTCCCCCACTCCAACCTGTCTACACCAGAGGATAAACCACTTTCAGACTTATCCTTTTGCCAGCCCAAGTTCCTTGGCCCCTGTTATAGAGGATTCTCCTGCAGGAATTAATCTTTCCTTTCTCTTATTGAACATTGGAGCTGCTTTCAGTTTTGGACTATCAAGAATAATGCTGCTGAGAACATTCTTGGATATGGTACTCTTGCCACACATGTGCAAGCATATGTGTTGGGGATTTACCCAGGAATAGAACTGCTCGGTCACAGGATAGCGTATTTCAATTTTATTATAAAATGCCAAATGAAAAAATTATTGCACAAATACCCTTTCCCTAGTAGAGTTTGACAGCTCCCTTTGTTCCACATTCTCACTGCAACATGTGAATGTTGGTCTTTTTGGCTAGCTTTTCTAGTAGATATGCAGTTATATCTCAAAGTTTTAATTTACATTTCTCTGATTACTAATGAAGTGAGCATCTTTTCATATTCTTATTGATTATTTGAATATTTTCTTTTGTGAAATAAATACCCATTTAAATCTACGGACCATAATGGATTGTCTTTTCCTTATTGATTTGCAAACAGTCTTGATATATTTTAGAATCAATGCCTGTATCAGTGATGTATGTCACAAATAATGTTTCTATATTCCATTAGTCTTTGTTCAAGAAGGAGACTGGCCTATAATTTTCCTTTTCCAAAGTGTCCTTGTCAGGTTTGGATATCAAGGTTATGTTGGTCTCATAAATTATGTTGGATGTATTCTCTTTTGTCTTATTCTCTAAAAAAGTGTCTGTGGTACTGAAAATATTCCTTTCTTAAATGATTGGTAAGTTCAGTTCAGTTCAGTCACTCAGTCATGTCTGGCTCTTTGCGACCCCATGAATCGCAGCACGCCAGGCCTCCCCGTGCATTACCAACTCCCGGAGTTCACTCAGACTCATGTCCATTGAGTCCATGATGCCATCCAGTCATCTCATCCTCTGTTGTCCCCTTCTCCTCCTGCCCCCAATCCCTCCCAGCATCAGAGTCTTTTCCACTGAGTCAACTCTTCGCATGAGGTGGCCAAAGTACTGGAGCTTCAGCTTTAGAATCATTCCTTCCAAAGAAATCCCTTCAGAATGGGATGATCTCCTTCAGAATGGACTGGTTGGATCACCTTGCAGTCCAAGGGACTCTCAAGAGTCTTCTCCAACACTACAGTTCAAAAGCATCAATTTTTCTGCACTCAGCCTTCTTCACAGTCCAACTCTCACATCCATACATGACCATAGGAAAAACCATAGCCTTGACTAGACAGACCTTAGTCAGCAAAGTAATGTCTCTGCTTTTGAATATACTATCTAGGTTGGTCATAACTTTTCTTCCAAGGAGTAAGCGCCTTTTAATTTCATGGCTACAGTCACCATCTGCAGTGATTTTGGAGCCC
>SJXQ01010676.1:78603-314309 GCA_006408695.1 Aepyceros melampus
AAAATAAAGTCTGACACTGTTTCCACTGTTTCCCCATCTATTTCCCATGAAGTGATGGGACCAGATGCCATGATCTTCATTTTCTGAATGTTGAGCTTTAAGCCAACTTTTTCACTCTCCTCTTTCACTTTCATCAAGAGGCTCTTTAGTTCCTCTTCACTTTCTGCCATAAGGGTGGTGCCATCTGCATATCTGAGGTTATTGATATTTCTCCCAGCAATCTTGATTCCAGCTTGTGTTTCTTCCAGCCCAGTGTTTCTCATGATGTACTCTGCATATAAGTTAAATAAGCAGGGTGACAATATACAGCCTTGATGTACTCCTTTTCCTATTTGGAACCAGTCTGTTGTTCCATGTCCAGTTCTAACTGTTGCTTCCTGACCTGCATATAGGTTTCTCAAGAGGCAGGTCAGGTGGTCTAGGATTCCTATCTCTCTCAGAATTTTCCACAGTTTCTTGTGAACCACATAGTCATAGGCTTTGGCATAGTCAAGAAAGCAGAAATAGATGTTTTTCTGGAACTCTCTTGCTTTTTCCATGATCCAGAGGATGTTGGCAATTTGATCTCTGGTTCCTCTGCCTTTTCTAAAACCAGCTTGAACATCTGGAAGTTCACAGTTCATGTACTAGTGAAGCCTGGCTTAGAGAATTTTGAGCATTACTTTGCTAGCGTGTGAGATGAGTGCAACTGTGTGGTAGTTTGAGCATTTTTCGGCATTGTCTTTCTTTGGGATTGGAATGAAAACTCATCTTTTCCAGTCCTGTGGCCACTGCTGAGTTTTCCAAATTTGCTGGTATATTGAGTGCAGCACTTTCACAGCATCATCTTTCAGGATTTGAAATAGCTCCACTGGAATTCCATCACCTCCACTAGCTTTGTTCATAGTGATGCTTTCTAAGGCCTACTTGACTTCACATTCCAGGATGTCTGGCTCTAGGTGAGTGATCACACCATCGTGATTATCTGGGTCGTGAAGATCTTTTTTGTACAGTTCTTCTGTGTTTTCTTGCCACCTCTTCTTAATATTTTCTGCTTCTGTTAGGTCCAGACCATTTCTGTCCTTTATTGAGCCCATCTTTGCATGAAATGTTCCCTTGGTATCTCCAATTTTCTTGAAGAGATCTCTAGTCTTTCCCATTCTGTTGTTTTCCTTGATTTCTCTGCACTGATCGCTGAGGAAAGCTTTCTTATCTCTTCTTGCTATTCTTTGGAACTCTGCATTCAGATGCTTATATCTTTCCTTTTCTCTTTTGCTTCTCTTCTTTTCAGAGCTAAACGTAAGGCCTCCTCAGACAGCCATTTTGCTTTTTTGCATTTCTTTTCCATGGGGATGGTCTGATCCCTGTCTCCTGTACAATGTTATGAACCTCTGTCCATAATTCATCAGGCACTCTATTTCTCACTTCCACTGTATAATCATAAGGGATTCGATTTAGGTCATACCTGAATGTCTAGTAGTTTTCCCTACTTTCTTCAATTTAAGTCTGAATTTGGCAATAAGGAGTTCATGATCTGAGCCACAGTCAGCTCCTGGTCTTGTTTTTGTTGTAGTAGTCCCATCACTACATGGCAAATAGATGGGGAAACAATAGAAACAGTGACAGACTTTATTTTTGGGGGCTCTAAAATCACCATAGATGTAGACTGTAGCCGTGAAATTCAAAAGATGGCTCCTTGGAAGAAAAGCTATGACCAACCTAGACAGCCTATTAAAAAGCAGAGACATTACTTTGACAACAAAGGTCTGTCTAGTCAAAGCTATGTTTTTTCTAGTAGTTATGTATGGATGTGAGAGTTGTACCATATAGAAAGCTGAGCACCAAAGAACTGATGTTTTTGAATTGTACTGTTGGAGAAGACTCTTGAGAGTTCCTTGGATGGCAAGGAGGTACAACCAGTCCATCCTAAAAGATATCAATCCTGAATATTTATTGGAACGACTGATGCTGAAGCTGAAACTCCAATACTTTGGCCACCTGATGTGAAGAACTGACTCACTGGACAAGACCCTGATGCTGGGAAAGATTGAAAGCAAGAAGAGAAGGGGAGGACAGAGGATGAGATGGTTGGATGGCATCACCCACTTGATGGACATGAGTTTGAGCAAGCTCCAGGAGTTGGTGATGGTCAGGGAAGCCTGGTGTGCTGCAGTCCATGGGGTCACAAAGAGTCAGACATGACTGAGGGACTGAACTAAACTGAACCACTGAATTCATCTGGCCTTCAGTTCCTTTTTGTGGGTTGGCGGGTAGTTTTTGGTTATGGTTATTTAATAGATGTAGGTTGTGGTAGAGGATCTCCAAGCTGGGATGCCATCCATTTCTTACCCCTCTGTGTGCATTCCTTTGCATACATCTCCTGTCTTGAGGCTAGTGTGGTCTTAAGACTTTGACGAATACAATATGGGGAAATGAAAGTCAGTTTAAGTTCTGTCCCTTAAGAGCCCCGGCAGCTCACACTTTCCCTCTTGAAGTCAGCCACAGTAGAGAAAATATGACTGCTCTGAGGCTGCATGCTTAAGAGGGAACTCAAGAGAAGAGATCATCTGAAGGAGCACTAGGTACCAGACATGTGAGTAATGCATCCGTGGACTTTCCAGCGTGGCCCGTCTGCCAACTGAGACAAGCAGGCTGAGTCATCCCGGCCAACATCATTGGATGGGGAGAACTCAACTGAAATCAATTAATTCAGCAGCCACAAAATGACTGTTGCTTTTGTTTTTTAAACTGGTAAGTTTGGGGACTGGCTGTGAAGCAATAGGACACTAAAAAATAGGCCTGTTCATATTGTCTCTTTTTTCATGTGTGTCACTTTTGGTAGATTTGTTTCAAGGAACTTGTCCATTTCATCTAAAATCTTGAGTTTATTATTATAAAGTTGTTTATAATAATTCTTTATATTTTATTTCTATTGGCTCTGTAGTGATGTCTTATCTTCTATTTTGGATATTTGTAGGTTTTTCTTTTTTTCTTGATTAGTTTTGCTGGGTTTTTAAAATTTTTTTATTAATAATTTCAAAAAGTTATCTTTTGGCTTTATTGTTTTATATTTATTTGCTTGTTTTTATTTAATTGGCTTTGGTTTTTATTATTTCTTTCCTTCTACTCATTGTGGGATTAATGTGTTCTCGTTTTTAGACTGGTAAAGTGTAAATTTGAGCTATCAATTTTTAATCTTTTTTTTTTCTATTATAGACTTTTATGATTGAATATTTCCTTGTAGGCACTGCTTTAAGTTCATTCCATAAAATTTGTTACTTTTTGTTTTCATCATCATTTGGTTAAAATATTTTCTAATTTCCCTACTAATTTTTTGTCATGAGTTATTGAATCAGGAAGATCTGCTGGAAAAATGATAGGCTACCTATTCCAGTATCTGTGGCTTCCCTTGTGGCTCAGCTGGTAAAGAATCTGCCTGCAATGTGGGAGACCTGGGTTCGATCCCTGGGTTGGGAAGATCACTCGGAGAAGGGAAAGGTTACCCACTCCAGTATTCTGGCCTGGAGAATTCCATGGGCTATATAGTCCAAGGGGTTGCAAAGAGTCTGACATGACTGAGCAACTTTCAATTTCATTTAGAAGAATGTTTACTTTTCAAATATTTAGGAGGATTTTCTAGATAGCTATTGTTCTTGACTTTTAATTTAATTCCATTATGCTCAGAAAACATACTGTAAGATTTTAATCTTTTGCACTTTATTGAGACTTATGACTCAGTATATGGTCTATTTTGGTAAGTGTTCATGTGCACTTGAAAAAAATGTGTATTTTAAAATAGTTCAGGGAGATATTCTGAAAATGTCAGTAAGAGCAAGATCATTGATAATATGGTTCGCTCTTTTGTATTACTATTTCTTTTTTTTCTCTCCTCATTCTGCAAATTACTGAGGTAGAGGTGCCAAAATCTCCAGTCATGATTGGCAAATTTTTTATTTTTCTCATTTTGTTACTCAGTTTTTGCTTTATGAATTTTGAAGTTCAGTTATTAGGTGCAAAATTAAGATTTTAATGATTTCCTGCTGAGTTAACTCTTGTGATATTAAGAAATGTCTCCCTTTATCTGTGGAAATGCTTTACCTTGAAGTCTGCTTTGTTTTGTTTTAATGTAATGGTACCAGTTTTCTTATTTTTACCATTTTCATACTTTTCTATCTTTTTATCTGTAATCTGTGTCTTTATATTTCACATTTATATAGTTGGGCATTGTTTTTATTTTTTATTTATTAAAATTTGTACTTACTTATTTTTGGCTGCCTGGGTCTTCACTGCCAAGGGAGGCCTCTCTCTAGCTGTGGTGAGTGGGCCTCTCTTGTTACTGAGCACAGGCGCTGGGTGCTCAGGCTTCAGGAGTTGAAGCACATGGCATGCAGGCTCTGGAGTGTGGGCTCAGTAGTTGTGGTTTAGGACTTACCTGCCCCTGCAACATGTGAAATCTTCCCAGACCAGGGATTGAACCTTGTATTGGCAGGCAGATTCTTATCCACTGGATCACCAGGGAAGTCTGGACATTGTTTTTACTGTAAAGTAAAATAAATAACTTCAATAAATAAATTAAATAAATTTATTAAAGTAAATAATTAAAGAGTCTACTCTGACAACCATTTCCTTTTAATTACAGTATTCAGCTCAGTTTTACTAAATTATATAGTGAGCTGTAAGTATGACATGTAATTATTTATTTATTTGTCCCATCTGCTTTGTGTTCTTCCTCTTCTGTGCTTTCTTTTGGATTAATTGAATACTTTGTATTCTTTTTTTCATCTTCTTTATTGGCATCAAAACTATTTTTCTTTTTCTTTGTTCTTTAAGGATTATGTGTTATTAATTCATCACAGTCTAATTATAATTAAGTTTCACTTCCCACATTGTTATTCACACCTAAACGTAAGAAACTAATAGCGTTATGTGGGGAGAGAGCATATTAGCCAAGATCGCGTGCATATTCAGGCTCTTTCACCCCGCATTTTGTAAATAATGACTGTGACAGCTGAGATCGTTTGCAGCACTGCGCATGCGCGTCACGAGGTCCTTGCTTAGTCAGGGGTTGGGGGCTGAACATATATGTGAGCCCCACTTAAAAGGTGGAGGTGTTATTGTTGCTACGTGGCTGTGTCTGTTGGGTCAGCCACGAGAGGAGAGAATTGTGGAACGGGTGCTGCGTCAGCCGGGAGAGAGGTTGTGTTGTGTTGTCTTAGGTTATGCGATGCCTGCTGCTCCGCCAGCCAGAGAGAATAAATATGTCTCCACTTCCTACAGCTCCTCAAGCCTCCTTGCAGCCTCTGAGCTCGCGTCTTGCCTACCCTGGATTCAGCAGACGGTGCGGACAGTGTGAACAGCAAGACAAACGGCGTCACGAACAGGATGAAGAGCCATGCACAGCCTAGCTTCATTTTCCTCTCCATCCTTTGTGATGTAGTCATCATTTTAATTTTAACCAGTCCATTCTGAAGGAGATCAGTCCTGGAATTTCTTTGGAAGGACTGATGCTAAAGCTGAAACTCCAGTACTTTGGCCACCTCATGTGAAGAGTTGACTCATTGGAAAAGACCCTGATGCTGGGAGGGATTGGGAGCAGGAGGAGAAGGGGACAACCGAGGATGAGATGGCTAGAAGGCCTCACAGATTCAATGGACGTGAGTCTGAGTGAACTCCGGGAGTTGGTGATGGACAGGGAGGCCTGGCGTGCTGCAATTCATGGAGTTGCAAAGAGTCGGACACGACTGAGCGGCTGAACTGAACTGAACTTCCTTTCTAGCTCAGCTATGATTGATATTTCCCCTTCCATCCCTGACTTTTATCCCCACTGCTTCTTTATTTCCAGGAACTCCATGCTGTCCCACGTTTCTTACCTTTAGTTTCTTCTTGTCTACTGTCGTCTCTGTGGTCCGCAATGGTGTGCAAGTCTCTTGTACCTGAAGACAAATAACAAGGAAGCCGCAGTCACCTCCAGATGACCTTGGTTCTTCCACGCCAACACACAGAGTTGTTCTTCAGAAATTTTACCTGCTTCCAAGCGTGAATCCCCACCCCCGTCTTCACTTTTTCATTTCCAAATATCCCTCTAATTTCTGAGTCCACTTAAATGCATCTTCTGCTCCAGCCACCGGCTAAAGCAATGACTGCCAAAGTTGTCAATGTCATTGTTGTCACTAAAGCCACAATTTCCATCCCTCTCGGCAGTGTTTGGCATATATGATCACTCCCTAAACTTAAAATTCTATTTTTCTCTGGATGTGACAGCACCCAAAGACGGTTATGAGATGAAGATTATGGTATAATTTTTTCCACCAAGTCTGCCCTTGTTCAAATAAAAGTATGTGTACGAAATGGCACTGCTTGCTGTGGGACAGAAATAACGGGTGAGCATTACTGGTTAAATCCTGTTGCAATGTATTCTAGTTTAAAAATATTTTTTATTTTATTACTTTTTACATTGGGTAATTGCTTTACAATGGTTAGTTTCTTCTATACAACAACATGAATCGGCCATAAGTATACATATATCCCCTCGTTTTTGAGCCTCCATCCCACCCCCACCTCCTACCACCCCACCAGGTCATCACCGAGCACTGAGCTGAGCTCCCTGTGTTATATAGTAACTTTCCACTAGCTATCTATTTTACAAATGCTAGTGTATATATGCCAGTGTTATTCTGCCAATTTATTCTAAAACCTTCCCCCACAACCTGTAAAGCGCACCTGACACCCTGTTTTGTAGGAGAAGAAATGGGGCTCCAGATGGGTTAAGGTCACACAAGGACCAAGTCTAGGGCCACAGCCCATTCACTAACTCTAAACACATTGCTTTCTGCATTCTCCAATGGCTTTTTAAAAAGTGTATTGGTAACTTCCCTAGCAGTCCAATGGTTAAGACTTCACCTTCCAATGCAGGGGTTTTGGGTTTGGTCCCTGGTTGAGGAGCTAACATTTCTACATGCCTTGTGGCCACACAAAAAAAAGAAGCATAAAATGGAAGTAATATTGTAACAAATTCAATAATGACTTTAAAAAATGGTCCAGATAAAAAATAAATCTAAAAAAAAAAAAATGCATGATTTTTCTTCTCATTTCCATATCTACCCCTCCTTTTTTCTTGTTTTCTTCCTTCCCTCCTCCATTCCTTTTCCTTTCCTTTAATTTCCTTCATTGTTTTGCAGATTTCTTCTTATGAAGTGCTCAAATATTTATGTTTTCTTTGTTTACCCCTCACCTTGAATGAAAACCATGAGTTTTGTTTGTATTATTATTGGAGGCTTTGAGATGCATGCCTTGAAGTAATTAACAATTAAATTAAGATGGACTTTCTAAACAATACAACCAGAGTATTCTATTGCCACAGCCCATTCACTAACTCTAAACACATTGCTTTCTGCATTCTCCAATGGCTTTTTAAAAAGTGTATTGGTAACTTCCCTAGCAGTCCAATGGTTAAGACTTCACCTTCCAATGCAGGGGTTTTGGGTTTGGTCCCTGGTTGAGGAGCTAACATTTCTACATGCCTTGTGGCCACACAAAAAAAAGAAGCATAAAATGGAAGTAATATTGTAACAAATTCAATAATGACTTTAAAAAATGGTCCAGATAAAAAATAAATCTAAAAAAAAAAAAATGCATGATTTTTCTTCTCATTTCCATATCTACCCCTCCTTTTTTCTTGTTTTCTTCCTTCCCTCCTCCATTCCTTTTCCTTTCCTTTAATTTCCTTCATTGTTTTGCAGATTTCTTCTTATGAAGTGCTCAAATATTTATGTTTTCTTTGTTTACCCCTCACCTTGAATGAAAACCATGAGTTTTGTTTGTATTATTATTGGAGGCTTTGAGATGCATGCCTTGAAGTAATTAACAATTAAATTAAGATGGACTTTCTAAACAATACAACCAGAGTATTCTATTCTCCACCCCATGAACAGCAACAAAAAAAAATCCTCTTTGCAAGGGGCTCAAAACTGTTCTTAGTGATGAAGAATTCCTGTGTCTGATGAAGTTCACTCCTCTTGTCCTAGGATGTGATCCTCAGCCCTGGATGTTTCACATACTCCTTCTGACCTTGACATTGAACCTTTTTCATGGCAGATTTAGGAGGCTTTTTTTTTTTTTTTTTTTACTAGTGTTCATTTTTCCTCCTCAGGGGCTTCCCAAGTGACACTAGTGATTAAGAATCTGCCTGCCAGTGTGAAGAGACATAAGAGATGCAAGTTCGGTCCCTGTGTTGGAAAGATTCTCTGGAGGAGGAAATGATACCCTGCTCCAGTATTCTTGCCTGGGAAATCCCATGACAGAGGGGCCAGGTGGGCTACAGTGCATGGGTTCACAAAGAATTGGACAAGACTGAGCACAGCACACACATACTCCTCCTCATTTCTCAAATCCTTTTCTCTTCTTTACAAATTCCTGTCTCATTTAATGGGGCAAATATGGTGGCTCAGAAGGTAAAGCATCTGCCTGCAGTGTGGGAGACCTGAGTTCAATTCCTGGATCAAGAAGATCCCCTGGAGAAGGAAATGGCAACCCACTGCAGTACTCTTGCCTGGAAAATCCCATGGGCGGAGGAGCCTGGTAGGCTACAGTCTGCAGGGACTCATTTAATAATTTCTCGGCAAAACCCTTCATGGCCACCAACCAGAGACTGGTTGATGCCTGCCATATGGCAAACATACCAAATGGGGTACCTTTCTCACTCACTCCAATTCCTCCCTCAAAACGGAACACACTCCTAAATCTATTACTCCTGAATCCGCTAGAATTTTTCAGCTACTCTTGTTCAAAGCAAGGTGGTGCAAATCAAGTTCATACTTGGAACTTGGGTGGTTCAGGCCAATGTTTTCTGAAATAACATTTGTTTATTTTTTGATTCTTAAGTAGTAGAGTTAGAAAGAAGGAAAACTGGGAAATAGATAATAGCATAAACAATAAAATAAAAAGACATTTTCAACCCCACCTTCCAAAAGTAATCATTATGGCACTGGGTTTGTCATGTATCCCCTTTATGATGCTAACGCCTGTTCTTTCTATACTCATTTGTTGAGAGTTTTCATTGTGAAAAGATGAAGAATTTTGGCAAATGCTTTTTCTGCACCTATTTAGGTGATAACATGATCTTTTGTCTTTTATTTTATTAATGTGGCCTATCGCATTTATTGATTCATGTATGTTGAACTATCCTTAGTTCATCAGGCACTCTATCTATCAGATCTAGACCTTTAAATCTATTCCTCACTTCCACTGTATAATCATAAGGGATTTGATTTAGGTCATACCTGAATGGTCTAGTGGTGTTGCCCACTTTCTTCAATTTAAGTCTGAATTTGGCAATCAGGAGTTCATGATCTGAGCCACAGTCAGCTCCCGGTCTTGTCTTTGTTGACTGTATAGAGCTTCTCCATCTTTGGCTGCAAAGAATATAATCAATCTGATTTCGGTGTTGCCCATCTGGTGATGTCCATGTGTAGAGTCTTCTCTTGTGTTGTTGGAATGATTGGTAAAATTGACCACTAAGGCCATTAAGGTCCAAAGTTTTCCTTATGGGAGATTTTAAATTATAAATTTAACATTTTTGATATCTGCAAAACTTTAATTTTCTATATCAAATTTATTAACTTTTTCCATGGAATTTGTAAGTTTTCTCTAAATTTTTTAATATATTTACATAAAGCTGTTTATTATATTCGCCTATATTTGACGTCTGTAAGTTATAAATAAAAAGATGTTTCCTGTTTCACTCCAGAAATTGGTTATTTTTTACTTCACTTTCTTAATCTGTCTCAGCAGGAATTTATTAGTTTTATTAGTTTCTCCAAAGAAGCAACTTTTGGTTTATTGATTTTCTGTATTTTATATTTGCCATTTCACTAATTTATGTTCTTATCTTTATTCTTTCCTTTCTTTTACTTTAATTTGATATTCTTTTCTAACTTATGAAAAATGATGAGCTCATTGATTTTTCAGCTATTCCCACTGCATTTAAAAGCTACAAATTTCTCATTAAACAGAGTTTTAGCTGTATACCACAGATTTTAGTATGTAATAATGTATTCTGTTCAAGATATTTTCTAAGTTCTATTATTAATTTTTCCTTGACCCATAAGTTATTTAGAAGTATATTGCTTAATTTCCAAATACATGGCAATTTTATAAAAAAACTTTATAATTGATTTCTAACTTAATTCCATGGTGAACTTAGAACATACACTGTGTAATGTGAAACTTTTGAATTTGTCGAGATTTACTTCAGATCCCAGCATACAGTCAAATTTTGTAAACATGCTGTGCATTTTTTGAAATACTGTACATTCTGCCCTCGCTGAGTACAGTACACAGTGTCTATGGGTGGTTTGATAATTATGTTTTTAAATCCCTATGTCTTCATTGATTTTTGTCTATATGTTTATCAATAACTAAAATTGTTGCATGAAAATTCCCACTATGAATGGGAGCACCTCTTTCTTCCTACATTTCTGTCAAATTTTGCCTTATTTACTTTCTTAGCCTCATACAATTTACCTTTATTATATATTTCTGGTGAGTAAAACCATCTGTTAATCATGTCCTTTATTTCAAAAGCTTTTTGATTAAAAATATTTCATCTGATATTAATATAGATGAAAGATAGATATTATACATTAACTTTCTTTCGGTTAGTCATTATATTCCAAACTTTCTGCATTCTTATGACTTAGGTGTATCTTTTATGAACCTTACATATATTTTTAACATATATTTCATATAAAACTTTATTAACTTCTTTTAATTTGATCAGTCTACTCACATTTAGTATAATGTCTGATGCATTTGGTTTAAAACTGTCTTACTGTGAAATCTTATTTGTTGCACCTGCTTTATCTTCCTCATTCTTGATTTTCTTGTTTGGATTGACCCGGTGTATATTATTCCATTTTTGCCTACTCTTACCCTCAAAATTATAAGCCTTTTTGCTGTACTTTTTAATGACTACCAGTGAGATTGCAACATGCAATCCTGACTTACTAGAATGTAATGTTTATCAGCGCTCTTCCCCCACTCGTGGACAGTGAAAGAACTCCAGAATACTTTAACTCCGTTTACCTGCCTCCTGACATAGGCTTATAAGATATTTTTATTATTGTTTTACACAGCCAATTGCATTCAGATTTATTCATAAACATCCCTTTCTGTGGCTCTTCCTTTCTTCCTGCTTCTCCCACCTCCCATCTGGGAACATTTTCATTCTGCCTAAAAAATATCCCTTGGTATTTTCTTAAGAAAAGGTATGCTGGTGATGAATCCTCTAAGTGTTTGTTCATCTGAAAATGTCTTCATTTCACTTGCATTCTTTAAGGATGAAAATAGCATTTTAGATTGGCAGTTATTTTCTTTCAGTACTTCATATATATACTCCATTATTTCTCATACAAAGTTGGTCTGCCATCAAATTGTAATTTGGGGGCAATATGTCTTCACCTTCCCCACCCCTGGCTGCTTTTAAGAGTTTTCTACTTGTCCTTTGTTTCCAGCAGTTCAACTGTGATGTGCATAGCTGTGGATTTCTTTTATTTAACCTGTTGGTAATCAAGGGGTTCTTGATCTGTGCCTTAATGTTTTTCGTCAGTGTGGTAAATTTCTTCGTCATTGTGCTTCTAAGGATGAATTCCACTACATCCTTTCTAGGACTACAGCCTCTCGTATTCTAGACCTTTTCACTATATCCTCCATATATTTTATCTTCTCCTTTGACCTTTTCCCCTTTTATCTCTCTATGCTTCATTCTTGCTCATTTTTTTGTCAGTTATATTCCTAAGTATGTTCTAATTCTCATTATTTAGATTTTTGAGATAGTATATAAAAATACAATGTATTTTTTGTATACTAAGCATTTAATTCAACAACCTTAGTAAACTCATTTATTAATTGTAATAGTTCATCTAAAGATTCTCTGGGATTTTTCTGTGACTATAAACATGTGTTCTGGGAACGGCAATTGTTTCTCCCTTCCTAATTTAGTCTTATTTCTTTTTTATGACTAGGACTGACCTTAGTAAAATGTTGACTAGCAATGGTAATAGGAAGCATCATTTTTATTTTTCCTGATCTCAGGGGAGAATTTTCAACATTCCCTCTCTAAAAGTACTACATATGCTTTTATTTTTTGTAGGTAGCTTTTATTCTACTTTAAGAGATTCCCATTTATTACTAGTTTGGAACACAGTTGAATTCCATCATATATTTTGGCTGTATCTACTGAAATAAACAGACATTTCCCCTTTATTCTGTAGTGAACTACACTGGGTTTCAAATATATAAATAAATTCAATTTCCTGGGAAATATACATCTTGGTCATACACAAGCACAATATACTTTTTGTGTATTGATGGGTTCAATTTGATAATATAATATTAGGATTTTCACAACTATATTCATAAGAGAAGTTGGCCTGTTATTCTCCTTTCTAGTAATGATCCTTTTCAAGATTTCGGTTTGATTCTTCAGACATCTGAAAGCACATGCATTCTAGAATCACCTTAATACCATTACTAAAGATAATCCCCAAATGGCTGCAGTTCCTGAGGTTACCAAGCTACATACTTCCTATCAGCCTTTACAACCCTCTGGATGTCAAGCCAAAACATGGATTTACCAGCCACCATGACTTGGGCAGGCCTTAGACTTCAACTTTGGTTTGCCTCAACCCTGGAAGTTTTTAAAAGTATTGCTTAGCTCTCAGGCTTCTAGTGGGCTTCCCTAGTGGATAAGGAATCCACCTGCAATGCGGGAGACTTGGGTTCAATCCCTGGGTTGGGAAGATCCCCTGGAGAAGGGAAAGGCTACCCTCTCCAGTATTCCGGCCTGGAGAATTCCACGGACTGTATAGTCCATGGGGTTGCAAAGAGTTGGATACGACTAGCAACTTTCACTTTTGACCCTTCTAGCTGCCTTTTCCAGAATTTGCAAAGCTCCTCAAGACAAAGCAGCTCCAAAAACCATGTTTACTACCAGATTTCCCTCTTTTTGCAGGATTATGGCTTGGTGGTTTTTCATTGCCTTAAGTCTCCAACGCCTTAAAGATGACTTATAAAAAAATATTTTGTTCAGCATTCCTAGTTGGCCTTAGCCAAAGGTTGACCCAGTTTCTTTGTAAGCCATCACTGGAATCAGATGTTCCTGGCTGCCTTTAAGTAATGCAGTGATTGTATAAAATAAGGCCTGAAATTCACAGGTGGCTACCAAAACACTCACTTCACAAAGAAAGAGCTGCTGGTCTCCTGCATAATGCAAGGGGTAGTAGATTAAAATCAAAGGTAAAAATATATATATATATATATACACAATACACCATCGATGATATGGCTGAATAAGACTTTAAGTTATCTGTTGAATAATTTTATTCAGGATAAAACAATTCTCTTAACAGAGAAACCAGGTTTTTTACTCTCTGGAGAGGAATTAGGAAGTATGTTTATAGTGCTTAGCAACAGTATTGAAAATTTTAGCATTTTTTTTAAATAGAAAAAACTTAGATGGACACCTACATAGGTAAAATACAAGACGGGGAACCACTGAATAATTAATTTAGTGACATTGCTGCTGCTGCTGCTGCTAAGCTGCTTCAGTTGTGTCCAACTCTGTGCGACCCCATAGACAGCAGCCCACTAGGCTCCCTCGTCCCTGGGATTCTCCAGGCAAGAACACTGGAGTGGGTTGCCATTTCCTTCTTCAATGCATGAAAATGAAAAGGAAAGTGAAGACGCTCAGTCGTATCCGACTCTTAGCGACCCCATGGACTGCAGCCCACTAGGCTCCTCCATCCATGGGATTTTCCAGGCAAGAGTACTAGAGTGGGGTGCCATTAATATCATTAAAATAATCAACTACTTAACTAGTTCCGCAGTCATGACTGAAATGTCCACCTAGTGGACACAGGCTCTCAACCCTTTATTTTGTAGAAAAAATAGTTAATGGCTCAGGCTCAGAGTGATAAGTCCTGTTCCCTACCTCACCCCCAGACTGGAAAGAAGAGAAAATAAATTAGCAAATGCCCACATTCAACAGCATGCCCTTTTGTTTGTAGTTAGTCTTACTCTTGCCTGGAAAATCCCATGGGTGGAGGAGCCTGGTAGGCTGCAGTCCACGGGGTCGCTAAGAGTCGGACACAACTGAGCGACTTTACTTTACTTTTCACTTTCCTACATTGGAGAAGGAAATGGCAACCCACTCCAGTGTTCTTGCCTGGAGAATCCCAAGGACGGGGGAGCTTGGTGGGCTGCCATCTATGGGGTCGCACAGAATTGGACACGACTGAAGCAACTTAGCAGCAGCAGCAGTCCTATTTTCACATCTTCAAACAGGTGTTTCCTTTTCCTAAAAAGAGGAGCCGACTAAGAGACTGTGCAAATGAAAAGTGCTGAAATCAGCTTCAAATAAATGGCTCGGGAAGACTTGCTTCCCAAGGATCTGTAATGCATGTCACTTCTCCTCCATTCCTGCAGAGAAGCAGAGGCAAGCTCTTGCTGAGTGATGAATATATTCACAATAGCATCACCAAATCCTAAACAATCTGGAGACTGAAAATGGGGCTTTAAAATGTTATGAACAACACAAGAAATACTAAAGTAAAGCAAATAATACCTTCAAAGGGGGGACATGCAACGAATGAATTCCCAAAGTTACAGTGTGTTTTTGCAACAAAAATATTTTAATTTCCATACTGTTTAATGTAGTGGGATGAAAAAATCTGCTCCAAGCAGTGACCAAGAAAGAAAAGTCACATCTTAGATGGTAACTGGAGAACAGAGGCCTTGCTCTAATCTGTACATGTTTTATCATCAATGTCAGTGAATATTTATTGAGATCTCAGAAAGCATTTAGCCATGTCTGCTAACATATACAGTAAAAATTAGAGAGAAGTTGTAGACCTTTCCCCCTAGGACATTCCATTCAAAAATACGCCTTTCCATAGGCAGATAACACTTTTATGTTTCCTTTCCCAACAGAGGGATCCTAAGCATCCACATCCCCAATGAGGATTGATGAACTTGAAATGTGTCTTTGTAGACATGGAGAAGGAAGCAAGCAAGATAACTGTATACAAAAGTGTTCCCACTGTAAGGATTCTAAGGAATCGTGAATCGTAGAAGAACTAGATGCAGCCAGGAATCATGAAATCAAATGTCAGGGGATGCAGGCCAGATCATCTCCATGTGAAGACAGGCTCTCCCCCTTTCTGCCAAGGTATGAGGCCTTATCTTTGCAATATATGGGCCTCTTTTCTGTGTTGGTGAAGAGTCAACTCATTAGAAAAGACCCTGATGCTGGGAAAGATTAAGGGCAGGAGGAGAAAGGGGCAACAGAGGATGAGATGGTTGGATAGCATCACCCAACTCAATGGACATGAACTTGGGCAAACTCCGGGAGATAGTGAAGGACAGAGAAGCCTAGCATGCTACAATCCAGGGGGTCACAAAGAGCTGACGACTGAGCAACTGATCAACAAATCTGTGTCTCCAGGACCTCTCCACAACCCCAGCTGACTCTTATGCTTAGGAAAACTGTTCGAGTGGCGAGATCTTCTGGTATTGGAGGCGTAAGGGAAATTTCCCCCATTTGAAAATATTAACAAAAAATTCAAATTAATAAACTCTTCACAAGACTTGGCTTTTGCTCATCACTTTGGCACACTTGGCAAAGGGAGTCACTATGCAGTCGGCAAGGTCAGGAAAGGTCATTGCCCAAAGGACTCCACTCACCTCTCAGCTGCTCCACCTGGAGGGAGCTGACCGAAACGCCTCAAGCTTACAGGATGATGTGGGGCGAGTAGCTTGAGAAGGGGGTGAGAACATAAAGAAAGTGTTGGAACACAGTGGCAGAAGGAGAAGACAGCTTGAACGTGGGAGGAGAAAGAAAAGCTACTTCCAGACCTTGCTCTTTGGAAGTAAATTGAATGATGGCACCTCACACAGTGAGTTGATAGCTGGGATATATGGAAAACTTTAGGGCAGCATTTCATAAAAATGTGGTCCACAGACCACCTGACCTAGACTACCTGGTGTGCTTGGCAGGAAGCAGTTGTTTGAGCCCAACCCCAGAAAGTACCATGCGAATCGCTGTCAGTGGGGCTCAAGAATGTCCGCCATTTTTACTCCCCTGGTGGTCCAATGGTTAAGACTCTACGCTTCCACTGCAGTGGGCACAGGTTCCATCCCTGGTTAGGGAACTAAGATCCCGCCTGCCGTGCAGCAGAGCAAAAAAAAAAAAAAAGGCTATAAAGAATGTTCAGGCTTCCCTGGTGACTCAGATGGTAAAACATCCACCTGCAATGCACGAGACCTGGGTTCAACCCCTGGGTCAGGAAGATCCCTGGGAGAAGGGAATGGCTACCCACTCCAGTATCCTTGCCTGGAGAATCCCATGGACAGAGGAATTTGGTGGGCTACAGTCCATGGGGCTGCAAAGAGTCAGACCATGACTGTGTGACAAACACACACAAAGTAATGCTCACTTTAATCAGTACTGGGTGCTCTGGGGGCAAAATGACATTTGAGAAACTGGAGAAATGCTTTTTGTTTTTTTTCTTAAGTAGCCGAGTTCTGCCTAGGGGGTGGATGCATGGGAAGTTTCCAGTTACCAGAACTGACACTTCTGGAAAGTATCAGTAGGTCAGCTTCCAACCATTCACTGCCTTCCTTGTGGCCTGAGTACTCTGAGTTCTGACCCAGGATGGTGCTCCCAGCTGCCAAACAGAATGAGCCACTGGCACTTTCAGAACTCAGTGCAAGCTAAGCAAGCCATCCCTGCAGATCTGACCCTCCGACTTCCTCCCCATCATCCTGGCTGACACATCACCACCTCAGCTGTGCTGTGTTGACACTTAGCAGATAAAGTGTCCTGAACACCCAACGTCTGCTTTATATAAATTACAAAATGCTTACCAAAGACAGTGTCAATCCCAGGGCCTTCTCAGTATCAACACCTTAATTAGATTAACTTTATAAGTCTTGTGTGAAAGAAGAGTTCCCAGGTGTATCTGTGTTACTATAAGCATGAGTGTTTGTGGCAAAGAAACCAAGGAACTCCCCTTCTCGAAATATCTCAACTATGCTGCCAGGAGGCCTGAAAATGGAGTCTGTTTGTCTGCACTTCCCTGCTTAACATGAATAGTTTGAAGTCATCTGTGTCTGCACTGTTTTGCTCTATCAGAGTTTTAACTCCTTAAGAGTAGAGACTATATTTTTTTTTTAAATAAGAAGTCAGTATCAATCAATTAGAAAAAAAGAGAAAGTGTGTTAAGGCCTGCCTAGAAGTGCTTAAGGCTTCCCAGTGGTGCTAGTGGTAAAGAACTCACCTGCCAGTGCAGGAGACATAAGAGATGCAGGTTCAGTCCCTGAGTTGGAAAGAGCCCCTGCAGGAGGACATGGCAACTCACTCCGGTATTCCTGCCTGGAGGATCTCTTGGACAGAGGAGCCTGGGGGGCAGAGTCAGATGCAACTAAAGCTACTGAGCACGCCACACAAGAAGCACTTAACATGAGAAAGGCCAAAATACAACCTGACAAAGCAGACAGAGGGAAGGAGACTGTCTGGCTTACTAAGGCTTTTTCATAATCTGAGCCTGAAACGAAGTCCCTGCATGAAGGGGCCCTGCTGTCCGGCACTGGCAAACTGCAGTCTTAAATATCTTATCCTACTCTTAGCGTAGTTTGCTGTGTTCTCTTCACCAGCTGTGCTGTCTTTTCTCCAGACTCATCTATTAGCCCTTTCTGGTTAATGGGTATCTCTGTTCTTAGCTTTACTTCTAGACTCCTGTTTTCCTCTTTTCCCTTCTCCTTGGATAATTATAGAAGGAGCTTCCAGGCACCACCTCCTAGCTCAGCTTGCTCCCAATAGCCATCACTCCATTCCCCGTCAAGAGCAACACAGAGATGGAATGGTTAGGAAGCATTTAAAGGGAACTGGGAAGGGAACAGGGCGATGAGAAGGATATCTCATAGTTTAAGGCCCATCCCAACCACATTCATATATCAGTTTAGATATCATAAAAATACCATATTACATTTGGATATAATTTTCATATTGTAAAATAAGACTGAGTTTGATGTCCTGTGTTTTGATTGGCATTTTGAATAAAGGATGCTCCAAGGTCATAGTTTTCAAAGTGGCCAAGAAGCTACTGGAATGATGCCAGCTCTCTGGCTGGTGACCATCTGTAGCAATTTGAACTCTTATGGACTGCTGGTAAACTGGTACTACCACTTTGGATAACTGGCAGTCTCCATCTGCATACCCTGGCAGTCTCCATTTGCATGACCCATCAATTCTACTCCTCAGTATACAACAAACAGAAATGAACGCATATGCACATGAAAAGCCTGTACAAGGATGTCCCAAGCAATACCACTTATAATAGTCCAAAACGGAAAACCACTCAACTTATCAAGAATAGCATAAATTAATCAGTTGAGGTCTATTCATACTTCAATCTCAAATACCTGAATCTCACAAACATGATTCTTGGACTAAGAGGCCAAACATAAAAAACAGCACATATTATATATTCTCATTTACATAAAGTTTCAAAGGCAATGCTAATATGTTGCTAGATCAGAATAGTGGTGATCTGGGGGGGGGCATACAGAGGGTTCTGAAGTGTTGGAAGTGTCCTGTTTGGGGACTTCCCTGCTGGTCCATTGGTTAAATCTGCCCTGTGATATAGGGGATGCAAGTTGAATCCCTGGGCAGGGAACTAAGATCCCACATGCCACAGAGCAGCCAAGCCCACGCTGCAACTGAAGATCCTATGAAGATGCCCCAAGCTGCAACTAAGACCCAACGCAGCCAAATGAATAAATAATTTTTTTAAGTTAAAAAAAAAAAGTATCTTGTTTCTTGGCCTAAATGATGCTTAAATGGATGTGATCACTTTCAGAAACTTCATCAAGCTGTACACTTACACCCTTTGCGCTCGTCTACATGTTAATTTGTCTTATTGTTGGCTCCATAGACTGGGTGACCTAAATAAAGCCCATTTATTTCTCACACTTCTAGAGATTGGGAAGTCCATGATAAGGCTTGGCAGATTCGGTATCTAATGAAAACTCACTTCCTAGTTCAGAGAGGGTATCTTTTCACTATGTCCTTGCATAGTGAAGAACTGAGAATGCTCCCTGGGGTCTCCTTTATAAAGGCACTAACGCCATTCATGATAGCATGAAATTGGTACAGTGGTAAAAGAACCTGCCTGCTAACGCAAGAGAGGCAGGTTCAGTCCTTAGGTAGGGAAGATCCTCTGGAATAGAAAATGGCAACCCACCCCAGTATTCTTGCCTGGAAAATTCCATGGACATAGGAGCCTGGTGGGCCTGCAGCCCATGGAATCACAGAGTCAGACACAACTGAGCATGCATGCACGTGCTTGAAACTCAACATTAAAAAACTAATGTCATTGTTTGACAAAAAAAAAAAAAAACACAAAATTCTGTAAAGCAATTATCCTTCAATTAAAAAATAAACAAAGTGACAAAAAATATAAAAAAACACTAAGATCATGGCATCCTGCCCCATCACTTCATGGCAAATAAGTGGGGGAAAAGTGGAAGTAGTGACAGATTTTATTTTCTTGAGCTCCAAAATCACTGTGAACGATGACGCAACCATGAAATTAAAAGACAACTTGCTACTTGGAAAGAAAGCTATGACAAACCCAGACAGGATTATACAGAGTGAAGTAAGCCAGAAAGAAAAACACCAATACAGTATACTAACACATATATATGGAATTTATAAAGATGGTAATGATAACCCTGTATTTGAGACAGCAAAAGAGACACAGATGTATAGAATGGACGTTTGGACTCTGAGGGAGAGGGACAGGGTGGGATGATTTGGGAGAATGGCACTGAAACATGTATACTATCATGTAAGAAACAAATCACCAGTCTATGTTCGATACAGGATACAGGATGCTTGGGGCTGGTGCACAGGGATGATTCAGAGAGATGATATGGGGAGGGAGGTGGGAGGGGGGTTCAGGATTGGGAACTCATGTGCACCCATGGCGGATTCATGTCAATGTATGGCAAAAACCAATACAGTATTGTAAAGTAAAATAAAGCAAAAATTAAAATTAAAAAAAAAAAGCAAAGGCATCACTTTGTCAACAAAAGTCTGTAGAGTCAAAGCTATGCTTTTTCCAGTAGTCATGTACAGATGTGAGAGCTGGACCAGAAAGAAGGCTGAGCACTGAAGAATTGATGCTTTTGGACTGTGGTGCTGGAGAAGACTCTTGAGAGCAAGACTCTCCAGCAAGGAGATCAAACCAGTCCATCCTAAAGGAAATCAACCCTGAATATTCATTGGAAGGACTGTTGCTGAAGTTGAAGCTCCAGTAAAAATTAAAAAAAAAAAGCAAAGGCATCACTTTGTCAACAAAAGTCTGTAGAGTCAAAGCTATGCTTTTTCCAGTAGTCATGTACAGATGTGAGAGCTGGACCAGAAAGAAGGCTGAGCACTGAAGAATTGATGCTTTTGGACTGTGGTGCTGGAGAAGACTCTTGAGAGCAAGACTCTCCAGCAAGGAGATCAAACCAGTCCATCCTAAAGGAAATCAACCCTGAATATTCATTGGAAGGACTGTTGCTGAAGTTGAAGCTCCAGTACTTTGGCCATCTGATGGGAAGAGTCAACTCACTAGAAAAAAAACCTGATGCTGGGAAAGACTGAAGGTAAAATGAGAAGGGGCAGCAGAGGAAGGGATGGTATTTAGATATCATCACCAACTCAATAGACATGAATTTGAGTAAACTCCAGGAGATAGAGAGGAACAGGGGATTCTGGCGTACTGCAATCCTTGCGGTTGCAAAGAATCAGACATGATTTAGCAACTGAACAACGACAATAATTCCCATCCACCAGGCCTCCACCCTCATGACCTAATCAACTCTGAAGGCTCCCACCTTCTAACACAATCAGATTGAGAACTAGGTCTCAGTAAATAAATGGCAGACGTGGATGGAGGCCGGCTGTTGGGGTGGGGAGAGTNGAAAGGGGGGCAGCTGGGCAGTGGATGGGGAGGAAGCACAGAAGACTGGGAAGAAAAGGAGACGGAGAATGGGGTGGGGGTGGCGGAGATGGGAGGTGGGGAACGCCTCTGCAGCAGCCTCAGAGCTTCACAGGGAAGCAGAGTCTGGTTGGAACAGCTTCTCTTGAGGGTTTTAGTTCCTATAACCTATTAAATTTCCTTATCTTCTATTCCACAACAGTAGTTTTGTTCCAAGGTTATTTAAAGACAAAGCCAGAGGCCTGTGGCATGATTTTTTTCAAACGACATTTCCCTTGGGGGTAAAAAAGTGATTGAAGCCTCTAACTACCCCCCACATCCACCCAATAAACTGAAACCAGAATCTCTGGGGATGAGGGAGGCCTGGGTATTTGTATTTCTTGACTCTAAAGATTACTCTAATACCCAGCCAGGTCTGAAAAACATGGGGTCAGGGGATAAATTTCATTTTGCTCTTTATCTTTTGTTGAGATGTCTACTCACAAGCTCTCTGATACTGAGAACCAGGGGCATTTTGCTGGTTATGAAGGCCCATTTGCTGGACTGTAAGGACTCAGCATGCTAGTCACGCAGTCCTGTCCAACTCTCTGTGACCCCATGGACTGCAGCCGTACCCTCCAGGATCCTCTGTCCATGGGATTTTCCAGGCAAGAACACTAGATTGGATTCCTGTTCCCTTCTCCAGTAAGGACTAGAAGGACATACCATTTCAGGCATTTTAAAATGGCAAAAGCAGGACTTCCCTGGTAGTCCTATGCTTCCAAAAAATATAATAAAATGAAATAAAATTTAGAAAGAAAAATAACATGGAAAAGCCAAGGATGTGTGCATGTGTGTGCTGCTGTTGTTTAGCCGCTCAGTGGTGTCCAGCTCTTTGCCACCCTATGGACTGTAGCCCACCAGGCTCCTCTATCCAGGAGATTTCCCAGGCAAGAATGGAGTGGGTTTCCATGCCCTTCTCCAGGAGATCTTTCCCACCTAGGGATCAAACCTGCATCTCCTTATTGCAGGTGAATTCTTACTACTGAGCCACCAAGGAAGCCCTGCAAATGTGCGAGTACACACATATATTTACGATAATTATCCTGTGGTGATCCTTTCTGCTTTATTCATCAACAGGGTCTCACCTACTCATCAGGGACTCTCAGTGCACAATTCTTATTATCAATGTCCCCATTTCACAGATGAGGACAGCGAGTCTCTGAGGGTGAATAAGAGTACCCCACAGGGCTGCCCTGCTTGGGCCCTGCACAGGTGCTCCCCGGCAAAAGCACGGTGGGACTGAAGCAGCCTATGTACTGATCTCAAGTGCCTGCACGGGCAGAGTGTGACCTCTGTTGAGGAATGTGGAGTTTTCCTAATTCACACAAAGGAGCTGAGGCAGGAATACTAGAACCTGAGATTCCTTCCCTTCACCCTGTGCAATGACGTCTGCCATGGAGCCCCACCCACTGTGTGCCTCCTGGTGCCCGGCACTGGAGGACGGGGGCTGGCAGGCACCCTGGCTAACAGGCTCTTCTGTGCCACCCCCAGGCACGGTCAGGGTCAAAAAGCAGCCCGAGGCAGTCTCATCAGGCTGGGAGCACTAGTCTGAGAGTCAACGGCTCTGGGCGTGCTTCCGGGGCCCCACTGAACCAGGAGATGGAACAACATGTTTATTTTCTCTGGGTTTCCATTTCTCCAGCTGCCTCACCTCTACATCTAACAATCTGCATGCTCTCAAACGTATTATTAGCTTCCTGGAGCCATGTCCACTGAACCCCAGGGCTTTATAAGAAGAATCCGTGAGGGAGTGACTGCCGATCCTACTTTAAGGAGACATTCAGACCTGTTAGAGAAATGCTTCATCTCCAGTTTGCTAAAATAAGAAATTCATCTGATTTCAGCACCCTAGAGGTGAGATGCATAGAATCTAAATAAAGGTTAAGCTCAAACTGACTGTGGTGTCTTTTTTCTTTTTTTCTTTCCATTTTAAAAAAATTGTGGAAGTAAGCCAATCTAATGAAACCCAGAGTGTGGCATTTATAGTTTATGTATTCAGGTTATGGAACATACACTTAAGAGTCGTGAAAATGGACTTTCCTTCTCCTCCTTCCTCTTTAACCACTTTGGGGCTGCAGCATGCCTGTTCCCGCCATGGTTTCTCTCTCTCACTCTACAGAGAGGCCCCAGTGTCATCTCTGACATAATGTTCTTCCACAGCCACCCACGACGGGAAAAATCCATGAGCACAGGGCTGCGCTGAGCCTCGGCTCCAGGGCTAGAGGGATCTGAAGGATTGCGGCCAGCTGTCCCTGAATCTCCTAATAAGAAGCATGAGCAGGGGCAGAAGAAGATGCTGGCTTAACACCGCTTTCCAGTGAAGGTGACTTTAAATGCTAGGATATTTAACCAGGTATCTCATCTTTCATGGAAAAACGAAGCAGCACAATGCAATCCTGTTTCCTGCAAGACTTTCTGATGGTGACTCAACACGTTATAAACGCACAGATGCATAGCACTTTAAAATAAAACTGTGTCTCTTTTGAAGAAGCCTCTGAGCACTCTGACTTTAAAATGCCCGTTTCTATTATGATGCTAATAATAGTCACCGAGTTAAAAGAAATGATTCCATAATGGCACATCCACTTTGGAAAGCAGTCTGGCTGCTCATCACAAGGTTCAGCACAGAATTATCCCATGAGGCAGCAATTCTACTCTCAGGTATCTACTCCAAAGAAATGAAAATAAACATCCACATTAACTTCTACACAGATGTTCACAGCAGCATTATTCATAATGGCCAAAAAAAAAAAAAAAAGAAGAAACCACCCAAATATTCATCAGCTGATGAACAGATAAATAAAGTATGATGTATCTATACACTGGAGTACTATTTAGCAATAAAGAGGGGTGGATTGCTAATACATGCTATAACATGAATGAATCTTGAAAACATTAAGCCAAGTAAAAGCAGCCACACAGGCAGGGGCATTGAAGACGGGACAGAGCCACCTGAGAACATCCAGCCCAACACCTGCCTCAGCGCACATCCCGACTAGACCCAGGAGAAGACATAAGGCTCCCGGCCCCACGTCAATACCATATGAAAGAAGATCAAGTTGCATGGTCAGGAGCCCTCTTTCCAAAACTGTGTGGTGGCTGAAATGTGCATCATGCCTGAATATTACAGGGGAAGATTACAGAGACTTTTCAAATGACAGGATATTGAGACTGAGGGAAAATAAAGAGACAAATATAGATCTCGAACTGCACACCTCGGGGCTGGACAAGAGAGACGCTACTGGCAGGAACACAAAGTGTTCACAGTTCTGTGCGAAAGCCAGGAGCAACGGTGCTGCGCAGTAAGATGGGTTTGGGGTGCTTCAGGGCATTCAGGCGGCAGCCCGTCGCAGGCAGACATGCAAGAGTGAAGGCAGAGCTAAAGGCTGGAATCCAGTTGTTGTAGGGTAATCACTCATTTATTTATTTGTCCAGCCATTCACCTGCTCAGCCACTCACTGAATGAATATTGAGTCCTAAGCATAAGTATGGAAGATTCTGAAAGAGATGGGAATACCAGACCACCTGACCTGCCTCTTGAGAAATCTGTATGCAGGTCAGGAAGCAACAGTTAGAACTGGACATGGAACAACATGGAACATTTGGAACAACATGGTTCCAAATAGGAAAAGGAGTGCATCAAGGCTGTATATTGTCACCCTGCTTATTTAACTTATATGCAGAGTACATCATGAGAAACGCTGGGCTGGAAGAAGCACAAGCTGGAATCAAGATTGCCAGGAGAAATATCAATAACTTCAGATATGCAGATGACACCACCCTTATGGCAGAAAGTGAAAAGGAACTAAAAAGCCTCTTGATGAAAGTGAAAGAGGAGAGTGAAAAAGTTGGCTTAAAGGCCAACATTCGGAAAACTAAAATCATGGCATTTGGCCCCATCACTTCATGGGAAATAGATGGGGAAACAGTAGAAACAGTGCCAGACTTTATTTTTCTGGGCTCCAAAATCACTGTAGATGGTGATTGCAGACATGAATTTAAAAGACACTTACTTCTTGGAAGGAAAGTTAGGACCAACCTAGTAGCATATTGAAAAGCAAAGACATTACTTTGCCAACAAAGGTCCGTCTAGTCAAGGCTAGGATTTTTTCCAGTGGTCATGTATGGATGTGAGAGTTGAACTGTGAAGAAAGCTGAGTGCTGAAGAATTGATGCTCTTTTACTGTGGTGTTGGAGAAGACTCTTGAGAGTCCCTTGGACTGCAAGGAGATCCAACCAGTCCATTCTAAGGGAGATCTGTCCTGGGATTTCTTTGGAAAGAATGATGCTGAGGCTGAAGCTCCAGTACTTTGGCCACCTCATGCGAAGAGTTGACTCAGTGGAAAAGACTCTGATGCTGGGAGGGATTGGGGACAGGACGAGAAGGGGACGACAGAGGATGAGATGGCTGGATGGCATCAACAACTCGATGGACAGTGAGTTTGGGTGAACTCTGGGAGTTGGTGATGGACAGGGAGGCCTGGTATGCTGCTATTAATGAGATCGCAGAGTTGGACACGACTGAGCGACTGAACTGAACTGAAGCATAAGTATCATGCAAGTTCTTGGGAGATGGGGATAAGGCCAACACAGCTCTGCCCTCTAGCCTCATGGTCCAAGAAGGTCACAGCAGTCCTTGGACCCAGAGGCCCCATTGCCCCTGGTCACAGTGGTGGTGGTGGTGGTTTAGTCCCTAAGATGTGTCTGACTCTCGTGACCCCATGGACTGTAGCCTGCCAGGCTCCTCTGTCCATGGGATTATCCAGGCAAGAATACTGGAGTGGGTTGCCATTTCCTTCTCTACTGGTCATAGGAATAGCATCTTATTTTATATAAGACCTTAGAGAATTTGGCTTCCCTGGTGGCTCAGACAGTAAAGAACCTGCCAGCAATGCAGGAGACCTGGGTTCAACCCCTGGGTTGGGAAAACCCCTGGAGAGGGAATGGCTAATCCACTCCAATATTCTTGCCTAGAGATTCCCATGGACAGAGGAGTCTGGTGGGCTACGGTCCACGGTGTCACAAAGAGTCAGACATGACTGAACAACTAAGCACAGCACAGTTAAGTTCAGAATGCTGACTGGTACATTCTGAGATCTCAATAAATAAGCAACAAAATGACCCCATCCTTTACAGATGAAGCACTGAAGGCTTCGGAGACTTGCTCCAGATTTCTTGGTGGGTGGCAGAGCTGGACTAGTATCCAGATCTCCTGATGTCATGTCTGATCTCATCCTGTGGCTCCTTGAAAAAGCAGGGACTTCCTGTGGTCTGGTGGTTAGGATGCTGCACTTCCAGTGCAGGGGGCACGAGTTTGACCCCTGGTCAGGGGACTAAGCGCCCACATATTGCACAGTGTGGTAAAAATATATATAGCAGGGGAAAGAAAGAAAGAAAAATGAAAAACCTGGTGCCTCAGACAGTGAAAGAATCCACCTGCAAGGCAGGAGACCCGGGTTTGATCCCTGGGTCGGGAAGGTCCTCTGGAGAAGGGAACAGCCACCCACTCCAGTATTCTTGCCTGGAGAATCCCATGGGCAGGGGAACCTGGCGGGCGATAGTCCATGCGGTCGCAGAGTTGAACAGGACTGAGCGACTTCACTTTCACAGGCAGGGCTGCCTCGCGATACAGGCAGGTAGCTTGATAGGGAGCACAAGGAAGGCGGCGGCAGCATTTGCCAGCATGTCATCCCTGTGACTCTCGGGCAAGGCTGTCTGGCAGGAGCGAGGGATCCAGGCCACCTGGATGCACATGCCAGTGCAGTTGCTCTGGCCCAGCGTGACCCCTGGAGGCAGCTCCGGACAGCTGACTGGCCATTTAACTCCCACGATTCTACAGAGCCAGCTGCACAGGAATCTATCACCAAATAACTCAGAGCAATGGCATAACCACTGTGCGCTGGCCCGTCTTCAGCATTCTCCTCCCAGTCCCTGTTCTGGCCAACGGGATATAAGTGGAAGTCAGCTATGGGGACCCTAGAAAAGCACGAGGACTTGGGATGCAAGTTCTGCTTGCCCACCCTTTGCCCTTCTCTCCCTGGAATCTTACAACCATGAAGAAAAAGCCAGAACAATTACAGCACCTGCCCTGCTATCACGGAACCACTGGACCAAGGCCAGCAGCCAAGCACCTGAGCATAGTCTTCTATGTGAGAAAATAAACCCCTGCTGTTTCAAACCACCACAGACAAATTCTGTTACTGTAGAAGGTGTTGTTGATTGATATCATGTGTGATGTTTGGAAACAGACATGTTCAAGTTCTGAGTGCCGAAGGATTGATGCTTTTGAACTGTGGTGTTGGAGAAGACTGTTGAGAGTCCCTTGGATTGCAAGGAGATCAAACCAGTCTATCATCAAGGAAATCAGTCCCAAATATTCATTGGAAGGACTGATGCTGAAGCTGAAGGTCCAATACTTTGGCCACCTGATGCAAAGAACTGACTCACTGGAAAAGCCCCTAATGCTGGGAAAGACTGAAGGCAGGAGGAGAAGGGGACGACAGAAGATGAGATGGCTGGATGGCATCATTGACTGAATGGAAATGATATCTGAGCAAACTCCGGGAGGTAGTGATAGACAAGGAGGCCTGGTGTGCTGCAGTCCATGGGGTTGCAAAGAGTCAGACATGACTTAGCAACTGAACAACAACAGCTACTTATGGAATAATCTATAACGTCTATTAAATTACTCTAAGTATATTAGATAGGAGTACTCTATATTAGTACTTTACACATGAAGAAACCCTCAAGGCTCAAAAAATCTTAATTTGCACAAACTCCTATGGCTATCAAGGAATAGAGCGAAAGCGAAAATCTGAGAGATCTGCTTCAGAGCACATGTTCTATAAAAGGAGATATACTAATCACTGAGATTGAGCTAAAATAGCAAAGGACATAACAATCATGAATCTTTCTGTGCTAAACAGCAGATTAGAAATAGAAAGAGGAAAACTAGATGCAATATACCAGAGAATATGATGAACCCAAGATTAAGTTTAAAAATCCTATCAAGAAAAAAGTCAAGACAACAGGTTTCAATAAGATAATTAGAAGGCTGGAATTTAAAAGATTCTCTGAATCTGGTACATATTTAGTGGAGTATAAACTTTCTGTCTTGAATACTTGGTAAGTTTTCAAGCATGTCTAGAACCCTTTCTATTGGTTTAGATCCCATGCTAAATAGTCCAAATCCTATGCTAAAAAGATCATGACGTAGACGTGATTCTTCTCTTGAGATGTCAATTTCTAGCAGAGGATACAAAAGTTAAAAAAAAAATAAAATAAAGATTCTGTACCTAGGGAGTGGAATTAAAATAAGTTAAGCCCCAAAATTCCTTTATAAGTTTCAAATAAGAGTTACATATTTCACTGTAAAAAATAAGATTTTTTGTACCAAGAAATTATATGCAAATTATTTGCTCAAATTATTTCAAATCCAGTTGCATATGTGTGCTGTTACTCAGTCGTGTCCAACTCTTTGCAACCACATGGACTGCAGCCCACCAGGCTCCTCTGTCCGTGGAATTTTCCAGGCGAGAGTACTGGATGGGGTGCCATTTCCTCCTCCAGGGGAGCTTCCTGACCCAGGGATCGAACCTGCTTCTCCTGCTTCTCCTGCACTGGCAGGCGGACTCCCACTAGTGCCCCTGGGAACTGAAGTCAAAGAAAAATTTTCATTCGCAGAAGGCAACTGCATTTCTCATTTTGAGAGTATCTTTGCGTACATAATAGTAAAGAGTGTGGGCTTTGGTCTAAGACTGCCTGGGTTCAAATCCCAGTTCTAATAATTAGTAGGTGGTGTGTTCTTGACTAAGTTATTTAACATTTCTGTACCCCAGGCTCCCCTCCTGTAGAATGGAGTAATTATGGTAACTTACCCCATAGGATCATTATGAGGATTAAATGAATTTTGAACAGTAGCTGATTCCAGGGAAGCACTATATTGAGTCCCATTAAATAATAGCTATTTTCCAGGATAAACCTGCAGTTTATACTTATTTCCTAACACATCTCAGGTACTTGAGGGGTTCTTTTTCTCCTGCACTCTATAAAAATAAGGCAGCAGCTTTCTGAAGGTTTGAGGACTAGGTATTCTATTTCTGGCTGTGTTTATTTTCCTGCCTTAGGTGCCAGAGTCTAAAGGAATACCAGGAACTACTGACTGAGTTGAGGCACTTGAAAAAATATGAAAAAAAGAAAACACAAACGAACCAACCCCAGGGGCTTCCTCGTGACAGGAAAGCCAGAGGGGACGCCACTCTCTGTCTTGCCAGAGCACCTCTGCCCAGGGGCCAAGGGGAATCCTGCACCTGGTCCAACCCCGAGGCAGGCAAGCTCTGGGCTCAGCTGGCTCTCCATCCGTTCCCAAACCGCAGGTGCCTCCCGGTCTCCTCATCACTCCTCTCCTTGGGGCCTTTGTGCCCTTGCCCCAGTCTTCAGGCCGAAGCCCACCACGCTGCCCCTGCGCGCCCCCTGGGGAAGCACTCTGTGGTCACGTCCGTCAGCACCGTCACCCTTGTCCCAGGGGACAGTCTGAACACATCCCTCACACCTCTCAAACCGGGACGACAGGAACATGGAGATAAGCAAAGATCATTTTTGGTGGTTCTACCATGAAAATGAGACAAAACGGTAAAAGTCAATTATAAAAAAGGCCTTCCTAGTGTTGAGTCTGAGAGATAAAAAGGCACACAATTTACTTTGCAAAGTCCCATCAACTGTCAAGATAACAAATTCTCAAAATGAATCTGATCTGATTGACTCAAGGACAAAAAGAATAACATTTTGGACCATGTATCTTTGTATAATACCTGTTGAACAACAGAACCTGTTAGAGAAATTTATTTTCTCAGTGGAGACATAGCAAGCCATTATTTAATTTGATTGCTGTTGTTCAGCCACTATGTATATATATTGCTGTTGTTCAGTCCGTTAGTCCAGTCAGACTTTGCGACCCCATGGACTGCAGCATGCTAAGCTCCTCTGTCCTTCAGTATCTTCTGAAGTTTGCTCAAATTTCTATCCACTGAGTAAATGATGCCATCCAACCATTTCATCCTCTGTCGTCCCCTTCTCCTCCTGCCTGTAATCTTTCCCAGCATCAGGGTCTTTTCCAATGAGTTGGCCCTTTGCATCAGGGGGCCAAAACATGAATTTCAGCTTCAGCATCAGTCCTTCCAATAAATATTCAGGGTTGATTTCCTTTAGGATTGACTGGTTTGACCTCCTTGCAGTCCAAGGGGATTTCAAGAGTCTTTTCCAGCACTACAATTTGTAAGCATCAGTTCTTTGGTGTTCGGCCTTCTTTATGGTCCAACTGGCACTCCACTCCAGTACTTTTGCCTGGAGGGTCCCATGGACGGAGGAGCCTGGTAGGCTGCAGTCCATGGGGTCGCGAAGAGTCAGACATGACTGAAGTGACTTAGCAGCAGTAGCAGGGACTTCCCTGGTGGCCCAGACGGTAAAGCGTCTGCCTACAATGCGGGTTGGGAAGATCTCCTGGAGAAGGCAATGGCAACCCACACCAGTATTGTCTGGAAAATCCCATGGATGGAGGAGCCTGATAGACTACAGTCCATGGGGTCGCTCATGACTGAGCGACTTCACTTTCACTTTCAGTTTTTCTTGATTTAAAATAAGTTTGGTGAGAGCAAAGGTTGCATGTGTTGTGTTATACTACCACCTTGTGTCCATTGTCATTATTGCAAGAGGTAGATTGGAAGAGAGCAAAACTTGCATTTGCTGTGTTATACTGCTGCCTGGTGTCCATTGCTATTATTGCAAGGATATATATATCTCCCTGGATATATATATAAATCCCACGGATGGAGGAGCCTGGTAGGTTGTAGTCCATGGGGTCGCTAAGAGTCGGGCACGACTGAGCGACTTCACTTTCGCTTTTCACTTTCATGCATTGGAGAAGGGAATGGCAACCCACTCCAGTGTTCATGCCTGGAGAATCCCAGGGACAGGGGAGCCTAGTGGGCTGCCGTCTATGGGGTTGCACAGAGTCGGACACGACTGAAGTGACTTAGCAGCAGCAAATATGTATATGCTGCTGCTGCTAAATTGCTTCAGTCGTGTCCAACTCTGTGCAACCCCATAGACGGCTTCCTACCAGGCTCCTCTGTCCCTGGGATTCTCCAGGCATGAACACTGGAGTGGGTTGCCATTCCGTCTCCAGGGATCTTCCTGACCCCGGAATCAAACCCGGTCTCCTGCAGCTCCTGCACTACAGGTGGATTCTTTTCCCACTGAGGCACCAGGGAAGCATATCATACACACACACACACACACACACACACACATGTTCACATATGCTCAGTAGCTCAGTCAAGTCTTTTTCTTTGAGACCCAATGTACCGCAGCACACTTTTAATTTCATAGCTGCAGTCACCACCTGCAGTGATTTTGGAGCCCAAGAAATAAAATCTGTCACTGTTTCCATTGTTTCCCCCATCTATTTGCCATGAAGTGATGGGACTGGATGCCATGATCTTAGTTTTTTGAATGCTGAGTTTTAAGCCAAATTTTTCACTTTCCTCTTTCACCTTCATCAAGAGGCTCTTTAGTTGGTCAGTGAAGAGGTGACTCATTAGAAAAGACTCTGATGCTGGGAAAGATTGAAGGTAGGAAGAGAAGGGAATGACAGAGGACAAGACGGTTAGATGGCATCACCGACTCAATGGACATGAGTTTGAGCAAGCTCTGGGAGATGGTGAAGGACAGGGAAGCCTGGCCTGCTGCAGTCCATTGGGTGGCAAAGAGTCGGTCACAACTGAGTGACTGAACAACAACAACAATACCATATAAAGTCTAGAACATTAAAAAGGAACACAATCATTCCAATTTGGAATGAGACTATTTTAACAGCAATAATAAGTTTTAAAAACAAACAAACATGAATTACTCTTAGAAAACAGGCATCTAAAGCTTGTCATTATCAACATGTTAACAGTCATCACTGTTTGATTGAGTTACGGTGAACCCCAACAGAAACACACATGGAATTGAACAACCTGGGTTATTACAGGTTGCACTGGTGGGGGCTCTCACAGTGGGGTGCCCAGGGCTCTGAAGACATCATATGATTTAAAGTTTAGGGAAGCAGGGCTTTGTCCTGGATTGGATGCTTCCATTTGTATGTATGTATGTTTATAAATGAATATTGATATACATATAAAATGTTTGTTCATTCTTTATTTATTTTTGACTCTGCTGGGTCTTCACTGCTGCACGGGCTTTCCTCTAGTTGTGGCAAGCTGGGGCAACTCTCTAGCTCCAGAGCGTGGGCTTCTCATTGCAGTGGCTTCTCCTGTTGCAGAGCACCAGCTCCACGGCTCACGGCTCCGATACCTGTGGCTCCCAGGCTCTAGAGCACAGGCTCAACAGTCGGTCACACAGGCTTAGTCGCTCCGCTGCATGTGGGATCTTTCCGGATCAGGGATCAAATTGGTGTCCCTTGCACTGCAAGAATTCGTAACCACTGAACCATCAGGGAAGCCCCAGTGTTGATCCATTTTTATTAATGAAAGTCCACAGTTTATTCATACTTTCTTAGTTTTAATCTAATGGCTAAAAATCTAATTCCTTTTCCTGTTTCTAGGAGGTCAGTAACATTACATTTAGTTCTCATGTTTCCTCAGGCTACTCCTAGGTATGAAAATTTCTTAAGAATTTCCTAGTTATTGATGAACCTTGACAGTTTTGAGGAATACTGGTCAAGCATTTTCTAGATCCCACTGGAACCTGTCTGATGTTTATTTCATGACTAAACTGAGAGGATGAGTTGGGAGAGAAAAACCACAGAGGTGAAGGGCCATTTCATCGCATCATGTCAAGGGTACATACGCTGTGTATACTAAGGAGATTCGTCACTGCTTGTGCTGGTCTTGATCCTTGACGTAGAGCTTATCAGACTTTGCCCCTGTGAAGTTACTATGCACCTACATTCTGTCCTTTGGGAAGAAGTCCCTAGAGCAACCCACACAGAAGAAGCAGGGATTCATGCTCCCCTCCGTGAGGCAGGGCATCTACATAAATTATTTGGATTTCTTCTGTACAGCAGGTTAATCTACTCTCCCCCATTAAAAGAACTGAATCACCTTTTCGAGCCAATATGGACTCATTCAGTTTATGATGTTCGGTGACAATCCAATACTACTCTCTTTATTTTGTTGATCGCATTATTCCAGCCGTTGGGAAATCTTCCAGTTGGCCCTGAGTCCCTCTAACAAACTTCTTCCATGTAGGTTTTTTTGTCTGGTTTTTCCTCAAGCACTTCCATCCTTTCTAGCATTAACAAGATGCTCCAAGTTCATCTTTCCTGCCTTTGTTCTAGAATCAGTCCTTTCTCCACTTAGCCCAACTTCCTTATATTAGAGATCAAGATCCCAGCGCACAATAAAGTGTGCTTGTTGCTCCTGGGGTGTTTTCCTTCTAGCCTTTCTCAGCTGAGAGCTAGTAAACAGGTATGTGTGTACTAGCCAGGTATACATACGTGTTCTGTAAGCATTTCTATAAGGAACTGTCTGTATCTATATTAAGCTAAATGTGAATCCATGTTCATGTCTCCAACGCTAATTCTTGACCACATGGATCCTAACCTCCTCTCACTGACCATCAGTTTCTCTCCCAACAGGAAGAAACCCGGCTCTCACCATTCCTCATCAATTTCCTAAAATCTTCAGTTCCAATGTACGTGTATACTGGTATCCGAATTGTTAACGTGTATACCCATGGGAAACAACTTTATCCCCTAAGAGTACAATGAGAGCTTATATTTCAAGAATACACTTAAGTCTTGGATAGCATAGTCTGCTTGGAAGTTTTTAGCTTTTTTTTTTTTTTTAAATATGAACTACTAGCAAACATAATTGGGCTTCCCTGATGGCTCGGTTGGAGAAGGCAATGGCACCCCACTCCGGTACTCTTGCCTGGAGAATCCCATGGGCGGAGCAGCCTGCTGGGCTGCAGTCCATGGGGTCGCTAAGAGTTGGACACGACTGAGCGACTTCACTTTTACTTCTCACTTTCATGCATTGGAGAAGGAAATGGCAACCTACTCCAGTGTTCTTGCCTGGAGAATCTCAGGGACGGGGGGGCCTGGTGGGCTACCGTCTATGGGGTCGCACAGAGTCAGACACGACTGAAGCGACTTAGCAGCAGATGGCTCGGTTGGTAAAGAATCCACCTGCAATGTGGGAGACCTGGGTTTGATCCCTGGGTTGGGAAGATCCCCTGAGGAGGGCATGGCAACTCATTCCAGTATTCTTGCCTGGAGAATCCCCATGGACTGGGGAGCCTGGTGGGCTACAGTCCATGGGATCGCAAAGAGATGGACACCACTGAGCACCTGAGCACCTAAGCACAATACAGCAAATATAATTAAATCAAAGACTAAAAGGCATCCCTAGCAAGGTAGTGCAGGGTATAGGAGTTTGGACAACAGAGGCAAGCAACCATGGGATATTTTTTTCTTCTATAGGCAAGTAAAAGAAGGTGGGTAAATCTGGGGCATCACACACAGCAAGGGGCTGTGATGTGTGAATGGAAAAGCAACATGATTTCATAAGAGGCTAGGTGACTAGATGAAAAGTGGTGAGCATTTGTGGTCAGTAGAAGAATATGTAAAGCATAGAACTGATTAAAGTTAGTGGAGACTGCAGAAGCAAACTGAGGTTTTCACATATTTTCCCATTACTGTTATATCTTTGAGAAGATACATATGACTTAGCTATTGGAGCCGATGAAAGACTTTAGCCTTTCACTAGGTCTCTAATGACTCACGTGAGTCAGTATTCTATGTCCAAATCTTTTGTGAACAAAGGGGAAAAAATGCTTGTGAATCTAGAAGCCTGGAAAAATCCTTTGGCACACAATTACTATATCAGTGTGTTTATGCAAGAGTATGCTTCTTTTGGGCTTCCTTAGTGGCTCAGATGGTAAAGAATCTGCTTGCAATACAGGAGACATGGGTTCAATCCTTGGGTCAGGAAGATCCCTGGAGAAGGGAATGGCTACCCGCTTCAGTATTCTTGCTTGGAGAATTCCATGGACTGGGGAGCCTGGGAGGCTACAGTCCATGGATCGCAAAGTGTCAGACATGACTACTAACACAACAACATGCTTCTTTTAAACTGAATGTATTCAATAACTGAGATGTTTGTCTTAGCATATTCAGCTTAAGTACATTCCTCCAAAGAAGATTAAACTCTATCATTTGTCAGTTTTTGCATAGTAAGTCTGGTAAGAAGTTTCTCATACAATTAATTAAAATTTGGAGAATCTATGACAAACCTAATTATGCTTAGCACCCATTACTGATCTATGAGAACATACTTCATATAATTTTGACTATTAAGAGGAGGACCATTATGTAATTATCCAAAGACACTTTTATATTTTGTTATTCTATTGCCATTTTAAGAGATATGAGTTATGTTTAGTAATTTGTGCTTCATACATTTTAAAATTTTTATTTAGGAACTGTTCAGATTTTCAATGAATTTAATCATTTTTCTAGAATCTTAATGTCATGGAAGGATCTGAAAACTATAATTTAACTAGTATTATATTTTTGATTTGGAGCACTGTAAACTCTCATGAGGTTAAACCTTTAAAAAGATATTATTATCATTGTTTACTTGAGTATAATAATATATATAATATTTCATTTTAAGCAAGCCTTGAAAATAATGTTAGTTTACTCAATTCATAAAACCATGGTAGGAAATTTTGAATTATGAGAAATTTAACCCTGATTTTGAACAAATCAAAATATTTTGCTAACATTATTTCCATATGATAAACTAAGTGTTAAAAACTCTGATCATGTTTCAAAGTTCCTCTTTTATTTTGAAATTAAAACCATTTTTACCACCTTGTAGTTATAAAATCAGAATACTGATTAATCAGATACTTCCCAATACTCATTGATAGAAACACAATTTAATAACTTTTTTCTATTTTTTTCTTTTAGAAAATGCTTACTGTTTATCTGAACTATATAGCCCCACAGAACATGAAAAATGATTTTTTTGATCAATTCTTTGGAAAAGTTTGGAACATAATTTTTTTAATCAGTTAACTTTATAAGAAAGGAGGAAAGAAGAAAAAGAAAGTGACATATGGCTGGATTTTTCAAACTTGGGCCCTAGATAATATTATCAAGTCATACAGTTGAAAAAAATATCCATCATTGATTAATCCTGAAAGTACAGAAGCAAAGAAGAGGAAAACTTCTGATGCCCTATATTGAATAAAATGAACTCTTTTAGATGAGCAGGCAATATTCTCATGAAAGTTCCTTTTTTGTTGTTGTTTTTTCTTTTCAAATAAATATTTTTGTTCATGTCAAAACCTCCCCCAAATGATCACTGCAATTCCAAACTGTCCTTGGTGAAATTTTGCCAGTGATGAGAAACACGATGAAGGAGGCAGATGTCAGGCTGGAAGAAGGGTCGCCGTAGACTGAGACAATTCCATGAGGGCTGAGTGATTTGATCTATAAAAAATAGTGCTACGTACCTCTGAGTCTCTGGGACCTGCCAAAGCCCAAGAGTCGCTGATCAGGGACTGATAACAGGAACATTAAACTGAACAAAGTCGAGCTTAAGAACATGAAGATCGAGGAAGAAGCCCTTATGAGGTTCTGATTTGATGACCGGAGACAAAGTTCATCCAAGAAACACTGGCCCTAGGAGACCTTCTGAACTTCTCAGTGCCAGGGCTGGCTCAAACAAAGAGTCATCAGACCCAGTCCATCTCGTACTTATATACTTTTTCTCTTGTTCATAAACAATGTTCAAGTCACCCAACACAAGTGGACAGACACTCAAGACCTGCAGACAGGCTGTAGAGTCCTATGTTAGAAAGTTAGAAAATAATTGTGTCAAGGAACAATATAACTCCAGTCAGGCAACCACAAAAAAAAATTCCAAGAAACACAAAATAAGGCTTTAACTAAATATCAGAGCTCCATTCAGTGTGGATTTCTTTCTCAGGCAAAGGGCAGGTAGAGAACAGATAGAGAAGAGGGATCTCAAATGCACACTCAATTCCCGCTTTGAGTGCAAGCTGGGGTGTGTGTTTGAGGGTATTTCTGGGTGAGATTAACATTCAAATCATTAAAAAAAGAGTAAAGCAGATTTTTCTCCCTAAAATGATTGGGCCTTATCCCATGAATGGAAGACCTGAATGGAATAAAAAGGGCGAATGAGACAAACTCCTCCTGCCTGACTGCCTTGATCTGAAACATCAGGGTCCTGCCTTCCAACCAGGACACAAACATGAGCACTGCTGGGATCCCGGGAGAGACATCTTCAAGTACTGTAGTCTATAAGCACAAGATGAACTGAGGCTTCCCAGACAGTGATAGTGGTAAAGAATCCAACTCCCAGTGCAGGAGACATAAGAGAATCAGGTATGATCCCTAGGTTGGGAAGATCCCTGGAAAAGGTAATGGCTACCCATTCCAGTATTCGTGTCTGGAAAATCCCATGGACAGAGGAGCCTGGTAGACTACCATCTATAGGGTCACAGACAGTCGGACACCACTGAAGCAACTTAACACACATACACAAGACGGACTAGGCCTGATAACTCTTTGTTGGAGCCAGCCCTGGGGCTGAAAAGTTCAGATGTCAAAAAAAAAAAAAAAACGATTGGCCATCACACCACCAGCTCTCCCAGTTCTCAAGCTTTCAGACATGGACTTGAAACTAAACCATCAGCTCTCATAAGTCTCCAGCTTACTGAATGTAGATCTTGCAATTCTCAGCCTCCATAATCTTGTGAGCCAGTTATTAATAATAAATTTTTTTATCTCTTAGAATAAATCATCTGAATCATTCTGTAAATGATTATACAGTAATCATACTCATGCATACACACACACACACCCACCCCCTATTGGTTCTGTTTCTCTGGAGAAAGCTGACTAATCCAAATATCAAAGTACAATGAGCTGGTGTAAGTCATACACAGAAAATCAGTTTACAAATAACCACTTCCTGAAACTTTCGTATTTTAAGAAACTTTCCACAGACTTGAAATAAGAGTAAAGGGATCTTTTCAAAAGGAAAAGCAAGGTGAAAACTGTTTCATAGTGAAAACTGTTCTTAATGTTCTTGGATCAAATAAATTTCTACAGATCTCAGGGGTCAACCATGTGATGGAGGAATATGTTCAACTAATGAGCGCTCCTGAGTGCAAGATTTAATTGATTCTCTGGCATAGGCCCAAGCTTCTTTACAGGGTCCCCAAGACACCAGATATTCCAGTTTCTGAAATATAAATGTAAAATTTCTGGAAGTTTCAAAGATACTAACAAATGCAAAACAGGAAGATTGTGCAAGGCCCAATATTCACTCAGAACACTCTACTGTTAAACAACTGAAAGCAAAGTAAACAATCCAGAAAATCGTCCTCAAACTCATTTTCCATTGGGAAAAGTCAACATAGAATATATGCAGGTTGATTTTTATTTACTAATGTGCTTTAAAGAAATGTATGTGTATTTCAAGGAACAATCTTACGGTTATAACGTTATAAGTTTCTTAGACAAGGCAGTCTCTGGATAGAGGAATTTCTGGGTTGGTCATAAAGGAGCGATAAAATTGAGGCCTCCTTAAGGGATTCTAGCCATCTACATTCTAAAGGTTTCCAAGTCTTCCATACACCCAGGGCCCATTAGTACCTTTAACTCAATGATTTTGGAAATGAATCACCAAAAAAGAGGCAGAAATTTAGAAGAAAGTGCCTGTTGAAAAACCGATAAGACTCTGAAAGAGGGGACCAGAATTCAGTAAGACTTGCAGAAGTGGACAGGAATCCACAGGATTTTGTCCACAGGTGTCATGCTGAGAAAAGGAAAGTCAAGGTGGACAAGAGCAAGTTGGATCTGAGTTTGCATATCATGTTTCAGAACAAGAGTAGTTAAAAATATTTCCTTTTATTTGTTTATTCTCATGTGTGTCATACAAAAGGTTGGATGAGCACAGCCTCTTTTGACTCCTATGCCATGGAAGAAAGCCAAGGCTCACTGTCAGTGGTATGATCACCAAGGTTGCCTTTCTGAGCCAGTCTTAAGATTCAGGGCTTGGCAATGTTACATTGGAGTTTCAAAGACCGAATGAGGTCAAACCACAAGAATTTTCCTTCTGCAGGAGTCCAGCACAAGTGACCCAAGGCTGCACAAAGTGTGATAGGATTTCATATGTAACCTGAAGAGTCAAGGGCAGGATGGTATTTTGATAAGAGGTTTGACAGTCCACAGGGTAAACATTCAGCATACCTACATAACAGCTCTGGGATCTTGGGCAAGTTAGTATCTGAGTCTCATTTTCACTAAAAGCTGTTTTAGAGATGAAACCAGTTGGCATAATGCCCAGTCCATAACTCAACAAACGACAGCAATCCAAATTTTCACCACCTAAACTTCTCTCCAATGGAGAAAAGCCCAATTCACATGTAAGTGCTATCTTCTATGTGGCAGGCACTGTACTAAGTCATTTCCAGGTGTGACCTCCTTTAATCCTTACAAAGTCCCTGCAAGATACTCTTCTATGTCATAGGAGTCAAGAACCTGAGACTGTATCACAGCAAAGTACAGTAGAAAATGTACCGAGAGGGGACTTCCCTGGTGGTCCAGCAGCTAATCCATGCTCCCCATGCACGGGGCCCAGATTCAACTCCTGTTCAGGGAACCAGATCCCAAATGCTGCAACCACGATCTCACATGCTGCAGTGAAGATCCAGCACAGATAAGTAAACAAATATCTTTTAAAAAAGAAAATACACTGAAAAGGGTAGGGGAGTTGTCTCATTGTAAACAAATGATTGCTAACTCCTCTTTCAGCTAACAGGTCCTAATTCTATGACCCAACATGGCCAAGGAGCAAGCGTCTTTTAATTTCATGACTGCAGTCACCATCTGCAATGATTTTGAGGTCAAAGGAAATAAAGTCTGTCACTATTTCCATTGTTTCCCTATATATTTGCTATGAAGTAATAGGACCAGATGCCATGATCTTAGTTTTTTGAATGTTGAGCTTTACTTTGCCAACAAAGTTCTGTGTAGTCAAAGCTATGGTTTTTCCAGCAGTCATGTATGGATGTGAGAGTTGGACCATAAAGAAGGCTGAGCACCAAAGGATTGATGCTTTTGAACTGTGGTGTTGGAGAAGATTCTTAAGAGTCCCTTGGATGGCAAGGAGATCAAACCAGTCTGTGATAAAGAAAATCAATCCTGAATATTCATTGGAAGGACTGATGATGAAGTTGAAGCTCCAATACTTTGGCCACCTGATGTGAAGAGCTGACTCATTAGAAAAGGTCCTGATGCTGGGAAAGACTGAAGGCAAGAGGAGAAGGGACGACAGAGGATGAGATGGTTGGATGGCATCATCGACTCAATAGACATGAGTCTGAGCAAACTCCAGGAGATAGTGAAGGACAGGGAAGCCTGGTTGTGCTGCAGTCCATGGGGTCACAAAGAGTCAGACAAGTCTGAGCAACTGAACAACAATATGGTCAAGAGAATATGGATAGAGTTATAGTCAGATTTTTCAATATTAACAGGAACTTTAAAGAGGAAAATAAACCTTTATCAACATTCACAAATTTTCTAGAGCAATGCTGGGGTGGGGTGGGGCAGGAGGGAAGAAAACTGTGAGTCTAATTTTTTTCAGAATTTGTCTAAGCGATCCAAAATCTGAAATACAGTTTTTACTCCAAGGTTTGGCTTATAATGTCAAAGACAGTCAAAATTTCAGTGCTATTTGATGCTTGAACAGCAGTTTCTTCTCTCATCTGCAAAATTGTGAGTTGCCACCTGGTGATAGCAGAGTTCCATTCGTGCCATCCAAGAGGAGAGGGTGGTCTTAAGTCGGAAAGAAATCATAAAAATGCCAACTGGTTTTTGTTCAAGGAATAGGTTTCTCTATTGAAAAAAAAAAAGCAGCTAAAATCTAGATTATTAAGTATTATCCACACAGACAGACTCAAGAGTGAATTAGGGGGAAAAGGAATTTTGCAGTTGAGCAAGTCTCTCACTGGCCCTCATTGCTAGAACCAGCTAACTCATGTTCCTGTTCTGCTGGGTTACAGAACCTGGTCCCAGGGCTCCGTTATGGCTTAGATCATTCTAGCAACACCTCTGCAGCCTCCTCTCCACTCACAGGTTGCTGCAATTCTTCCCGTTACTCCTTATGTCCCATCCCTCCCACTCTTCTGCCCGCCCTCCCTTCTCTAAGGCATTTTGAAACTGCAGGGGACCTTTTCCTGTCTTCTAGGAACCTTCACATCCCCAAATAACAGCAGAATCTCTACCCAAAGCTTTCAGTCCTTCTCCTTTGGTTAAAGCTTCATTTTGACAGTTACTTTGTGCTCTTTCGGTTGTACTATTTGCAGATAAACAATCTAAAGGCTCATGTATTCATTTTATAAACTTGTATTGCAATCCAGTTTTCAATTCTACTGCAAATAACAGTCAGTGGAATTTTTCATGCTTCTGAACTGAATTATGTTTTATACCCAGAAGAAGAGGGCAGCTTTAATTAATTTCTTTATTGCACAATAGATCAGTCAAAATATTGCCACTGTCTGGACTCAATCACCAAGACATTAAGGCCAGGGGCTGCCTTGACCATGAAAATTAAGGCTTTGTTTTGAAGAAAGCACACATCTAACATCTAATGGAAATAATTTCAGGAAAAATTAAAAGTGCATCAGCTCATATTTTGTCCTTTCTTTCAATATTTTTTTATTAACAAAAGCAAAAAGGACTAAACTCAGTCCCTGATTTTATCCTGCTGCTGCTACTAAGTCTGCTAAGTCGTTTCAGTCATGTCCGACTCTGTGTGACCCCATAGACGGCAGCCCACCAGGCTCCCCCCATCCCTGGGATTCTCCAGGCAAGAACACTGGAGCGGGTTGCCACTTCCTTCTCCAATGCATGAAAGTAAAAAGTGAAAATGAAGTTGCTCAAGTTGTGTCCAACTCAGCAACCCCATGGACTGCAGCCTACCAGGCTCCTCCATCCATGGGATTTTCCAGGCAAGAGTACTGGAGTGGGGTGCCATTGCCTATCCTACCACTGCCTATACTCCAGTTATTAGTCAAAATAAATTAGCCTTGCTTTTCTTTTTATGTGGACCATTTTTTTAAAGTCTTTATTTGTTATACTATTGCTTGTTTTATGCTTTGTTTTTTTGACCATGGGATGTGGGATCTTAGCTTCCTGACCAGAGATCGAACCACACTCCTGCACTAGAAAGCAAAGTCTTAATCACGACGGCCAGGGGAGTCCCTGTAAACCCTGTATTTAATAAACAGAGTTCTCTTTGCCTTTTGTTCTTGACTGTGCTGGGTTTTCTGGTCATCTCATCAGAACCACCTCTTACTTCCAAGGTTGGGGCCATGTTTCCCAGAATGGTTTGATTTTCTGCCATCAGAGGAACTTGCATGGGACTTAGAAAGTTAAGCCATCCTTCTCAGGAGGTCACAGTGGCCAGGGGTGATAGCATCCTGGGTTTTTGGCTAATTTCAGCTTCCTTCTCCCCTGCAGTTCTTCAAGCTGACATTTCTCCAATCCTCCCCCTTTAGCATTCTCCATAAGCTCCTCGACATGTGTAAGCCCTGATACCTTTATTAAATCCCTTTCTTTCTGTAATATTTGCAGTGGCTATTTTCTAGACTGAACCCATTTCCATTACTAAAAATTGTAGTAATGTTTGTTACAGGATATCAGGCAAGGAAAAGCTTTACCAAGTCCTACCAAGGTTTGTCCAGTGAAAGGAAGTAATTTTTAAAATATAAATTTATTTATTTTAATTGGAGGTTAATTACTTTACACTATTGTATTGGTTTTGCCACACATCAACATGAATCCACCACAGGTATACACGTGTTCCCAATCCTGAACCCCCCTCCCTCCTCCCTCACCGTACCATCCCTCTGGATCATCCCAGTGCACCAGCCCCAAGCATCCAGTATCATGCATTAAACCTGGACTGGCGATTCGTTTCGTATATGATATTATACACGTTTCAATGCCATTCTCCCAAATCATCCCACCCTCGCCCTCTCCCACAGAGTCCAAAAGACTGTTCTATACATCGGTGTCTCTTTTGCTGTCTCGCATACAGGGTTATCATTACCATCTTTCTAAATTCTATATATATGCGTTAGTATACTGTATTGGTGTTTTTCTTTCTGGCTTACTTCATAGGCTCCAGTTTCATCCACCTCATTAGAACTGGTTCAAATGTATTCTTTTTAATGGCCGAGTAATACTCCATTGTGTATATGTACCACAGCTTTCTTATCCATTCATCTGCTGATGGACATCTAGGTTGCTTCCATGTCCTGGCTATTATAAACAACTCCTGCAGCTCAATTCCAGAAAAATAAACGACCCAATCAAAAAATGGGCCAAAAATTAAATAGACATTTCTCCAAAGAAGACATACAGATGGCTAACAAACACATGAAAATATGCTCAACGTCACTCATTATCAGAGAAATGCAAATCAAAACCACAATGAGGTACCATTTCACACCAGTCAGAATGGCTGCGATCCAAAAGTCAACAAGCAATAAATGCTGGAGAGGGTGTGGAGAAAAGGGAACCCTCTTACACTGTTGGTGGGAATGCAAACTAGTACAGCCACTATGGAGAACAGTGTGGAGATTCCTTAAAAAACTGGAAATAGAACTGCTTTATGACCCAGCAATCCCACTGATGGGCATACACACTGAGGAAATCAGAATTGAAAGAGACACATGTACCCCAATGTTCATCACAGCACTGTTTATAATAGCCAGGACATGGAAAGGAAGTAATTAATGGAGCAAGTTATAAAGAAGAGTTGTCTATTTTTACAAACCACTGAATTCACACAAGAAAAAGAAATATTTGAATGCAAGTGAGGATTTTGTATTATGCATCTTTACTGGTAAAAGGCCTACATTATTTTTACTCTTAAAAACTTTTTTATTGCTTTCTCTCCTATCTTTGAAATGGCTGACGGTATTTTCCAATTCCCAGGAGTAATTTAGCATATTTCCCAGCATGCCTCTTGCCTCACTCCAGTTACACTTCAGCTTTATGTACTGTTTATTAATATCTGAAATAGAAATGCTACTGGCACCTAATGCATTCCGTTGACACTGGCTAGCAGATTTTTTGGAGTGACTTAACTGACTGACTGACCTTCTTATAAGGGAACTTCCCAGGTGGCACTAGTGGTAAAGAACCCATGTGCCAATGCAGGAGACATGAGAGATGCATGAGAGAGGTTTGATTCCTGGGTTGGGAAGATCCCCTGGAGAAAGGCATGGCAATCCACTCCAGTATCGTTGTCTGGAGAATTCTATGGACAGAAGGAGCCTGGTGGGCTAGAGTCCATAGGTTACAAAGCATCGGACACGACTGAAGCAACTTAGCACACAACATGACTTCTTATCCTCGTTGCATTTTAAAATTACTTAAGGAATGGATGTGCTAAAAGTTTGGGCACTGAGCTTGTTGGAAGAAAAGGTCACACAACTCCAATAAATATACAACTTTATTTTTCACTGGTGATGAAGTTCATGCTCTAACACCATACACCTTGCAAAGGAAGCAGAGAAGAACAGTGAGCTTTCAGAGTGCTGGGGTAGTGCGTGGGGGTAGTCTCACTTCATCCTGCAAATTTATCCACATGTCCACCTATGACTGCACAAAATTTCTAACAGCATTCTAGAGTAGTAAATTGTCCACCTATGTCTGCACAAAATTTCTAACAGCATTTAGAGTAGTAAATTTTTGCTTTACATTTTAAAATGGTTTACATTTTAAAATTTAATACATAATAAGATCAGTTCTTACTTACATATTAAAAAAAAACACAGAAAAGTTTATAGTTATGTTTTAAAACTTTATTAGCTGCTCCTGTGAGGACTACATTAATGAAAATTAAAACAAAAGAAGAGTTAATTTTAGGCATCTGACTTTTTCCCCATGGAATACTGTATTTGTCAGGATGGGGTAGGTTTTTCCATAGTAACAAACAACCCCCACATCCCAATGGATTTCTCACTCACAGACATGGTACACTGTTAGCCATGAGGGAAGCCCTGCCCGTCACCCTCACCCACGTGTCCTGGTTCCTGGAGACTCTAGTGCACTCTGTGTTACCACAATCACAAGAGGTGTTCTGGTTCCTGGAGACTCTAGAGTACCCTGTGTTACCACAATCACAAAAGCAGGAGGAGAGAGGTGAAGACTCTTCCACTTACTCTTCAAGTTTCTGCTTGGAAGTGACACATGCCACTTGCATTCAAATTCCAGGGCCTAAAGCAAGTCACATGGCTTCACTTCACTTCACTTCACTTCAGAGTGTGTGGAGAATTAAAATCCTATCATACGCCAGAGGGAGAGCTGGAATACGCGTGCATGCTGTGCTGTGCTTAGTCCCTCGGTCGTGTCCAACTCTCTGTACCCCATGGACTGTAGCCCACCAGGCTCCACTGCCCATGGGGATTCTCCAGGCAAGAATACTGGAGTGGGTTGCCATGAGTTCCTCCAGGGGATCTTTTCAACCCAGAGAATGAACCCAGTTCTCTCTCATTGTAGGCGGATTCTTTACCATCTGAGTCACCACGGAAGCCCAAGAATACTGGAATGAATAGCCTATCTGTTCTCCAGGAGACCTTCCCGACTCAGGAATGGAACCAGAGTCATCTGTAATGCAGGTGGAATCTTTACCAACTGAGCTACCAGGGAATCCCCATGCACGCAGATTACAGAAAACTGTTTAATTCATTGCCATTGTTAGATTACACTACAACCTAATGAGTTGCATGCATTACCTATGAGACAACAGTCTCCCTAGAGGATGAATACTGGTTCTTTAAGGGGTGGGGGCCAAAATTTAGATAGTGCAATGGCCTGTATGTCTCCTTCAAAGTGACACATTATATAAATACATATACTATGATATTAAAAATTCATTTGTGGGGTGATTGGCAAAAAAATCTAAAAAGGCTCCTTAAAGGGGGTTGATAATGAAAATAAAGTTGAGGAGTACTAGTTTAGGGGGAAGCATACTGAATTTGGGGCTTTCCTGGTAGCTCAGCTGGTAAAGAATATGCCTGCAATGAGAAAGACCCTGGTTCAATTCCTGGGTTGGAAAGATCCTCTGGAGAAGGGATAGGCTATTCACTCCAATATTCATGGGCTTTCCTGGTGGCTCAGATGGTAAAGAATCCACCTGCAGTGTGAGAGATCTGGGTTCAATCCATGGGTTGGGAAGATCTCCGTTGGAGGGCATGGCAACCCACTCCAGTATTCTTGCCTGGAGAATCCCATGGGCAGAGGAGCCTGGTGGGCTACAGTCCATGGGATCCTAAAGAGTTGGACACAACTGAGCAACTAAGCAAAGCACAGCAGCATTCTGAGTTTGAGAATCAGGAAGGAGGCATTCTAATTCTGGCATTGAGTGAAATCAGTTAATCGACCATCAGCTTGAAAAGCTTAGTTCTTCTTCTGATCCTTTGTATTAGTTTTCTTGGGCTGCTATAACAAATGATCACAAAATGGGTGACTTAACAGACATTTATTCTCTCACAACTCTAGAGGCTAAATGTCTAAAATATCAGGGAATCAGGTGTCGGTAGAGTCATGCCCTCTCTGAAGGCCCTGAGGGAGAACATGTCCCTTGGGTCTGCTCTAGCTGCCAGCAATCCTTGGTGTTCCTTGAGTTGTGACAACGGAATTCTAATCCCTGCCTCGGTCTTCACTTTGTCTGCTCTGTGTGTGTGTCTGCATGTCTCCAAATCTCTCTCTCCTTGTAAAAACAATATTCACTGGAATTTGGCCCATCTTAACATACTATGGTACTATCCTAACTTGATACATCTGCAAAGCCCTACTTCCAAATAAGGTCATATTCATGGGTACTTGGGGTTAGGAGTCCAACATATCTGGTTTTTGAATCAATAGAACTAGAATTTATACCCTTTGATTCCATACCTATCAATGTGACTTTTTTTTTTTTTTTTGCAGTGCCCACTACATTCTAGGCTCTATGATTGAGACAGAAAGATTCCTTTAGTTGGTGCAAACCTTTTAGTTCCTACTATGTGCCAAGCACTGTTCTAGGCACTAGAGTTACAATTATAATAATACAACAAACAAAGAAATCTAGACCAATGTCTACCTGTTTTTTAGGGCTTATAATCCACAGTAGAAATGGATGATAGATATAGGTAATATTAACACAAAAACACTAAGAAGAAAGACGGGACCGAGTAAGATGATAGAGAGTGCCGGAGTGGAGGATGTAACTGTGGGCAAGGCAGCTGGGAGAAGCCTCTTCATGGAGGCGAGTTTGAGTTAAAGGCTTTGAACGAGGGGAGGGAAAAACCATGTGACTACCGAGGAAGGAGAGTTCCAGACAGAGAACAGCAAATGTGAAAGTCCTGAGCTTGCAGGTCCATAAAGGCTACCCCATACCTTTTCTTCTGCAGGCATGTGCAGAAGAACATGCCATAGGTGAGTGTGCTTGATGGGGACAGCATGGCAGAGTGGAGGGAGCTAAACAGCAGAGGAAAGAAATGAAGTGTGAGAGGTCATGGAGATCAGATCAGACAGTGCTTAAAGGCTGTAGGAAGTATTTTGGCTGTTATTTTGAACATGCTTGCTTGCTAAGTCGCTTCAGTCGTGTCCAACTCTGTGTGCCCCCTGGACTGTAGCCCACCAGGCTCCTCTGTCCATGGGATTCTCCAGGCAAGACTACTGGAGTAGGTTGCCATGCCCTCTATCAGGGGATTGTTCTGACCCATGGATCAAACCCGTGTCTCCTGAGACTCCTGCTTTGCAAGTGGATTCTTTACCACTGAGCCACCAGGGGAAGCCCCCACTGATGCTTATGGTATGGTGTGGTACTGACAGAGGAAAGGACACATGGATCAGCGAAACAGAATAGATAATTCAGAAGTAGACTCACACAAACTTCTCACGTAAATTTGACAAAAATACAGAAATAACTCAATAAAGGACTGGGTTTTCAATAAACAGTATCTAGCAACTGGATATTCCCAGGCCAAAAAGAAAGGGAAAAAATGAGCCTTGACCTAACCCTCATAATTTATGTAAGAATTAATTTTTTAAGTCATGAATTAAAAAAATAAAATATAAATCCATGAAAGTTTTTTCAAATAGGAGTAAATGCTTGGGACCTAGAGCTATACAGAGTTCTTAGAATTGCCATCAAAAGTATGATCCATGAACAAAAAGATTTGACAAACTGGACTTTTTGAAACAACTTTGGCTCTGCAAAAGCCCATGTGGAAAGGATGAAAAGATAATGTATAGACTTGGAGAAAATAAATTTACAAACATACATTTAACACTGGGCTTACCAGGTGGCGCTAGTGGTAAAAGGAAACCGTCTGCCAATGCAGGAGATATGGGTTTGATTCCTGGGTCAGGAAGATCCCCTGGAGTAGGAAATGGCAACCCACTTCAGTTTTGGTCCAGTATTGAATGGCAACCCACTTCAGTGGGTTTGATATGGGGAGATATGGTTTTGATCCATAGGTCAGGAAGATCCCCTAGAGTAGGAAATGGCAACCCACTTCAGTATTCTTGCCTAGAAAATCCCAAGGATAGAGGAGCCTGGTGAGCTACAGTCCGGGGGGTTGGAAACAGTCGGACACGACTGAGTGCACACCCACATACACAACATATAAAGACCTCTCACACTCATTAGCAAGGGAGAAACAAACAAACAAAACTCCCCAAACAATCCAATTAGAAAATGCACAAAAGTCATGAAGAGGTATTTCACTGGAGAGAATATGCAGATGGCAAATAGAGACATAACAGTCGTTTCACATCATCAGTCATCAGAAAAATGCAGATTTTAACCACAGTGAGATATTACTACACACCTATCAGAATTACTAAAATAAAATGGTGACAACATTAAATGCTATCAAGAATGTGGAGAAACCAAATCAGCCACACATTGCTGGTGAGAGTGTAAAATGGTACAACCACTCTGGAAAACATTTTGCCAGCTCTGAAAAAGCTAAATACCTAATTACCAAAAATGCAAGCAATTGTAGTCTTGTGTATCTATCCAGAGGAATGGAAATTCATGTCTACACAAAAATCTATATACAACTATTCATAGCAGCTTTCTTTGTAATACCTAAAAAGAGGCATCAGCCCAGATAATCTTCAACAGATGGACAGTCTTACAAACTGTGGTACATCCATGACACAGAATACAACTTGGCAGTAAAACACTTTTTACTGTATGTATTGATACACACAAACTGAATGAATTTACAGGGAATTGTGCTGAGTGAAAAAAGTTACAAATGCTAACTCCAAAGGTTATATACTGTATGATTCCACTTTTATAACACTTTTGAAACGACAACATTGTAGAACCAGAGGACAGTTAACAGTGACCAGGGTGAGGCATGCAAGTTGGAGGGAGGCAGAATGGTTATAAAAGGTCAAAAGAAGGGTTATTGGAATGAGGGAACCACCCGCTATCTGGAATGTGATGGTAATGCATGAATCGATGCATGTGGTAAAATTGTATAAAGGAGAACACAGATAAACATACAAATGAATACAGGTCAAAGTGGGGAGATCTGAATACGATTGGTAAATATATATATATATATATATATATATATATATATATATAATACTTTTATAAGTGCTGCTATTTGAGAGAAACTGGGGAAAATACACATTAGTTCTTTTCTGTATTATTTCTTACAACTGCTTGTGAATCTACAATTATGTCAATAAACATTTCAATTAAAATTTTATCTGGGAGAGAAACTGCACAATAACAGCCATCTAAAAATACAACAAACACAAACAAAAGAATACCAAAGGGGATATATCAAACTAGAGATCAAGAAGTAATATAAAGCCATAATAATTAAACAGTGTTATTAGTACAGGAAGTCAATTGCACATATTAGAGAATCCATAAAGAAAACCATGTATATTTGAGAAATTAGCATATTATGAAAGCAAAACTTCCTATCATTGGTGAAAGGAAAGGCAAAGTGATAGAAAAATTTACCATTAATTTGGAAAAATAATAGATCACTATGTAATACAACGCATAAAATAAATTCCAGATGGATTAAAATCAACATGTAAAGAATGAAACGACAGAACCAATACTAGACTGAACAAAGAAGGATATTGTAAAGTAGATAATTATAGCTAGGAAAGATGTTTCAGAGAAAGACAAACACAACAGAAAACGGACAAACCAGTTTTAAGGAATAATTTGCATACTATTTATCAAACAATTGTCTTTATTAAACTAATTCTGAGACCACAGTTTGTAAAATTCCCTTGGCAGTTTCTTCTTTGTGATATCTAGAAGACAATCAAACTTCCCAGGTAAACTGCTGAATTTGCCTTCCTAGATGTGACTCTATTGTAAATAGGACACTGCCCTGACATACGACTTGGTGGGTGTGACAACAGATTGCAGTGGACAGCTCTGCTCTGGTCACACAGTCCCTGATGTGCCATGTTCAAACAGTAGTCTGCCTGGAGATGCTTTTTGCAGACAGTGTGATTTTTCTCCAGAAACCTAGAGGTCTGCAATGTGACTGTCCCATTGAGGCTTTTCAGAAAACCCTCATGGCATTCTTATTTACGAGGAGACCCTCAGCACCATGGGGTATGCTGGGTTCAAGTGGGAGTGTTGCTTACACCAGTTTGATTAAGTTGCAGAGCTCTCTCTTATATCAGGCCTTCTGAGGCATGCGTGTATGTGTGTGTGTTAGTTGCTTAGTCATGTCTGACACTTTGTGACCCCATGAACTGTAGGCGACTCCAGACTCCTCTGTCCATGAGGATTCTTCAGGCAAGAATACTGGAATGGGTTGCCATTTCCTTCTTCAAGGGATCTTTTGACCCAGGGATCGAATCCAGGTCTCCTGCATGGCAGGCAGATTCTTTACCATCTGAGCTATATACATAGGTATATAAGAAAGTATTCTTAAGTGAAACATGCTATCTCCTACCTAGTGCTGTGTTTTTTTTCTCCATGGGAGGAAGTACAAGGATTTATCTTACACTTTTGAGGGGGTGTTCTGGAATGCTTCAAACCATTAGATTTCTGAAATTTTCAGATAGGACAGGCCCTTGAGTCTTTGTAGGGCTGTTATCTGTTCTCTGGAATACGTGTCTGGCCATATCCTCCAGAGTACTTGCCGCTTCTTGTTCATCTGGTCCAATTATCATAATATTAATAATATAGTGGACCAGGCTCTATTCTGCACAGTATACAATCAAAATCTCTTTGGGGACTTTCCTGGTGGTCTAGTTCTTAAGAATCCACTTGTCAATGCAGGGGACATGGGTTCAATCCCTGGTCCAGGAAGATCCCACATGCTGCAGGGCAATTAAGCCCATGCACCAGAACTACTGAAGCCTGAGTGCCCTAGAGCCTGTGCTCCACAACGAGAGAAGCCACCTCAGCGAGAAGAGCATGCAGCAGAGAAAGCCTGCCCGGAGAACAAAGACCCAGCACAGCCAAAAATAAAATAAACACAAATATTTCTTTTAAAGAAAAGAATCCCTTTAGACAAATAGTAGGAGAGTTAATAGAGCCCTGGCAAAAGGCATGAGTGTGTCTTTCTGTCTGTTTCAGGTAAACGTTCACTTGCATACTGCTTGATCTTTCCTGATGGGACTGAAAGAATAATTTTTTATTCTTTTATCCTGATTCTTTTATCATACCAAGAGCTGCATATCATTGACCTGAGGCACTGCTGATTAGCCTGTTAAAGAGACCAGTCCAGTATGGAAACTGTAATTAGAGCTTCCACTTAGTTGAGTTGTGTAGATCACCATCAACTGTTATAACTTCTGCAAGGTCTAGACAACTAAAATGATTGGAGTAATGGATGGCCACCACCTTGGCACCTTGAAGTTTTTGTTCTTGGCCTAATTTCTGCCATTATATTGTTTTTGATTCACTATCTTGGCTCAGGGAGAAGACAGCTTCCAAGATTTCCATTTGGTCATTCCTACAGTTATGACTCTCAGAACAGGTCAGGACACCAATATAATGATGCTGTCAAACTGAAAATTCCATCCATTTTGAGGATGTTCCCAGTGGGACTAGGAAAATGACCATGTAGTAGATGCTTGCATCCACCGAACCAATGTGGTGTGCTCTTGGACCAGAACTCCACTGATCTGATCTCTGTATGACCCACTTTAATTGGGGGTCATGATAATGCTTCATCCTGGGTACCAGTGTCAGTTCAGATAAGAGTACTGTCTTCCCTTTTTCACAGTATGAAATGACTCTGCAACTGTAGGATCCTTTGGGGGAAGAAGTGGAAAATCAAACCAGATATCTAAGGTGTTGCAGAGCACTTTATCAAGGCAGTCAGTCAGTTCAGTCACTCAGTCATGACCAACTCTTTGCGACCCCATGGACTCCAGCATACCAGGATTCCCTTCAGTACAGTTCAGTTCAGTTCACTCAGTTGTGTCCAACTCTTTGTGACCCCGTGAACTGTAGCACACCAGGCCTCCCTGTCCATCACCAACTCCCGGAGTTCACTCAGACTCACGTCCATTGAGTCCGTGGTGCCATCCAGCCATCTTATCCTCTGTCGTCCCCTTCTCCTCCTGCACCCAATCCCTCCCAGCATCAGAGTCTTTTCCAATGAGTCCACGCTTTGCTGAGGTGGCCAAAGTACTGGAGCTTCAGTTTTACCATCATTCCTTCCAAAGAAATCCCAGGGTTGATCTCCTTTAGAATGGACTGGTTGGATCTCCTTGCAGTCCAAGAGACTCTCAAGAGTCTTCTCCAACACCACAGTTCAAAAGCATCAATTCTTCTGCACTCAGCCTTCTTCACAGTCCAACTCTCACATCCATACATGACCACAGGAAAAACCATAGCCTTGACTAGACAGACCTTAGTCGGCAAAGTAATGTCTCTGCTTTTGAATATACTATCTAGGTTGGTCATAACTTTTCTTCCAAGGAGTAAGCGTCTTTTAATTTCATGGCTGCAGTCACCATCTGCAGTGATTTTGGAGCCCCAAAAAATAAAGTCTGACACTGTTTCCCCTGTTTGCCCATCTATTTCCCATGAAGTGATGGGGCCAGATGCCATGATCTTCGTTTTCTGAATGTTGAGCTTTAAGCCAACTTTTTCACTCTCCTCTTTCACTTTCATCAAGAGGCTTTTTAGCTCCTCTTCACTTTCTGCCATAGGGTGGTGTCATCTGCATATCTGAGGTTATTGATATTTCTCCCGGCAATCTTGATTCCAGTTTGTTTTTTCCAGTCCAACGTTTCTCATGATGTACTCTGCATAGAAGTTAAATAAGTAGGGTGACAATATACAGCCTTGACGTACTCCTTTCTCTATTTGGAACCAGTATGTTGTTCCATGTCCAGTTCTAACTGTTGCTTCCTGACCTGAATACACATTTCTCAAGAGGCAGATCAGGTGGTCTGGTATTCCCATCTCTTTCAGAATTTTCCACAGTTTATTGTGATCCACACAGTCAAAGGCTTTGGCATAGTTAATAAAGCAGAAATAGATGTTTTTCTGAAACTCTCTTGCTTTTTCGATGATCCAGAGGATGTTGGCAATTTGATCACTGATTCCTCTGGCTTTTCTAAAACCAGCTTGAACATCTGGAAGTTAATAGTTCACATATTGCTGAAGCCTGGCTCGGAGAATTTTGAGCATTACTTTACTAGCGTGTGAGATAAGTGCAACTGTGTGGTAGTTTGAGCATTCTTTGGCATTGTCTTTCTTTGGGATTGGAATGAAAACTGACCTTTTCCAGTCCTTGGCCACTGCTGAGTTTTACAAATTTGCTGGCATATTGAGTGCAGCACTTTCACAGGATCATCTTTCAGGCGTTGAAATAGCACAACTGGAATTCCATCACCTCCACTAGCTTTGTTCGTAGTGATGCTTTCTAAGGCCCACTTGACTTCACATTTCAGGATGTCTGGCCCTAGGTGAGTGTGAGTGAACACATCTTCGTGATTATCTGGGTCATGAAGATTTTTTTGTATAGTTCTTCTGTGTATTCTTGCCACCTCTTCTTAACATCTTCTGCTTCTATTAGGCCCATACCATTTCTGTCCTTTATTGAGCCCATCTTTGCATGAAATGTTCCCTTCGTGTCTCTAATTTTCTTGAAGAGATCTCTAGTCTTTCCCATTCTACTGTTTTCCTCTATTTCTTTGCGAAAGGCTTTCTTATCTCTCTTTGCTATTCTTCGGAACTCTGCATTCAAATGGGTATATCTGTCCTTTTCTCCTTTGCTTTTCACTTCTCTTCTTTTCATAGTTATCCTATCCATCACCAACTCCCAGAGCTTACTCAAACTCACGTCCATAGAGTCGGTGGTGCTATCCAATCATCTCATCCTCTGTCGCCCCTTTTCCTCCTGCCTTCAATCTTTCCAAGAATTAGGGTCTTTTCCAATGGGTTAGTTTGTTGCATCAGGTGACCAAAGTATTGTAGTTTCAGCTTCAGCATCAGTCCTTCCAATGCATATTCAGGACTGATTTCCTTTAGGATGGACTGGTTGTTTCTCTTTGCAGTCCAAGGAAATCTCAAGAGTCTTCTCCAACACCACAGTTCAAGAGCATCAATTCTTCAGTGCTCAGCTTTCTTTATAGTCCAACTCACATCCATACATGACTACTGGAAAAACCATAGCTTGGAAAAGACAGACCATTGTTGGGAAAGTAATGTCTCTGCTTTTTTTTTAAATTAATTTTTTATTGAAGGATAATCGCTTTACAGAATTTTGCTCTTTTCTGTCATGAATCAGCCATGGTGTATATATATCTCCTCCTTTCGAAACTCCTTCCCATCTCCCTCCCCCTCCCACCCCTCTAGGTTGATACAGAGCCCTTTTTTGAGTTTCCTGAGCCATACAGCAAATTCCTGTTGGCTATATATTTTACATATGGTAATATAAGTTTCCATGTTACTCTTTCCATATTTCTCACCCTCTTCTCTCCACTCCCCATGTCCATGAATCTATTCTCTATGTCTGTTTCTCTATTGTTGCCCTGTAAATAAATTCTTCAGTAAGCTTTACAGAATTTTGCTCTTTTCTGTCATGAATCAGCCATGGTGTATATATATCTCCTCCTTTCGAAACTCCTTCCCATCTCCCTCCCCCTCCCACCCCTCTAGGTTGATACAGAGCCCTTTTTTGAGTTTCCTGAGCCATACAGCAAATTCCTGTTGGCTATATATTTTACATATGGTAATATAAGTTTCCATGTTACTCTTTCCATATTTCTCACCCTCTTCTCTCCACTCCCCATGTCCATGAATCTATTCTCTATGTCTGTTTCTCTATTGTTGCCCTGTAAATAAATTCTTCAGTACCATTTTTCTAGATTCCGTATATATGTGTTAGAATACAGTATTTATCTTTCTCTCTCTGACTCACTTTACTCTGTATAATAGGTTCTAGATTTATTCACCTCATTAAAACTGACTCAAATGTGTTCCATTTTGTGGCTGAGTAATATTCCATTGGGTATATGTACCACAACTTCTTTATCCATTCATCTGTCAATGGACATCTAGGTTGCTTCCATGTTTTAGCTATTTTAAATAGTGTTGCAATGAACAATGGTATACACATGTCTCTTTCAATTTTGTTTTTCTCAGGGTATATGCCTAGGAGTGGGATTGCTGGGTCATATGGTGGTTTTATTCCTAGTTTTTTAAGGAATCTCCATACCGTCTTCCACAGTTGCTGTATCAATTTACATTCCCACCAACAGTACAAGAGTGTTCCCTTTTCTCCACACCCTTTCCAACATTTATTGTTTGTAGACTTTTTGATGAGGGCCATTCTGACTGGTGTGAGGTCATATCTCATTGTAGTTTTGATTTGCATTTCTCTAATAATGAGCGATGTTGAGCATCTTTTCCTGTGTTTGTTAGCCATCTGTATGTCTTCTTTGGAGAAATGTCTGTTTAGGTATTTTACCCACTTTTTGATTAGGTTGTTTGTTTTCTGGTATTGAGTTGTATGAGCTGCTTGTATATTTTGGAAATTAATCCTTTGTCACTTGTTTCATTTGCTATGATTTTCTCCCATTCTGAGGCTTTTCTTTTCATCTTGCTTATAGTTTCATTAGATGAGTGAAAGCTTTTAAGTTTAATCAGGTCCCACTTGTTTACTTTTGTTTTTATTTCCATTACTCTAGGAGGTGGGTCATAGAGGATCTTGCTTTGATTTATGTCATAGAGTGTTCTGCCTATGTTTTCTACTAAGAGTTTTATAGTTTCTGATCTTACATTTAGGTCTTTAGTCCACTTTGAGTTTATCTTTGTGTATGGTGTTAGGAAGTGTTCTGATTTCTTTCTTTTACATGTAGCTGTCCAGTTTTCCCAGCACCATTTACTGAAGAGGCTGTCTTTGCCCCACTGTATATTCTTGTCTCTTTTGTAAAAAAAAATTAGGTACCCATAAGTGCATCGGTTTATTTCTTGGCTTTCTATCTTGTACCATTGGGCTATATTTCTATTTTTGTGCCAGTACCATACAGTCTTGATGAGTGTAGCTTTGTAGTATAACCTGAAGTCAGGAAGATTGATTCCTCCAGCTCCATTCTTCTTTCTTAAGACTGCTTTGGCTATTTGGGGTCTTTTGTGTTTCCATATGAATTGTCAAATTTTTTGTTCCAGTTCTGTGAAAAATGCCATTGATAATTTGACAGGGATCACATTGTATCTGTAGATTGCATTTGGTAGTATAGTCATTTTCACAATACTGATTCTTCCTACTCAGGAACATGAAATCTCTCTCCATCTGTTTATGTCACCTTTGATTTCTTTCATTAGTGTCTTATAATTTTCTGTGTACAGTTCTTTCATCTCCTTAGGTAAGTTTATTCTTAGCTATTTAATTCTTTTTGTTGCAATGGTGAATGGGATTGATTCTTTAATTTCTCTTTCTGAGTTTACATTGTTAGTAAATAGAAATGCAAGTGATTTCTGTGTATTGATTTTGTATCCTGCAACTTTGTTAAATTCCTGATTAGCTCTAGTAATTTTCTGATACTATCTTTAGGGTTTTCTAACTACAGTATCATGTCATCTACAAACAATGAGAGCTTTACTTCTTCTTTTTGATCTGGATTCCTTTTCTTTCTTTTTCTTCTCTGATTGCTGTAGCTAGGACTTCCAGAACTATGTTGAATAATGGTGGTGAAAGTGGACACCCTTGTCTTGTTCCTGATCTTAGGGGGAATGCTTTCAGCTTCTCACCATTGAGAATAATGTTCGCTGTAGGCTTATCATACATGGCCTTTACTATGTTGAGGTAGGTTCCTTCTATGCCCAGTTTTTGAAGAGTTTCAATCATAAATAGGTGCTGAGTTTTGTCAAAGGCTTTTTCTGCATCTATTGAGACAATCACATGGTTTTTATCTTTCAATTTCTTAATATGGTGTATCACATTGACTGATTTCCATATATTAAAGAACCTTTGCATCCCTGGGATAAATCTAACTTGATCATAGTATATGAGCTTTAAGATGTGTTGTTGAATTGTCTGCTAAAATTTTGTTGAGGAATTTTGCATCTGTGTTCATCAGTGATATTGGCCTGTGGTTTTCTTTTTTGTGTGTTGTCTTTCTTCTGGTTTTGGTATCAGGGTGATGGTGGCCTTGTAGAATGAACTTGGAAGTGTTCCTTCCTCTTCAATTTTTTGAAAGAGTTTTAGAAGGGTAGGCATTAAGTTCAGTTCAGTTGCTCAGTCATGTCCAACTCCTTGTGACCCCATGAATCGCAGCACACCAGGCTTCCCTGTCCATCACCAACTCCCAGAGTTCACTCAGACTCTCGTCCATTGAGTCAGTGATGCCATCCAGCCATTTCATCCTCTGTCGTCCCCTTCTCCTCCTGCCCCCAATCCGTCCCAACATCAGAGTCTTTTCCAATGAGTCAACTCTTCACATGAGGTGGCCAAAGTACTGGAGTTTCAGCTTTAGCATCATTCCTTCCAAAGAAATCCCATGGCTGATCTCCTTCAGAATGGACTGGTTGGATCTCCCGCAGTCCAAGGGAGTCTCAAGAGCCTTCTCCAACACCACAGTTAAAAAGCATCAATTCTTTGGTGCTCAGCTTTCTTCACAATCCAACTCTCACATTCATACATGACTACTGGAAAAACCATAGCCTTGACTAGATGGGACCTTTGTTGGTAAAGTAATGTCTCTGCTTTTCAACATGCTATCTAGGTTGGTCATAACTTTTCTTCCAAGGAGTAAGTGTCTTTTAATTTCATGGCTGTAGTCACCGTCAGCAGTGATTTTGGAGCCCCCCAAAATAAAGTCTGACATGTTTCCACTGTTTCTCCATCTATTTCCCACAAAGTGAGGGTAGGCATTAGCTTTTCTCTAAATGTTTGATAGAATTCTCCTGTGAAGCCATCTGGTCCTGGGCTTTCGTTTTTTGGGAGATTTTTGATCAAAGCTTCAATTTCAGTGCTTGAAACTGGATTGTTCATAATTTCTGTTTCTTCCTGGTTCAGTCTTGAAAGATTGAACTTTTCTAAGAATCTGTCCGTTTCTTTGGTGGAATATTTTTAATATATTTAATATATTTTATTGCCATATAGTTGTTCATAATATTCTCTAATAAACTTTTATATTTTTGCATTGTCTGTTGTAACCTCTCCTTTTTCATTTTTAATTTTGTTGATTTGATTATTCTTTTTTTCTTGATGAGTCTGGCTAAGGGTTAGTCTGGCTAATTTTGTTTATCTTCTCAAAGAACCAGCTTTTAGTTTTATTAATCTTTACTAGTGTTCTTTCATTTCTTTTTCATTTATTACTGCTCAGATCTTTATGACTTGTTTCCTTCTACTAATTTTGGGATTTTCTTCTTCTTCTTTTCCAGTTGCTTTAGATGTAAAGTTAGGTTGTCTACTCGATGTTTTTCTTGTTTCCCGAGGTAGGATTGTATTGCTATAAACTTCCCTCTTAGAACTGCTTTTGCTGCATCCCATGGGTTTTGAGTTGTCGTGTTCTGATTGTCATTTGTTTCTAGAAATTTTTAAATTTCCCTTTGATTTTTCAGTAGCCTGTTGGTTATTTAGAAATGTCTTGTTTAATCTCCATGTGTTTGTGTTTCTTACAGTTTTTTTTCATGTAATTGATATCTAGTCTCATAGCACTGTGGTTGGAGAAGATGCTTGACATGATTTCAATTTTCTTAAACTTACTGAGGTTTGATTTGTGACCCAAGATGTGGTCTATCCTGGAGAATATTCCATGGGCACTTGCAAAGGAGGTGTACTCTGCATTTGGATGGAATGTCCTGAAGATATCAATGAGATCCATCTCATCCAATGTATCATTTAAGACTTGTGTTCCTGGTTAATTTTCCATTTTGATGATTTGTCCACTGGTATGAGTGGGGTGTTAAAGTCTCCTACTCTTATTGTGTTACTGTCAATTTCTCCTTTTATGTCTGCTAGTGTTTGTCTTAAGTATTGAGGTGCTCCTATGTTTGGTGTATAGATATTTACAATTGTTATGTCTTCCTCTTGGATTGATCCCTTGATCATTATGTAATGTCCTTCCTTATCTCTTGTAATATTCTTTAAGGTCTATTTTGTCTGATGAGAGTTGTTATTCCAGTTTTCTTTTGCTTCCCGTTTGCATGGAATATATTTTTCCATCCTCTCATTTTTAGTCTATATGTATCTTGAGGTCTGAAGTGGGTCTCTGGTAGACAGCATATATAGGGTCTGGTTTTTGTATCCATTCATCTAGTCTGTGTCTTTTCGTTGGAGCACTTAATCCATTTACCTGTAAAGTAATTATTGTATATATGTTCCTGTTGCCATTTTCTAATTGTTTGGGGTTGATTTTGTACGTCTTTTTCCTTCCGTCGTATTTCTTGACTATACAAGTCTGTTTAACATTTGTTGTAAAGCTGGTTTGCTGGTACTGAATTCTCTTAACTTTCGTTTGTCTGACAAGCTTTTTATTTCTCCATCAATTTTGAATGAGATCCTTGCTGGGTACAGTAATCTTGGTTGTATATTTTTTCCTTTCAGTACTTTAAATATATCTTGCCATTCCCTTCTGGCTGCAGAGTTTCTGCTGAAAGATTAGCTGTTAAGCATATGGGGTTTCCCTTGTATGTTACTTGTTGCTTCTCCTTTGCTGCTTTTAATATTTTTTCTTTGTGTTTAGTCTCTCTTAGTTTGATTAGCATGTGCTTTGGCATGTTTCTCTTTGGGTTTATCCTGTATGGGACTCTGTGTGCCTCTTGGACTTGATTGGCTATTTCTTTTTCCACGTTGGGGAAATTTTCAAATATAATCTCTTCAAAAAATTTTCTCATGCCCTTTCTATTCCTCTTCCTTTTCTGGGACCCCTATAATTTGAATGTTGGTCCGTTTGATATGGTCCCAGAGGTCTCTGATGCTGTCTTAAGCTCTTTTCATTCTTTTTACTTTATTCTGCTTTTTGGGAGTTATTTCCACCATTTTATCTTCCAGTTCACCGATTTGTTGTTCTGCTTCAGATATTCTGCTATTGATTTCTTCTAGAGTATTTTTAATTCCAGTAATTGTGTTGTTTGTCTCTGTATGCTTATTTTTTAATTCTTTTCTTTGTTAATTGATTCTTGCATTTTCTCCATTTTGTTTTCAAGGTTTTTGATCATCTTTACTATCATTATTCTGAATTATTTTTCAGATAATTTTCCTATTTCCTCTTCTTATTTGGACTTCTATGTTTCTAGTTTGCTCCTCCATTTGTGCAGTATTTCTCCATCTTTTCATTTGAGGGGGGTGTCATTGTGTTTGAGGTCTCCTTTTCCCATGCTTCAAGGAAAGTTGAATTCTTTCCTTGAAGAAGGTTGAATTATTTCTTCCTTTTGGTTTCTCCCCTCCTAAGGATGGTCCAGTGGTTTGTGTGAGCTTCGTATAGGGTGAGATTTGTGCTGAGTTTTTGTTTGTTTGTTTTTCCTCTGATGGGCAAGGCTGAGTGAGGTGGTACTCCTGTCTGCTGATGACTGGCTTGTATTTCTGTTTTGTTTGTTGTTTAGATGAGGTGTCCTGCACAGGGTGCTACTGGTGGCTGGGTGATGCTGGGTCTTGTATTGAGTGGTTTTCTTTGTGTGAGTTCTCACTATTTGATATTCCCTAGGGTTAGTTCTCTGGTAGTCTAGAGTCTTGGAGACAATGTTCCCACTCCAAAGGTTCACGGTTTGATCTCTGGTTAGGAATGAAGATTCCACAAGTGGTTTGTTATGGCATTAAGGGAGAGTAAAACAAATAGCCAAAAATGAGAAACCAATGATGAACCCCAGACCAATGGCAGTTACAAAGTCAGGCAAATAATAATTAAAATAATAGAATATACACATATACATATATACCCATGAGCAAAGTGAAAACAGTCCAACAAAAATAAAGTACAGTAGATTGATCTGGCTAACAAAGGAAATAAAAAATTATATTTACCTGTTAAGAACAAAAGTAACTTAAGCACAAACTGGAAAAAGAAAAAAACTTAAGCAAGGTGCCAAGTGGGAATAAAGCAATGAAAACACAACTAACAAATAAGTTGAGAGGAAAGGAAAGAAAGAAAAGAAAGAAAGAATAGATATGCAAAGTTAAATAGAGGTAGATGAAGATTTATATACCTTAAAGATTAACTGCAAGGAGAAAAGAACAGTAGGAAAGGCAAACAAAGGGATAAATGGAGAAAAAACATAATAAGTTTAAAAAATTAAAATTATAAAAAAGAGGAAAAAAAAACAGAATAAGAAAGAAAAAAGGGGGAAAAAAGGAAAACCACAGAACGGCAAAAGCCCAATGTAGAGGCAGAGTCAATAGAAAGTATGACTGAATATACACACATACATATACAGTTCAGTTCAGTTCAGATAAGATCAGGCGTGTTCAGGGTGGTATGGCCATAGACTCAGTTCAGTTCAGTTCAGTTGCTCACTCGTGTCTGACTTTGCAACTCCATGGACTGCAGCATGCCAGACCTCCCTGTCTGTCATCAACTCACAGAGTTTACTCAAACTCATGTCCATTGAGTCAGTTATGCCATCCAACCATCTCATTCTCTGTCGTCCCCTTCTACTCCTGTCTTCAATCTTTCCCGGCATCAGGTCTTTTCAAATGAGCCAGCTCTTCACATCAGGTGGCCAAAGTATTGGAGTTTCAGCTTCAACATCAGTCCTTCCAATGTACATATACACCCATAAGAAAAATCAAAACAGTCCAACAAAAATTAAGTACAACAGATTGATCTGGCAAACAAAGGAAACCAAAACTTATATCGACCAGAACAAAACTAATTAAAGCATAAACTGGAAAACAAACTAAAGCAAGGTGCCAACTGGGGAATAAAACAATGAAAATAAAACTAACAAATATGTTGAAAGGAAAGGAGAAAAGAAAAGAAAGGAAGAAGAGATATGCAAAGTTAAATGGAGGCAGATAAAAAAGATTCATATATGTTAGATTAACTGCAAGGGAGAAGGCAATGGCACCCCACTCCAGTACTCTTGCCTGGGAAATCCCATGGATGGGGGAGCTGATAGACTGCAGTCCATGGGGTTGTGAACAGTTGGACATGACTGAGTGACTTCACTTTCACTTTTCACTTTCATGCATTGGAGAAGAAAATGGCAACCCACTCCAGTGTTCTTGCCTGGAGAATCCCAGGGATGGGGGAGCCTGGTGGGCTGTCATCTTCGGGGTCGCACAGAGTCGGACATGACTGAAGTGACTTAGCAGCAGCAGCAAGGGGGAAAGAACAGTAGGAAAAGCACACTCATGGCTAATTCATGTCAATGTGTAACAAAACGAATACAGTATTGTAAAGCAAAACAAACTAAAAAATAAAAATTAATTTAAAAAAATTACTTAGAATTAGAAAACCTGAAAAAAAAAAGAAAAAGTAATAATAGGTTTTAAATTTTTTAAAAGAGAAATAAAAAAAAAGAGGACAACTCCACAGAACTGCAAAAGCCCAACATAGAGGCAGAGGTTTATGACAACAATAAAAAATGTGACTGATGAAAAAGAAAAAAAAAAAGGCTCAAAATCTTAATTGGATTTCTTAGTGCCAATAAAATCGACAACTACAACAGAGGGGCAGGGGGAGGGGAAAAAAGAAAAATTCCAAAGAATCTATAGAACAAGTCAAAAAATAAGAATAATAAATGTTTTTCTTGAGTCACTGATATCAGAGTCCTTTCCAGAGCTGGGAATTACAGTCCACCTTACTTCCCTAGGATGCCCTCCAACACTGTGCTGATCTCTGCACCTGCTGTGGGGGCAGCTTAGATTCTAATCTGACCCTACTCCTGTGTGTTCTTGCCTCCAATGTCCACAGCTATCAGAGCTAGTGCGTTTTCTTTTGTGGGAGATCTCAATGTCCTTTTATACATTCCATAGACACAGTGTCTGCCTAGTTGTTTGTGTGGATTTAATCTGCAGCTTGTAGAGCTGGTTGGAAGGTTTTGGGTCTTCTTTCTTAGCCATGCTGCCCTTGTGGTTTCACTTGTGGTTTTATTTCCACCTCTGCATGTGGGTCATTCACTGGGATTTAGCTCCTGAGGCTGCCCTGAAGGGCTTGGGTTTACCCCTATGAGGGCCAGGTGTGGAGGTGGTGCAGCTGCTTGGGTTGCAGGGGTCCTGGCAGCACCAGGTACTCAGGGGAGTTGGCAGCTAGGGTAGTAGGAAATATAGTGCTCCAGAAGGGTATGGCAACCAGTATTGGCCAATACGCTCCAGTGTTCTTGCCTGGAGAATCCCCTCTCTGACAGAGAAGTCTGGCAGGCCACAGTCTACAGCATTGCAGAGTTGGACATGACCGAAGTGACCCTGTGTGCATAAACACAAGACTTTTTTTCGGCCTGAGGCAGCTCTGTCCCAGTGACAGTTGAGCGTGAAGGTGGTGCAGCTGCTTGGCTTATGGGGACCCTGGTGGCACCAAGTGTGCAGGGACACAGATTGCCTCCACAGCAGGAGCTATGGCCCTATCAGAGTCGTTTTTCAACCCTCTTGTAGCTGGCAGTCAGTAGGCCTCTATGGTCAGTCTTTCTCCGTAGCTCCACCCATTCAGGCACTTAGAGGGCTCCCTTGCCTGGGATCTTTCTTTGTGGTCCATGTGTCAGGCACATAGAGGGGACTCGCTGGCTGGGGTCTACTCTGTAGATCAGTGCATCGGGCACTTAAAGAGTCTCCTGGGTGGGGTCTTACTCTGTAGTTCAGTGTGTCAGGGTTTGATGGGCCAGCCTCTCTATTGTTCAGATGTCAATGCTGGCTTGTGGGGAGACAGAGGCTATGGTGATGGCTCCACCCCCTATGGAGGACTCAGCAGTATCACCTTGCTTCCATGGCTGCCTGGCTTTCCTCCACAGGCATTTCCCACCACGATCTCCTCCCTCACATCCCCTCGATCCATCTCTCCACACTCAACATCAGCCCTCGCCCTGGGATTGTTCCACAATCCCTAAACTCCAGCTCCCAGCCTCTGTCCCTTCCAGGAGACCTGCGTTTCTGCCTGGGGGTATATATGGCTGTGGCAAGGACTGTCTGATTCTCATTCCATTTAGGCTGCCACAGATCAGCTGTTCCACTCTCAGCCTTAAATGTTTCTCCTCTGACTCAGACAATTGCCCCAATGTGGGGACTGGGCCCCTGCTTCAGTTCCCCCACCTGCCAAGGGCAGGTCCAGTCCTACTAACTCTCCTCTTTTCCCCTCTAGTTCTTTTGTCCTACCAAGTTTTGCGTGGTTCTATATACTCACTTCCACTGGTCAAGTACTCCTGTCCACTCTCGGCTGGTGTTCTGCATGCACTTCTGTGTCTGATGGTGTATCCTGATGTATCCATGGAGAAAGATGTACTCCACATCCATCTGCTCCTCTGTCATCTTGTTCTCCCCCCATCTCTGCTTTTTAATATGCTGTCTAGGTTGGTCATAGCTTTTCTTCCAAGGAGCAAGCATCTTTTAATTTCATGGCTGCAGCCACCATCTGCAGTGATTTTAGAGCCCCCCCAGTAAAGTCTCTCATTGTTTCCATTGTTTCCCCATTTATTTGCCATGAAGTGATGGGACCAGATGCAATAATCTTAGTTTTCTGAATGCTGAGTTTTAAGCCAACATTTTCACTATCCTCTTTCACTTTCATCAAGAGGCTCTTTACTTCTTTTTTGCTTTCTGCATAAGGGTGGTGTCATCTGCATATCTGAGATATTTGATATTTCTCCTGGCAATCTTGATTCCAGCTTGTGCTTCATCCAACCTGGCATTTAGCATGATGTACTCTGCATATAAGTTAAATAAGCAGGGTGACAATATTCAGCCTTGATGTACTCCTTTCCTGATTTGGAACCAACCTGTTGTTCCATGTCCAGTTCTAACTGTTGCTTCTTGACCTGCATCCAGATTTCTCAGGAGGAAGGTCAGGTGGTTTGGTATTGCCATCTCTTGAAGAATTTTCCACAGTTTATTGTGATCCACATAGTCAAAGGCTTTGGTGTAAACAATAAAGCAGAAGTAGATGTTTTTCTGGAACTCTCTTGCTTTTTCCATGATCCACCGGATGTTGGCAATTTGATCTCTGGTTCCTCTGCCTTTTCTAAATCCAGCTTGAACATCTGGAAGTTCATGGTTCATGTACTGTTGAAGCCTGGCTTGGAGAATTTTGAGCATTACTTTGCTAGTGTGTGAGATGAGTGCAATTGTGAGGTAGTTTGAGCATTCTCTGGCATTGCCTTTCTTTGGGATTGGAATGAAAACTGACCTTTTCCAGTCCTATGGCCACTGCTGAGTTTTCCAAATTTGCTGGCATACTGAGTGCAGCACTTTCACAGCATCATCTTTTAGGATTTGAAACAGCTCCACTGGAATTCCATCACCTCCACTAGCTTTGTTCATAGTGATGCTTTCTAAGGCCCACTCAACTTCGCATTCTAGCATGTCTGGCTCTAGGTGAGTGATCACACCATCGTGATTATCTGGGTCATGAAGATATTTTTTGTGTAGCTCTTCTGTGTATTCTTGCCACTTCTTCTTAATATCTTCTGCTTCTGTTAGGTCCATACCATTTCTGTCCTTTATTGTGACCGTTTTTGCATGAAATGTTCCCTTCATATCTCTGATTTTCTTGAAAAGATCTCTATTCTTTCCCATTATATTGTTTTCCTCCATTTCTTTGTGTTGATCACTGAGGAAGGCTTTCTATCTCGCCTTGCTATTCTTTGGAACTCTGCATTCAAACGAATATATCTTTCCTTTTCTCCTTTGCCTTTCACTTCTCTTCTTTTCTCAGCTATTTGCAAGGCCTCTTCAGACAACCATTTTGCCTTTCTGCATTTCTTTTTCTTGGGGATGGTCTTGATCACTGCTACCTTTACAATGTCACAAACCTCCATCCATAGTTCTTCAGCACTCTATCAGAGCTAATCCCTTGAATCTATTTGTCACTTCTATGGTACAATCATAAGGGATTTGATTTAGGTCCTACCTGAATGGTCTAGTGGTTTTCCCTACTTTCTTAGGCAGCCTTCCATCAAAAGCCTCTAGGTCTGAGAACAGGTTCACGTTAAAAAACAGTGAGGGATTATGATTTGTTTTTTAATTGCAGCAGCTGACATCAATCTTTTCCTTACCCAGACATGAAATTATTTGATTATTTAGATCAAGAAATAACCTAGTTGGTTACCTATCCACCTATTTCACTCCTAGGAGAACTGATTTTGCAGTATGGCAATTACCAACCCCCCTTGCTTCATGGAGTCATTCTGACACTATATTAAGACCAATCTCAGGTGTCCTTGGCAGAATGTTAAACCATGAGTCACAGGAGAGTGTCCCATATCAACAAACTTCATACCCAGCCTTATATTCTGTTCAGCACTCTCAAGATCCATTTCCAGGAGTATTCTCAAAGTTCTTGCTGATATTATTTTAGCTATTCTGTAGCTCTTTTGTGAAATATCTCTTTACTTCTGAAGACCAGGCAGTGTTACCATGGCTGAGCCATGCTGCAACTTGAAATAACTATTGATCTAAAATGAATGGTGGGGTAAGGATAAAAGCAGAACCAGACATGGAAGAGTGGATTGGTTCCAAATTGGGAAAGGAGTACATCAAGGCCATATATTGTCACCCTGCTTATTTAATTTATATGCAGAGTACATCATGCAAAATTCTGGGCTGGATGAAGCACAAGCTGGAATCAAGATTGCTGGAAGAAATATCATAACCTCAGCTATGCAGATGATACCCCCCTTATGGCAGAAAGTGAAGAGGAACTAAAGAGCCTCTTGATGAAAGTGAAAGAGGAGAGTGAAAAAGTTGGCTTAAAACTCAACATTCAAAAAACTAAGATCATGGCATCTGGTCTCATCACTTCATGACAAATAGATGGGGAAACAATGGAAACAGTGAGAGATTTTTATTTTGAGGGGGCTCTAAAATCACTGATGGTGACTGCTGATGGTGACTGCAGCCATGAAATTAAAAGACACTTCCTTCTTGGAGGAAAGCTATGACCAACCTAGATAGCATATTAAAAAGCAGAGACATTACTTTGCCTACAAATGTCTGTACAGTCAAAGCTATGGATTTCCCCAATAGTCATGTATGGATGACTATTGAGAGTTGGACCATAAGGAAAGCTGAGCACTGAAGAATTGATCCTTTTAAACTGTGTTGTTGGAGTAGACTCTTGAGATTCCCTTGGACTGCAAGGAGATACAACCAATCCATCATAAAGGAAATCAGTCCTGAATATGCATTGGAAGGACTGATGCTGAAGCTGAACCTCCAATACTTTGGCCACCTGATGTGAAGAACTGACTCACTGGAAAAGACCCTGATGCTGGGAAAGATTGAAGGCGAGAGGAGTAGGGGATGACAGAGGATGAGATGGTTGGATGGCATCACCGACTTGATGGACATGAATTTGAGTAAGCTCTGGGAGTTGGTGATGGACAGGGAAGCCTGGCATGCTGCAGTCCATAGGGTCACAAAGAGTCAGACACAATGGAGTGACTGAACCGAACTGAACTGAACTGAACTGAAGGGTAAAAACTTGAGGAAGACAAGCATCATCTTAGGAGGCACTTGTCTTAGATAAAGTCTCTTGATAGTCTCTAGGAAAGGAAGGACTGCTACACTCCTGCAATGGAGGACAGAGCCTCTTTTTCCAATGCAGAAAATTCTGAGGAGTCTGAAGATTCAGAATTCTCAATTATGGTCAGCATTATCCTGATACCAAAGCAGAAAAAGACACTCCAATAAAAGAAAACTATAGGGGCTTCCCCATGGCTCAGTGGTAAAGAAGGCACCTGCCAGTACAGGAGATACCAGTTCGATCCCTGGGTGGGGAAGACCCCACGTGCCCCAGAGCAACTAAGCTCCTGCTCCACAACTATTGAACCTGTGCTCTTGAGGCTAAGAACTGCAGTTACTGAGCCCATGAACTGCAACTACTGAAGCCTGAGCACCCTAGAGACTGCTCTGCAACAAGAAAACTCACTGCAGTGCAAAGCCTACACTTGCAACCAGAGAGTAGACCCTGTTCACTGCAACTAGAGAAAAAGCCCTCACAGCAACAAAGACCCAGCACAGCCAAAACTTAACTAGAGTATGTTAAAAGAGCAATGACCCTGGATATAAAAGTTGCTTGAATCTTAGCTGTGTCTTAAAAAAAAAAAAGAAAATTATAGACCAATATCCCTGTGAATACAGATGAAAATATTTTTGCATCTGTACAATAATTTGCTACAGATGCATCTGTACAATAATTAGCTACAAAACAGTAGCAAATTGAATTCAACAACACATTAAATGATTATACACCATACGAGCAAGTGGTATATAAGGATGTTTCAACAGACATAAATCAATAAATATGATTAATAGAATGAAAGATAAAAATCATATATAAATACAATATTCTTTCATGATTAAAACCCTCAAAAAATTGAGTATAGAAGGAACATACTGCAACAGAATAAAGTCAATGTATATGACAAACCCACACTTAACATTATATTTAGTGACAAAAATGTAAAAGCTTTTCTTCTAAGATAAGGAATAAGACAAGGATGGCCACTCTCACCAGTCTTGGTCAACGTTGTACTGGAAGTCCCAGCTAGAGCAAATAGGCAAGACCTATAAATAAAAGGCATTCACATCAAAAAGGAAGTAAAACTGTCATTATTTTAAGTTGATGTGATCTTATGTGTAGAAAATTCCAAAGATTCAAAAAACTAACATATTCACTAAATTGTCAAATATAAAAAAACCTACAGCAATAAGATGTATCTGTATATGTTAACATCTGAAAAATAACTCTAGTCATAAGAGCATCAAAAAATACTTAGTAATTAATTTAAAATAGGAAGTAAAAGATCTGTACAATGAAAACTACTTGATGAAAGAAACCGAAGAAGATACAAACGAGTTGAAAGATATCTTGTGTTCGTGGATAGAATATTTCTATTCTATAATGAGGAGTAATGTCCATACTCTCCAAAGTCACATCAAAAAGAATAAAATACCTAAGAATAAACCTACTTAAGGAGGCAAAAGACCTGTATTCCAAAAATTCTATAGATGTTGAGGAAAAATTGAAGAGGCCACAGATGGAAAGACGTACTGTATTCTTGGACTGGAAGAATCAATGTTGTTAAAATGACTGTATTACCTAAGGCAACTGACAGATTCAGTGCAATTCCCATCAAACTACCAAAGGCCCTCTGGCCTATAGGCCCCAGATGGAGTTTAGGAGCTGCTCCCCTGAGGAGGAAGAAAATCACAAGGGAAACTGTCAAGGGGCCAGTATCCTGTCCTCCATGTCTGCATTCCAGCATCTCATGGACAGCTCTCGCTTCCTGCCAGAGAAAGGTCTGCCCGCCACCAGCACCAAGGAAGACGTCACCCCCCAGGAGTTCAACAGCAAGAGCTGGGATAGTAGCCCCCTAGACCGCTGGGTGGACAGGAGTGCAGCGAGGCCCGATGCCAGCATGGAGCCTTTCTCCAACTCTTCCTGGTATCTCACCACAAGCATCACTCGGCCACCACCTTGACCACCGGCCCTGGACCAGCCCAGACCACTGCCAGAAGCAGCCGCTGCGGAGCCTGGGCTGCGCGGAGCAGGCTGAGGTGAGGATGCTCACAGCCCGCCCACCGTCTGGAGGCTGGACCTCACTGCGGCTGCGGGCGGCGAGGGAGGGCCCCCCGGTCTGGCGGACACCTAGGCGGCCCTGCTGAACACGTGCTTGGCAGGCGGCCTTGCGCCCCCTCCAGGCACCCCCTGGACTCCACCGAGGGTGAGCTCCGGCCCCTCAACAGCACAGCCTGAGAACCCAAGTGACGACAGGAAGGAGGTGGTCGTCTCCGTCAGGAGGCCCGGTGAGCCTCCAGTCAAGGACACAGCCTGCCAGACCAACAGGCCCCAGACGACAGGGAAGCGGACGGTCCAGACCCTCAGCACTGACCTGCGGGCCGAAGCCCCGCGCGGCGGCGCAGTCACCCGCAGCCCCCAAACGGGTCTCTCGCCCAAGGTGGGTGGCGCCACACCTGCGTCCTCTCCCCACCGCCCCGCCCCGCCGCTGCCTCAGCAACAGGCGGGTGGCCTCGGCCGTCCATCAAGAAGGCGCAGGCCTAGTCTGAGTACACGCCGCTCCCCCAGTACGGCTCTCCAAGCTGCAGGGGAAGGACCTCCCCAGAGCAGACCAGCCCACTGGCGGGACCTCTGCCAGGCTGGCCCAGAACAGATGCGGCAAGCCAGCCTGGGCCTGCACCCCCTCCACGCGGGAGAGCCCTGTGCACACCGCCATCAACCATGGTGATCTCTCCAGCCTCTTCAGCAGCACATACCACAGCCCCGTGGGGCAAGACACCTTCCAGAAGCGGGTGAGGACCGCAAATCGGTGCACACAGCGGAGCCCGGCCCGAGCCAGGCGGTCACCCAGCTCCATGGCGGTGGGTGGGCTCAGAAACGCGCAGGGAGGAAGGCGGAAGAGGGCTCACCGCTGAGGCAGGACTTATCCGCACTCCACCGCCCTCCCCTCCCCAACACCTCCGGGCCCCTGCCTCCTGCTCACCAAGGATGTCGCCCAGATCCTCCACAGGAAGCTTCTGGAACACGCCTTAAGGGAGAATTGGAGGCAGGCTGCCACAGCCGCCCCCAGTCTCGCCAGCTACAGCCACGTGGAGAAACGAGGAACTGCCTTGTTCCGCGCTAGCCCCGCCCATAGAACCCTGCTGCTCCAGCGGGAGACGCCAGCAGTCTCCCCCTGTCCTGCTGGGCCCCTGCCTCTCCGGCTCTGTCACCAGGACCCGACCTCCTCCTGGGAGCTTTGCCACGAGGAACGGCCAGCGAAGAAAGCCACACCTGTGACGCTGGTGCGCATACATTTTCTGGAATAATCCCCTGTAATTTGCATAACCACAGGGTCCTCATCAAGTGAACTCTGCCCCAGAAAGAGAGATCTGGTTTTCCCAATGTCAAAGAATGTTTTGTTTTTAAAATAACACAGTGGCTGAATGTTCAACCTGTGAACCTGAGGCGTTTCTAGAATGAAACTGTAATCGTGCCTGTAAGAACTTAATTTTTTTCATAGCTCAGAGAACTCTTTTTGTCCCCATCTTTTTTAAGCAAAGTATATTGAACAAAAAAGTAAATAGTGTATAAATAAACTTTAAAATGAAAGGTTTTTAATATGTACATCTTAAGACTGAACCTCTGAGCGATACTGCCTCTCCATTAAATCTTCACTGTTAACATTTTGGTTTGGTTTATTTCCACGTTGAATTAGAGTGTTTTAAGTTAATATTTTGTCAGTGTTGTTGTTAAATTCTTTTTAATGTTTCAGACTGTCTAATACAGTAAACTTTTTGTAGTGAAAAAACCATGAAGCCGGTAGACAAGGGGGGTCTCCTGTATCCTAGGTGGTAGTGTTCTGGAAAGCGGCAGAGGCCTCGGCTGGGCTCCCCACATCTGCTGTAGAGTCCACGCGTTCTTGTGGCCTCAGGGTGTGAAGCACTAGGGTGCAAGTACATAGCGCTGCTGTGGTCTCACCGCCTAGGTCTGAATTCTCTGTCCCAATGTGATATGGTGTGAACTCCCTTGGTTTTGTTGTTTAGTTGCCAAGTCATGTCCAATTCATTTGCTACCCCGTGGACTGTAGCCTGCCAGGTGCCTCTGTCCATGGGGAGACCCAGGCAGATGGTAGAATAGCAATGACATTTAAAAACTATTGTTAAAAGATGAACTGGCCATACAGTGTTTACTCCAGATATTCTTGAGGAAAAACACTACAAATGGAGAGGGTGGTGCCTTCTAGTCTGTATGATACATGATGGAGAAGAAATAAAGAAAGCTGTTGCAAGATGGGAGGAGATGGTGGTACGTGGAATTGCCAAAGGTATTTTTCACAGAACTACAACAAAAAGTTTAGAAGTTTGTGTGGAAATACAAAAGACCCTGAATAGTCAAAGCAATCTTAAGAGGAATTGGCTCATACAACTGTGGAGAAAGACCAGTTTAAAATCTGCAGGGTGGGCTGGCAGGCTGGAACCAGGAAAAGCCAGTATTGCAATTCAAATCCAAAGGCTATCTGCTGACAGAATTCTCCTTAGCTTGGGGGAAGTCAGTCTTTTGGTTCTATTTAGGATTTCAACTAATTACATTATGGAGGGTAGGTGCCTTTATGCAGAGTCCAATGATTTAAATGTTAATTTCATCCAAAACCACCCTCATAGAAACATTCAGAATATCTAGCACTGTGGTGAACCAGCCAACTTGATACATAAAATTATCGTTTAAGTCCACTCTTGGTTAACTTGACATACACACACACATATATATTCATAACCAAGTATTGAGGAGGTACTCATGATAATTATAGCATTGCTGCTGTTAACACTCACCTGGTCATAGCTTGTATTCATAATTACTTTTTTCCACACTGCTTGTTCTGTATTCCCTTTTTCCTTAACAAGTACCTCAGATGGTTATAATTCTTTACTTGGTAGGATGACCCAAACTTTTGTTTCTGAAGGGCCTGGGCCATTAATAGTCCTTCTTGGGTTGGGTTTTCCACTGATTTTGATCACAGGGTACAGTAAATAAGGGATGCCCTAAGGAGTCACCTGTACTGCAAATATACTCTTCCATACATCCATGGTGAAGTAGTAGTCCAGTTTCCCCTTGGTAGTCAGAATCAATTATCCAAATGACTATAGTAAGTGCTTTTTTGGCTTATAGATCAGAATCAGGCAGAGTCCAAAGTGACTGGGTAGGAGTCTTAATTTCTGGTTCAATGGTATTACTGTTTTATCTCCTGATGGAAGCATTCCTCCTTTCGATGCTAAGAACAAAGTATTGGTCTTTGCTTGTGAGTCACTAGGAGTAATAATGAATTTGTATTACTTCCCATTCCTAGTCCTTGATTCCTGGATCTGTGAATAATGGCTGTGGGGAAAACACCATATACTGGATTCTAATTCAGAGCACATACCGCCTCCTTGAGAAACTTGTCTTAGCCCTGCAAGATATTGCCACCTAGCTAGCACTGTAACTGAGCCTTCAAAAGGTCATTCCACCATTCTACCTAACTAGCTGCTTTGAGGGAGAAGGCAATGGCAACCCACTCCAGTACCCTTGCCTGGAAAATCCCATGGATGGAGGAGCCTGGTGGGCTGCCATCTATGGGGTCGCACAGAGTCGGACACGACTGAAGCGATGCAGCAGCAGCAGCAGCTGCTTTGAGATGGTGGAGAACATGGTCAGTCCATCATCCTGTTCACTTATTAAAATCTTCCTTTGCTGAGGTCACTTTTTGATGTTCACATGGGACACAAAAATTTGCACCTTTTTGACCCATTTGGAGAGATCTATCTATATATCTTTTCTCCAAGCTTCTTTCATCTTGTACCAAATGTGTGCCTTCCAAGTTCCAGACTATTCAGCCAAACCATTGGCCACAATCCTTGGATTTCTTGAGCTACTGTTGAGTTTGGAGAATTCTTTACTCTAGACATAAGTCCTTTATCAGATATTTGTAGTTTGCAAATATTTTCTCTCTGTAGCTTGTTTCCAGAGCAAGAGTTTTGATGGTTTGATGAGTTTTGATGGTTAAACTCACCAATTTTTCTTTTATGTATCATGTTTTTGGTGTCATGTGTAGAAACTTTTCACCTAGTCATGGATCCTGGAGATTTTCTCTTATGTATTTTACACTTAATGTATGATTCATTTGTGTCTAAAGTTTAGGTATTTTTTCCCCAAACCTAGGGATTTCCCAGAGAAGGCAATGGCACTCCACTACAGTACTCTTACCTGCAAAATTTCATGGATGGAGGAGCCTGGTAGGCTGCAGTCCATGGGGTCGCTAAGAGCGGACACAACTGAGCAACTTTACTTTCACGCATTGGAGAAGGAAATGGCAACCCACTCGAGTGTTCTTGCCTGGAGAATCCCAGGGATGGGGGAGCCTGGTGGGCTGCTGTGTACGGGGTCGCACAGAGCCAGACACGACTGAAGTGACTTAGCAGCAGCAGCAGCAGGGACTCCCAGCTGCTTCAGCATCATTTGTTGAAAGGCTATCCTGACTCCATGGAATTGGCCTATTTTCATAGGTATGTTTTTCGGTGCTCTTTTATTCCATTGATTTATGTGTATAGTCCTCTATCAATACCACACACTCTTTATTAGTGTACCTACATAATACATCTTGAAATTGGGTAGAGTGATGTCTCCCACTTAAATTTTTCTTTGGCTTTGAATATAAATTTTAGAAGCTTGTTTCCATCTTCCAAACATCTTGCTGAAATGTTGATAAGAATCGTGTTAAGCCTGTGGATCAGTTTGGAGACAGCTTGACATCTTTGCTTCTTAACAGAAGGTGTTCTACCTTCAATCATTAAGCATACTGTTAGATGTAGGCATTTTGTGGATGTTCCTATAAAATTGAAGAAGCCCCTAGTTTTCTGAGGTTTTTCTTTTCCATGCATGAGTATTGAAATTTTCAGATGCTTTCCCGAAAGTTTCATGGTCACCTGCTGGTTCTTAGTCTATTAAAACACCAGCAGGTACTGACTGAGTTTTGAATATTGAACATCTAGATCTTGCATCTTCTGACCAATACCCTTCATAAAAAATTCTAAATAGAATTTAAGCAAATTTATATTAGTTTTCTATTGCTGCAGTTACAAGTTACTACAAACCTAGTGGCTTAAAACAGCAAAAATTTCCTACAACTTGGGGTATGCAAAATTGGTTTCACTAGCCTAAAGTCAAGGTGTCAACAGTGCTGTTTCTTCCTAGAGGCCCTGGGATACAATCCCTTCCCTTACCTCTTCCAGGCTCCAGGAGCTGCCTACATTTTTTGGTTCACGGCCCTTTCTCCATACTTATAGCTTGGGGGTAGCATCTTCAAACTTCTCCATCGCTCTGCCTCTGCAGTAACACTACTGTCTATCTTGATTCCTTAGAAGCCACTGGGTCCCACCAAATAAATCAGGCTTCTCTCTCCACTCAAGCTCTGCAATTACATTGCAAAGTGCCTTTTGCCAGAAAAAGTAACAAATTCATGGGATTCTCCAGGCAAGAATACTGGATGGGTTGTCACGCCCTCCTCTGGGGAGTCTTCCCGACCCAGGGATTGAACCTGTGTCTCTTACATCTCCTGCACTGGCAGGTGGTTTCTTTACCACTAGTGCCACCTGGGAAGCACAGCATAGGTATAGCATCATATAATGAAGGGAATGCTTTGCCACTGAATAGCAACATAATACACACTTTACCTTAAAAATGAGACAGTTGACAGTCATTTCCTCTTCTTGTTTTTACACGGTGGGCATCCACTGGCATTAGAAAAATTACAGTTATGGTAGTATTTACGGTACTCAAAATGCTGTCAAGTTGTAACTGTATCACTGTGACTTACAGTGTGCCTACCAGTCCTGCAAAGTGGTGAGCACACTATAAGTCTCTGCTGCAACTACTCACCTGAACTACTGGAGTGCTAAGGCAGCCATAAATAACACAGAAATGAATGCACATCTGTGTTCCAATTAAACTTTATTGATGGACATTAAAATTTGAATTTCATATAACTTTCACATGTATATAGTTCTCCTTTTGATTTTTAAAAAACATTTAATAATAACATAAAAATCATTCTTAACTTACTGTAGGCTATGCAAAAACAGGTAGTAGGCCAGATTTGGTCTGTGAGCCATAATTTGCCAACTGTCTTAAACTCATGGGACCTCTATATTTCAAAGCAGGGAAGGACGAATGGCAAGAACATAAGTAAGTGGAGAGGTAAAAGATACTTTTGTGTTATAAAGGAAATTAAATAGCAAGATGGCTAGGGAAGGCTTAAGGAAATTTGTAAATGCAAACCTGAATGATATGCAGGAGCCAGTCATGGGGAAGTAAGTACAGAATATTGGAGAGAGAGAATACAAAGGCAACAGCTGGAGGCAGGCAGGTTTGGTGAATCAAGCAAAAAGTTAGGTGTGGCAAGAACATAGGAAAGAGGGGAAATGACCAGGGAATGTTTGAGAGTCTAAATAAGGATGACCATTGTAAAGAATTTAATTAGCAGACTTACGAAGACTACTCTAATTAATGCACTCGGTTTGTAGCCCTTGCTAATTTATATGACCACACAAAATATTGTGAATTTAAAAAAAACAGAGAGAGTGAAGGAGAAGATGTTTTTATTTTTGCTGAATTGTTCTAGGAAAATACAGTATCTCCTATATAATCCAGAAGACTGAGAACAGATACAATTGGACTGCACCATTCATTTCATTAAATGCTCACTCTTAAGCTGTAATGCTTTGCTTAATATTTGCTTTCAATACAAATGTGTTGCTTATCAGGTGATTTAGAGCCATTTATAGCAGCTTTATGTAAAAAGTATAGTTTCTTACAAAACTCAGAACATTAAGTCTTCAGTTTAAACTTTTTTCCTTTGATAATTTGTGCATGCCAAGCTTGTTCTAATTTCTTGTACTGGAAGGAAAACCATTTTCAAGTTTGCATTGATTTGTGGCAATATTTGTATTCAACAATCAAATGCTACACTATTTCCTTTTAAATGGCTATGCACTTAATTAGTTTCACTTGTTCAGCAATTAATTGGTTTCAGAGACTTCTTATTTTGGTATTGACCCTGACTATTGATAGCTGGAGCAGATATTGTATCAGGACTGCAGTGCATGTTTTCTGATCACACCACATAAAGTTTTCGCATCTGAAAAAAGTTCTCAATCATAATATCATCTAGTATCTTTCATAACTGTAAAATATTCTTCAACTAGTCTCTTTTTTTCATTTATTTTTTCCAGTATTGCTTCTAGTAAATATGTGGCAAAAGGAAGCTGTAAAAGAAACACAGGGAAAAAAAAGATGATCAAAACTCTGTATTTTCTTCAGTTCAGAAACATATATAAATATCATTAAACCATTTGAACTGAGCTATCTGTAACTCTGCACCCATAATGGTACCCTACTGGGTCTCTCTTCAACTGATCTTGCTGGTTAGTGTGGGTAATTTTGTCTTTTATAATAAAAATGATACTGGAGCAGAAGTAAAATGAAGAAAGATAAACGCCTTATTGAACAATCCATGGTTTACTGACCGTGTTAATGTTGTAATCTGCAATACAAGCAGCTGAGCCATTTATCTTCAATCAGTTGATCAATAGCAGGCTACAGCCCTCTCCAGGGCCCACAGGCCCACAGAAGTAGCACTATATGTTCATCACTCATAAGAGAGGGAGCGCAAACTATCAATATACTTGCCTGTGTTACAGCTGAACGTCTCGAGGATTGTAGGGTGAAATTTCAGAGGAAAAAAAAAATGGCAAAAGTATATACATTGATTAAGTTGTTATAGAAAAGTTTATTTGGCATATCAAAGTGTAATACACATGTTGCAAACTGCTGAGTTTATGAAATGTAGAGTACATTTTAAAATTTAATAATTTATATAACATTTCTGGTAAAGTTTTATTGTTCCTGGGCTTTATTGAGTTGCCTGTAGAACTCATAACAATACACTTATAGGTGACAAGTAAAGGAAAATCTGAAATGTTCCCCAGTTGCCACCCAAAGCCATACTGACTTCCTTTTATCCTGCTTCCCAGCTATCTAGCTTCATGTAAGAGATTTGTAACAATCAAGAAACCCATTAATTCATTTTTTGGAATTGTCCTTTTGATTAACCAGGGAAGACTACTTTTGTCTCCCTGAATAGAATAAGGGCACTTAAGCCCAGTACCCCTTCCCTACAGAGGTGTACAGTCAGGCCATTCTTTGTGCTAGGACAACCACCGACAGCATCACTGGTCACAGCAGCACCCAAACAAAATCAGCCCAGTGCCCTCCGTCTAAGTTGTTCAGTTGTGCTTAGATTAGCTAGGCTCAGCCACAGTGATTATAATTAGCTAACCCCAGCATAAAGGTTATTTCTGAATTCAAACTGGGAAAAAAAGAGAAAAGACTGACCAGTGGTGGTGAAACAACAGGCCAAAATGGTGCAGATTGTGTAAGCCGTGAAGAAAACGAAGACCAGAGCTGGTCCATAGGACTGCCTCAGATCCTAAGCTGCTTTCTAGTTCAACTTCCGTCTTACCTTGATAATAAATTGCCTTCTCCTTAAAATACTCGAGTCTCTGTCAGGAGAGACTCTATCTATAGTCTATGTCAGGAGCTTCACACAATTGTCTTACTTAAAATTTAACACTAAATAAAGTATAAGATACAAAAATACCATACTTCTTCACTTTTTAAGATAGAGGTGAATATAAGATACCCACATTGACTTAAAAACAGCTTTTTCTGGAAAAAAGGAACCTACCGCATTAAATATACAAATTGCATATGTATTTTAATTTCAGAAATGTGAACACGTGGGGAAATGCATCACAGAATCAAGGAACAAGAATATGTTAGATTTCCTTCTGGAAGATAATGATACAGCAAATCCTTACTTTGAGAAAACTGCCTTTCTGGGATGCAGAAAAAGTTATACATATTTACCAGTTTTATAAACAAGATAATTTAAATTCTCAGGGCATTAATATTAGATGTTAAAGAAATACACACACACACATACACACAAAGGCAAAACCACCAGGTAACTTTGTTTTGACTATGGCCCTCAGTACTGTATGCAATCCAACAAAAAAGGAAACAAACAAGATGAGAATACTCTCCCATCACTTCCTGGTAGAGCAAAAGCAGAAACTAGTATTTAAAAAAGTTGTTCTAAAAAGTAAAAGTTGTTCTAAGAGTTCTCTGATCAAGTAAGTGTGGGAAACAAACCGAAGTTTAAATGTTATTTTATTTCAGGGTCTCTTAGAGACTTTAATATGCTAATGCACTGTGTTTCTTGCAGAGGGCAATGTAACACCCTGTTTCTAAATTCATGGGTCCACACTTTTCTCATAGTCTATTTATCAGTGGCACTAGTGGTCCATGGAACACACTTAGAAAATGTGCTGGTTCTACGATTTCCTATATAATGATGTCACTGCACTTTTATCGGGCCACAATGTACTGACATTAATTATCTCATCTGCACATTTCATTTTCAAGTTAAAAACTCGGCCTACTTTTTATTATCTTGCAATCAGAACAATTTTCAACATGTCATGTACTTGAACATTTGGCTTCCCTCTAAAAATAGTCTAAGAGTCTCTCTTCCAGGAAGCCTCCAAGGTGGAACAAGAGGTCCACTGACTAATTTATTGCTAATAACTCTTATATTCTCTTCCTTTGGCTCCCAATAAAATGAAAAGCCCCACAGTTAAACACTACTGTTTGAAGTGTGTCTCCTAAGCTTTGTAAAGAGGCTAACTCTTGATGAAGTTCAAGAAGCAGCCTATCCTTTAATCAAGATGCCCAATTTGTGTACATCCATCTCCCCTTGTAGGTTCTTCTATTTTTCTCTACAAATAGGTCAGAAAAAACCTTTAGATAATAATTTCTCTTTACATAATAAAGAGAAAAGTTCATAATATCTCACAAAGCTGTTGGAGATTAAGCGCAGGTTTATTTCATATAGGCAGTGTAAGAGTCTGTTCTTTTCTCCCTCAGATACAAAAAGAAAGCACAACTCTTTTACTGACAGGATTTTGGACTTGGGTTGAAGTGGCAACCTGACTGGCCAACAGGAGAGCTCTCTTCTCCCTCGCTCCATCATATGTATAAGCAAAACAACAAACCTGCAAAATATGCCGTCTTGGGTATGCTGGGGCCTATGAAGTCCAGAAAATCTGCTGGGCTTTCTGCATAATTTCCTTATCTCTTTTGCATATAGAATTGACTGTCTTAGTTATGTTACTGCAGTTACACAGGCTTGAACTCTTCAGCACAAGGAGAAAAATGGACAGGGGAAGTGTTGATACTCCATAAGATTTCTCGGAATGGAAATTTAATTAGGACATCCAAACAACCATGAGTTTTACTTGGTCTATACTGTAATCTTTTTTTAAAGATTAATTAATGTAGCATTTATTTATTTTTGACTGCGCTGGTTTTTCTTTGCTGCATGTGGGCTTTCCCTAGTTGCAGAGAGTGGAGGCTGCTCTCTAGCTGCAGTGCCTGGGTTTCTCATTGAGATGGCCTCTCATGTTGTGGAGCAGAGGATGTGAGGACTCAGTAGTTGCCTCCATGGTAAGCAGAATCTTTCTGGATCAAAGACTGAACCTGTGTCCCCTGCATTGGCAGGCGTATTCTTAAGCGCTGGACCACCAGGAAGTCTCTATACCATAGTCTTGAAGGGGGTCTTTCTGGTTGTTCTGCCTGTCCTTGTTGAAAAAGGTGACTTCTCTTATGGGAAACACTTCCTCTAACTTTACACAGATTTTAGGCTTCTCTTACATGTAAATGACCACAGATGTATGCCAGTGATAGAACTTCATCACTCACACTTACAAATTATGACTTCATTTGGAGGCATTTCTATATAAAGGTAAGATATGACTGATACTTGCAGATGCTGGAGAGCTACACTGGAAGAATAACAAAGCCTCAAATCTAGAACTCTGAAACATACAGATAGTTTACAGCATCGGCATGAACTGGGAATGTGCTCTCAATAGTATAAAATTGAACATTTTTGTGTTGAAAGAAAAAGACTGAAATAAATGTATCTTTTTAAATCTAAAGGGCAAGATTAACAATTTTTTAAAACCAATTTCATTCTTGTTTTTGGTTTGAAAACTATTATCAAATGATACTGTTTTCAAAATTAAAATTGACTTTAATCCAGCTGAGTCATACTCAAAGTAAAGATATTACATGTTATTTATTATACCTACTTTTAACAAAGATATGATTCAATGAGGTTTTGAGAGTTTAGTAAGAGAGACTAATATAGTTTGATAATTATAAAATTAAAGGTGCAAAATTTGGTATAAATAAATATTTATATGCTTATTCAGCTATCTTGTAATTAAAAGATTGAAGTTCATAAAATAACCAAGCATGGTATGAGAAACAATGATTTATTTATAGTTTAAAACTGGCATTAGTTATAAGCTAAGTTTCCTAAATATTGCTTATATTTCTGGCACATATCTAAGTACTTATCTATCTTAAGAGTGTCACTGAATATTGAAGTCTGTGTCTGCTCTTCTTAAACTCTGGTAAAAGCTATAACTTGCTTTCCTTTCATTCCCACTCCCCCCCAATTTTTTATAGTGGTAAAATATGCAAAACATAAAATTTACCTTTTACCTTGAATGACATATGTCTTTTTCCTGGTATCATGAAAGTAGGCTTGAGATGGTTAAATTAAAAAAAAAATCCCAGTAAGGCTCTGAATGGAGAATTTTTAACTCTTGCAACTTTAGCTGGATGTGAGGAGTGAGTGTGTGTGAGTGGCTGTGTGTGTTTATGTGTGTGGAGACCGTGACCATGGGAGTTGACATGTATGTGGCATGTTTTAAGTATGTTCTAAGTGCAACACTGAATGCAACAGAGTAAAGGTCTTCAGGACATTTGTTGTAAAGACAAACTTTCTGGTAACCTTCATGCTGGAAGTTATTCTATTTACCAAAGCCAGGGAGATTTATAAAAACCTTCCCACTGCTGTGTCACAAAGCATCTATAGATGGTAAGCATATTTTGCAGAAAGGACACAAACGAAAGAGCCATTTTAAATTTCAGCATTTGTAAGATCTGAAGCAACCTAATAGGAACAGGGATATTTAAAGCCAAAGAAAAACCATTGATCAAAGTCTGTACTTTAAGTTATCAACAACCGAAGGCAGGACTTTTGATATGGCTCCCATATAAGAAAATGATCTACACAAAGTAGATGAAAACTGCCTGAATGAAATCTGGAAGACAAAATCAAGACACATTTTCTAGCCATTCCTGGATAAGGATTTTTGAAATATAAATCCTAGTAAAGAAGCACATTGTGGTTGTAACTGTATATTACTTGCTTTATATGAGTATACATATTTTATTATACATACCCATAATTCTGTTCAAGTTTGTTGAAAAACTTTCACAGTTGTTTTTTTAATTAATTTTTATTTTTTTGTTTGTTTTGCTTTACAATACTGTATTCGTTTTGCTACACATCGACATGGATCAGCCACGAGTGTACATGAACTCCCAATCCCGACCCCCACCTCTCCCCTCCCACCCCACACCCTCTCTCTGGATTATCCCTGTGCATCATTTTATCTGTTTATTGTTCTCCATCACCAGAAATATAAGCTCCAGGAGGAGAGTGATTTTCGTCTCTTGTTTACTGCTCTATCTCCAAACCTGAAATGCGGTAGACACTACTGCAGGCAGTAGACACTTGGCAACACGTTTTTAAAATGCCTTCTATAGCTTGGGTTCAACTTTATCTCCACTAATTCTTTCCATGGCCGTATAAACTCACAAGTACATAAGATGATTTCAGGTATTATTAAGGCCTGAAAACAAAACTAAATGACCTTTTCTATAATTTCAATTTTGAGGATCAGAATAGACAGAACAATTAAACAGTGTCTCTTAGAGGGCAAATGTAAATAACGGACTCCTATCTGTTTGCATATAGGAGGACATAATATCAATTAGAATACGATAAAGGTTCAGCTCCTTCTGTGCCAACTGAAAGGAAACCTATTAAATATGAAGTTAAAAAATTCATAGTTATGGCCAATGGACAGAAATTCACATTCAAATGTATTTGACACAGTCTCTGCTGGTGGGGGCATAATGCAGCATATGTGATATAATAACTTCATTGGATTCACTTTTAAAGGTATTCTTTTATTCTTTTTTCATGTCTCATATTAAGGAATTCATTTTTTAAATGGAGATATAATTCACATAACATAAATTTCTCCATTTTGAAGTGTATAATTCATTGGTTGTACACAGCTGTACAACCATTACTTTCATCTAAAGCCAGAACATTTTCATCACCCCAAAAGAAACCCTGTACCCATTAGTGGTCACTGCTCCTCTGGCCCCATCCTCTGGCAACTGCTAACCTACTTTCTGTCTTGATTTGCCTCTTCCAAACATGTCATATGGATGCAACCATACAACGAGTTGCCTTTTGTTATGGTGGCTCAGAGGTTAAAGCGTCTGCCTCCAATGCGGGAGACCCAGGTTCAATCCCTGGGTCGGGAAGATTCCCCTGGAGAAGGAAATGGCAATCCACTCCAGTATTCTTGCCTGGAGAATCCCATGGACAGAGAAGCCTAGTACATTACAGTCCACGGGGTCGCAAAGAGTCGGACACGACTGACCGACTTCACCTTCACCTTCACCTTCTTTCACTTACCATAAGGTGTGCAAGGTTCTTCCACGCTGTATGATGTATCATCATGTCATTTCATTTCATGACTGAATAATATTCCACATATGCATACAACATGCTTTATTTATTCATCCGTCATTTGACGGACCTTTGGATTCTTCTACTTTTGAGCTATTATAAACTACTGAGTGCTATGAACATTTATGTAGAAATTTTTATATGGACATATGTCTTCACTTATCTTGAGTATATATCTAGGGATGGAACTGCTGGGTCACATAATCTCCAGTTTTTAACTTTTGGGAGAACTGCCAGGCTGTTTTCGACAGGGGTGGAATGTCATTTCATTTCATGACTGAATAATATTCCACATATGCATACAACATGCTTTATTTATTCATCCGTCATTTGACGGACCTTTGGATTCTTCTACTTTTGAGCTATTATAAACTACTGAGTGCTATGAACATTTATGTAGAAATTTTTATATGGACATATGTCTTCACTTATCTTGAGTATATATCTAGGGATGGAACTGCTGGGTCACATAATCTCCAGTTTTTAACTTTTGGGAGAACTGCCAGGCTGTTTTCGACAGGGGTGGCATCATTGTACATTCCTGCCAGCAATGTACAAGGGTTCTAATTTCTCCACATCCTCACCAATGCCTGCTATTGTCCTCCTTTTTGATTACAGCCATCCTCCTGGGTATGAAAGTAGTATCTCATTTTGGTTTTGGGTTTGCATTTCCCTAAAGGCTAATGATGCTGAGCATAGTTATATGTGCCTAATGGCTGTATATATTATTGTAGAAATGGCTATGAATAGTCCTGAAGTCTGTTTCTTTTCTCTTGTTGAGTTGTAAGAGTTTGAAATGTGTTCTTAAATGGTTAGATTTCACTGAGAAATGTCAGACAGAAGGCTTGGGTGAACTGTGAAGTCCCTGAATGTAAAACTGTGAGTCCCTGAATGCTGTTATTGAAATGTTACCTACTAAATTTTTTACAGCTTCAGACACTGACATCTTCTCTCTACCAGATCTGATCTACCTCTTTTGATCCCTAAAACTCTTAAAGGTATCATCATCTTTCTCATCATATAAGGTGATGAGAACACCACACCACACCAACACCACAGTTCAAAAGCATCAATTCTTTGGTGCTGAGCTTTCTTCACAGTCCAACTCTCACATTAAACTCACCTCTCTTTGGTTTCTGCTTTCTCACCCCTTCATTTAATCTTTGTTCTGCTATGTGATTCAGGGACTACAAAATGGGTGTATCTATCTCGTCCTTCCTATTTTTATGTTGAGGACACATGCAAGCCCCTACTGGCTTTGTCTAGACTACCTTCTTGCTCCTCGTCTCTTCTGCCTCTAAACCATCCTATACATTGATCTTGTGCCGCTTTCTAATGCACAACTCTGATTGCATCCCCTTCCTGTTCAAAGGTTTCATAGTTTAGTCTCAGCCAACTTTTCCTGTTCCTGGTTTTTTTTCCTCCCACTTCCTAAAATACAGAAAAAACTAATTTTGGAAGGTTTTTTCCACCCTATTATGATCATTAATTTGCTTTTTTGTCTCTGCCATTAACTGTAACTTTTAAAAGATGTAATAACGCAGAAGAGGAATTAATACAAGTAAAACTCTTCAAAGAAACTAAAAGGCAGCTGAGTCATAGAAAATGAGAGTAGATATAAGAATGACTTTTTTCCAGTATAACTCTTATTACTAGAAATCTGTGAGGACAAAGGTTAGGTGCAGATAAAGATCAAATACTTAAAATTACCAATTGTATCAGGACCACTTGATGGGAGGACATATATTTGCATTCTGTGTTAACTATAGGTAAGTTAAGGCTCTAGGCCTTTTAATTCTCACTCACTCCTGGCTAACAGTATCAGCAAGTATTACATTTTTGTTTAGGTACATATTGTCACATGGTAGTTCAGTTCAGTTCAGTGGATCATTTGTGTCGAACTCTTTGCGACCCCATGAATCGCAGCACGCCAGGCCTCCTTGTTCATCACCAACTCCCGGAATTCACCCAAACTCTTGTCCATCGAGTCAGTGATGCCATCCAGCCATCTCATCCTCGGTCGTCCCCTTCTCCTCCTGCCCCCAGTCCCTCCCAGCATNTGCTGTAATTCATGGAGTCGCAAAGAGTCTGACACGATTGAGCGACTGAACTGAACTGGGAGACTTCACTTTCACTTTTCACTTTCCTGCACTGGAGAAGGAAATGGCAACCCGCTCCAGTGTTCTTGCCAGGAGAATCCCAGGGACGGGGGAGCCTGGTGGGCTGTCATCTATGAGGTCGCACAGAAGCGGACACGACTGAATGGACTTAGCAGCAGCAGCAGCAGCAGTAGCAGCATACAACTTGATAACAAAAACCCAAACATCCAATTTAGAAATGGAAATAGAATCTGAACAAATAGTTTTCCAAAGAACACATACAATGGCCAGGAAGTTCATGAGAAGGTGCTCAACCTTACTGATCATTAGAGAAATGCAAATCAAAACCACAAGGTGTCAGCTCACACCTTTTGGAATGGCTATTATCAACTAGATAAGAGAGACCAAATGCTGGCAAGGTGTTGGAAAAGGGAAACACTGTGCACTGTGGGTCAGACTGTAAATTGGTACAGCCACTACAGAAAACAGTGTAGAGGTTCCCCGAAAAATCAAAAATAACAACTACCAGCAATCCAACTTCTAAGCACATATTAGAAGGAAATAAAAAAGGAATCGCAAAGAGATACATGCAGTCTCATGGTCACTGCAGCATTATTTGCTCTAATCAAGACATGGAAACAACTTGTGTCCATCAATGTAGTAATGAGTAAGGAAAATGTAGTAAATATATGTGTATGTGTGAGATTAAACACACACACAATGGAATATGATGACTCAGCCATAAAAAGAAGGAAATCCAGACATTTCTGACAACATGGATAGCCCCTGAGAGTACTGTGCTAAGTGAAATAAACCAGACAGAAAAATACAAATACTGGATGATATTGCTTATATATATGGAATTTTAAAAAGGCAAACTCAGAAATAGAGAGTAGAAAAGTGGTTGCCTGGGGCTGAGGGGAGGAGGAAATGAGATGTTGGTCAAATGGTACAAACTTCCAATCATAAGAATAAGTTCCAGGGATTTAATGTATAACATAGTGATTATAGTTAACAATACTCAACTGTATACTTGGAATTTGCTATGACTAGATTTTAAATGTCCTTCCCATAACAATAATAACAAAATGACAATTATGTGAGGTTAAGGATGTGTTAACTAACCTATTGTAGTAAACTTTTCATAATATATACATGTATCAAGTCATCATATTGTATATCTTAATCTTATAAAATGTTATATGTCATATCTAATAAAGTTTAAAAAAACAGAAAAATAATAATTAAGAGTAGATCAGTACCAAACTGTTAACAACTGTACACATTAAAAATAAAATTATAATGCTTTAAAAATATTCTTACTAAAGAATCAAGAAATTTATATGCCTCAATCATCTTACTAAATCTTAACAATCAAGTACATATTGATAATTAAATGATTTAAGCTTCCGGATAAATGTTGTTCTTTGGCTGGTATTTATTTATCGCTAACAAAAGCCACCGAGAAGATGGAATTGACCATATGACTCTCACATACAAGCACGTTAACAAGCCTATTATCAGGCCTCAATCAAACTGAGCAAATACTTCTAGAAATTTCCCTTGTGTGTTTTATTCAGTTATTAGGAGAATTCAAAGCTTCAGCTCTGCCACATACATCCAGCCCAGATGCTCAAAGCACTTGATTTTACTCCAGGGTAAAATTCCATATTCAAGACTAGATCTAGAACAGATGGCCACCCTACCTCTGCTATAATCTGGTTGTGCCCTATGCATAAATGAAAAAAAAAAAAACTAAAGGGAACACAGATTCCACAGCAGGGCCAGAACAAACATTATTACTATTAATGCTACTAATAATAGTAATAATGTGTATTTTGTGTACCTGTACCCTATTAAGTTCTGCACAGAATGAGTCCCATTGATCATAATGTTCCATGTAGGAACTACGTACATTCTCTAAGTATGCTCAACATTCTTTACCTATGCTCATTAGGAGTGTGCATAGTTCTTGCCTTCACAGGGGTTTCGATCTGAGCAGTGATTACATGTCCAGCACTATTCTTGAAGCAGATATAAAGTCCATTTCTCAAGAATTTAGCGAACTCTATTACGTGCCAGTTGTTTATGTTGTTTTGTTGCTAAGTCGTGTCTGAGTCTTTGTGACCCAGTGAACTGTGGCCCATCAGGCCCTAGTCCTGTCTCCATGGGATTTCCCAGGCAAGAATACTGGAGGGGGTTTCCTCCTCCAGGGGATCATCCCGACTCAGGGGTCAAATTCGCATCTCCAGCAAAGGAGACAGCATAATGGCAACAGACCTGTTTGCTAGCTACAATACAGGGCAGAATAAAAGGCACTAAATAGGAGTGTAAACAACTCATGCTGCTGCTGCTAAGTCGCTTCAGTCGTGTCCAACTCTGTGCGACCTCATAGACGGCAGCACACCAGGCTCCCCTGTCCCTGGGATTCTCCAGGCAAGAACACTGGAGTGGGTTGCCATTTCCTTCTCCAATGCATGAAAGTGAAAAGTGAAAGTGAAGTTGCTCAGTCATGTCTGACCCTCAGCAACCCCATGGACTGCAGCCTTCCAGGCTCCTCCATCCATGGGATTTTCCAGGCAGGAATACTGGAGTGGGTTGCCATCGCCCTCTCCGAAACAACTCATGGTGGCATTAAAAAGAGTGGAGCAACCCCCAGGTTCCCAGGCCTCAGTGCCTTGTTATCTCTGAAACCAAACTGTTCCTCCTACATTTTCCCAGAATAGTTAAGGGAGGAATATTGGCTGACCATGTTGGGGCAGAAGTACAGACCAGAGGTCTAAACACTCTCCTATAAATACTTTGAAAGAAAACCTGGTATTCTCTCTTCCCCCACCACCCTTAGCTTTGGTGGTTCCTTGTATAGCCAATGCCTAAGCCTTTCTGGGATTATTCAGTGGTCAGATAATTTCTAGATGGTACACCCTTTGTAGATATTCTAGTTTGTCTTCCTTTTGTCCTGCCAGATCATTTACCATTCCTTTACCCATTCCATTGGAGGAGCAAATGGCAACCCACTCCAGTATTCTTGCCTGGAGAATCCCATGGACAGAGGAGCTTGGTGGGCTACAGTCCACGGGTCGCAAAGAGTCAGACACAACTGAGCGACTTCACTTCACTTACCCATTCTATGCCTGATAAGTTATGGGGCCCGGGTGCAATGTCTCTTAACATCAATGATCATGGATCAAGCTTCTGGTTGTTCTTGCTTGGGTGATTTTTAAAAGGAAGTGGAATGGAAATAACTCAATTCTGTCTCTTAACATCAATGATCATGGATCAAGCTTCTGGTTGCTCTTGCTTGGGTCATTTTTAAAAGGAAGTAAAATGGAAATAACTCAATTCTTTGGTCTTAAAACCTGTCTTACTAATGTGATTACCACAATTTCATAACTAAATTGACACTGGAAAAAGAATATTAAAAACATAGTGAACATTTTTAAACTCAAGCTATGAAAATGAATCTTTCATAGAGAAAATTTGAATAGTGTGGTGGGTAGGGTACGGGAAGGTGCTTTGAGGTTTGGAAAGAAAGCAGAAAGGAACTTCACGAACATCCCAGATCATCTGAAATAGGCCACTGCCCCCTGTGCCTGAATTAAAGCACCAGTTAGTAAAGTGCAAATAATTCAAACCTTCACAAATGTGGTGAACTCTTCTACTTTCTCACTGGCTAGTAGCAATTTCTTCTGTGCACCTTCTAGGGCCTGCTCACTTTGCATTGCTAATCCTTGAAGATGCTTAGATGCTGCTGTTTCAATCTCTGCCATGGCAGATTCAGTCTCATTTATTTTTGACAGGAGGAAAGTAAGCTTGACATCCTGCAAAAGACCAGTAATCATAGAATAAAAATATGTTTCTTAAACAGATTTGGAAGTTAGAGATGTAACATAAAGAAAGGGTTTCATTACTCTCTTTATATCTTGTATTTATTTTCATTTGAGTAAAACTTTATTTTCAATGACTATCTTGAGCACATATTACCACATATTTATCATCGAAATTAATTTATTCTTTTAAAAATTATAAATCATTAAAGACATGGAAGGGATTTTGGACTAAAAGCTTTCATATATCAAATGGAAGCATTTAATTAGTTTATAAGTTTTCAGTTCAGTCGCTCAGTCGTGTCCGACTCTGCGACCCCATGAATCTCAGCACGCCAGGCCTCCCTGTCCATCACCAACTCCCGGAGTTCACTCAGACTCACATCCATCGAGTTGGTGATGCCATCCAGCCATCTCATCCTCTGTCATCCCCTTCTCCTCCTGCCCCCAATCCCTCCCAGCATCAGAGTCTTTTCTGAGTCAACTCTTCGAATGAGGTGGCCAAAGCACTGGAGTTCCAGGTTTAGCATCATTTCTTCCAAACACCACCCAGGGCTGATCTCCTTTATGGACCTAAAACTTTATATCTACTTATGTAAGTTCTTAACAACAGTTCATTTATTACAAATCATCAAGATAAACAAAATCTGTTTCTCTAATACAGCATTACCTTTAAGAGTAAACAAATTCTTAGGGTTTTATGTAGAGATATAAATGTTCTTGCAGAACATTTGAAACATTTAAGTAACTCATAGTAGGTTTGGGGAGAAATAAAAATAAAAAAGAGATTGTTACAGTCCACTTCTAAGCTAAAATATCCTAAACCATACCTTTTTTTCTAACTCCTCTTTAGTTTGCTGATACATCTCTTCATACTGAGACTTCTCTTTTACAGCAACACTAAGTCTTTGCTTTAGTGAATCAATTGATACTTTCTTGTTGGAACACTCCTCGGTTAATGTCTTTACCTACAATAAATGCACAAAGGTAGAGATGCATGGAGAGAGTAACATGGAAGCTTACATTACCATATGTAACATAGATAGCCAATGGGAATTTGCTGTATGTCTCAGGAAACTCAAACAGGGCCTCTGTATCAACCCAGAGGGGTGGGAGGGGGAGGGAGATGGGAGGTAGGTTCAAAAGGGAGGGGATATATATATATATGTATACCTATGGCTGATTCACGTTAAGGTTGAAGTTTGACAGAAAACAACAAAATTCTGTAAAGCAACTATCCTTCAATTAAAAAATAAATAAAAATTTTTAAAAAGCACAAAGGTAAATATTATTGGTAAAGGCAGTCTAGTTCTACACTGTATTTGTTTTAACAGAAACCAAATGAATGCATGAATAAGTCATTTCATTTATTTTCTCATAAATGATACCAAATTCAAGCATAAGATTTGTGTAACTCATACAGCACTGCGAGTACTAACTAACCATACTGAAGTCAGCAGTGATGGAGACTAACAATACATAAGTCAATAACAACACCCAAAAACTGCGCAAAAAAGCATGAATATTGCTATGTGTAGACTTCTACCTAATAATACAAGATTATTTTTAACTACATTTCCTTTAATTACTAACCTGAACTTTCTTAAGCAAGAGATGGTTGTTTTGATTCTTTAATAAGCCAAGTCATAGGAAATTTTAATTTGTATTCTCCAATATAACATGTACTTTTTAGGATAAAATTAAATAAGTAATACAACATATTTATTGTGCATTTCAAAGAAAGCAGAAGACTCCAAAGGAGACATACCAATCAGCTAATAAATATATGAAAAGATTCTCAACATGACTCATTTTTAGAGAAATGCAAATCAAAACTACAATGAGATATCATCTCACACTGGTCAGAATAGCCATCATCAAAAACTCCAGAAACAGTGAGTGCTGGCGAGGGTGTGGAGAAAAAGAAACGCTCTTTCACTGTCGTTGGGAATATAAATTGATACAGTCACTATGGAAGATAGTTTGGAGATTCCTTAAAAGACTAGGAATAAACTATCATATGACCCTGCAATACCACTTCTAGGCACACATGCTGAGGAAACGAAAACTGATCCATATACCTCAGTGTTTGTTGCAGCACTATTTACAACAGCTAGGATATGGAAGCAACCTAGATGTCCATTGACAGGTGAATGGATAAAGAAGCTGTGGTAATGTATACAATGGAATACTACTCAGCCATAAAAAGAAATGCATTTGAGTCAGTTATAATAAGGTGGATGAACCTAAAGCCCATTATACAGAGTGAAGTTAAGTGAGAAACAGAAAAACAAATAGTATATTAACACATATCTACGAAATCTAGAAAGATGGTACTGATGAACCTATTTGCAGGGCAGCAATGGAGATGCAGACAGAGAACAGACTTATGGGCATGGGCCAGGAGGAGAAAGGAGAGAGTGGGATGAATGGAGAGAGCTGCATGGAGGCATATACCCAACCACATGTAAAACAGATAGTCAGTGGAAATTTGCTGTATGACTGAGGGAGCTCAAACTGGGGCTCTGTAAAACCTAGAGGGGCGGGAAAGGGTGGGAGCTGGGAGGAAGGTTCAGGAGGGAGTGGACATATGTACACCTGTGGCTAATTCATGTTGAGGCGTGGCAGAAGCCAAACCAATATTGTAAAGCAATTATCCTTTAATTAAAAATATACATGTTTAAAAAAATGCTAAAAAATAGCAGAAGAAAACATTTTGTCAGTTTAATACTATTAAAGATAAATGAATTCTTATACAAACATTTATACTTCAAATGATTATTGACGTTAAAATGAACAAAATTTAAAAGACAGCATTGGAAAAAACCTACACGAAGTAATTATAATTTGTGTGGGTATGTGGAGGAGAAAGAGAAAGAAAATCTGTACGCATGTTCTTGCTCATGTAAAATTTTCTCTCTTCCATTTGAGCATTACTTACATTTTTTATCTCCAACAAGGAAAATAAGGGAGATGTTCTCTCTGGAGTGGATGACATTTTGTGAATGCCAAAGCACAAGGTGCTTTATGATTTGTGTAAATAGCAGCTTTTAAAATTTTTTAAACAAAAAATATCTCTTAGTCAGCAAACTGCTGATTTTACTTTGGGGTCAGATAGTGTACAATTATTTTAAATATGACTTTTTCTTAAGTACACTGAATTAAACGTGTACAAGAAAATACTTTAAAACAATTGTGGTGTGTACACTTTTTGAAGAACTGATAGTTATTAGCATATTTTTTCATTTAAAACACATGCTTAAATCTATCGTTATAAATAGTAGTTTTAAAGAAAATGCTGAATATAATAGAATTTTGAATCTCAAAAATATTATAGATTTTTTAAAATTAAACTGAACTTCTCATGGCATATTTACAATATAAAAAGAGTGAATGGCTATAATATGTGTGAGATTTTGTCTTGAATTTTAAAACAAAAAATGTACTTTCAGAGCAAATGATATAATTATGTAACAACACAGGTATAGTTTATGAATATTTACAACACATTTTGTTAAGATTGAATATTGAAGTTAAGAAAGTAAATACAAAGGGAAGTGACTTTTTTTTAGTGTCAGAACATAAAAATTGATACCTTTTTTTCAAGATTTTCTAGCATTTCATTAATACTCTCATTACTTTCCAAATTTACTTTCTGTCGAAATTTCAAGTCCTCTATCAAATGTCTTTTCATGGTTATATCTCTCTCCATTCGAGACATCCTTGAAAGGCAAAAAAGGGCATCTTATCAAGAGTGATAGAAAATATTGCAATAGTGATAATATCTACATATTATCCAATGTTATACCTACTGTAAACTTTTAAATGCTATCTGATTAATTCCAAATTAATAAAATAATTGCTTGGTTTAAAATATTGCTGTTAGTAATTTTGAGTAAAATATTAAAATCTATAATCCAGCTGTGACTTGGTAAATGCAGTATTTTATATAAACATATGCATTAAAAAAAAGAACTGAGAAAGCTTAATAAAATTTTTTGAAAACTTAAAATTATTATATTTATATTCCACTCATGCTTCCAAGAAAAATACAACATTTAGAGATTAGCAAAATTATAACACTGATTGTTTCTATAATAAAGAAGTATAAAATTTGATAATATCATATAAAGACACTGAAGTGATTTATAATATCATATAAAGACATATCAGTGATTGAACTGATGTATCAGTTTAGCTTAAGGTGATAATGCTAAGTATAAAATGACAAATGTAATAACTGGTATTACTATTATAAGAACAACAATAACTAACATTTAATGAATGTTACTATGTACCAGTAACTGTTGTAAGTGCTTTACATGTATTTCAATTCTAAGAACTTTATGAGTTAATTCTATTAACTTGAGATCCAGAGCTGGCAGGTAAAGAAGACAGGATTCAAAGAACATTATCTAAAGTCCTCATTGGTAAACAGTAAGACTAACTCTATCAACAAGCTTCAAGATATTCTACTTAAAAAAAAATTAACCAATTTTCTTATCTAACAGTTTTCTCTACTAAAGTGAAAGTGAAAGTGAATTTTCTCAGTCCTGTGACTCTTTGGGACCCCAGGGACTATAGCCCAACCAGGCTCCTCTGTCCATGGGGATTTTCCAAGCAAAAATACTAGAGTGAGTTGCCATTTCCTTTTCCAAGGGATCTTCCCGACCCAAGGAATGAACCCGGGTCTGCACTGCACCGGGTCCCACACCGCAGGCAGATGGTTTTACCATTTGAGCCACCAGGGACATTCTTTATCTACTAAGATCACACTTTTAAGTAAGTGATCTCTAATTATGAATGACAGACTTCTTTCTAACCACATCACTTCTAAGCTCTAGATATCTATAAAAGATACAGAAAGGAAACAATTTTGATTCTGTGAGATAGAACATTTTAAACTCCTTTTTTAGTATAAACACACAAAGTACAATATTTCATAATTCTTCAGTTATTTTAAATACAAACAAAACTTTTTTTTCCATTTTGCTTTATAAGCTTAGGTAATAACTCCAATATAAATCAATATATATACATATATATGTACATATTTTTATATACATATTTTTAGTCAAATAATTTCTACATTCTAAAGTTTTCTGTTCATAGTGTTTAGGCCATTAACTTATATTTATTCAAAATTAAAACACTGACTCCAAGAAGGAAAATCTAACTTTAAACATTTTTACTCTAATTAATAAAAGTAGTAACTATCTTGCCATCATCTATACTATATATAATATTCTTTAAACTTTCATCTTATTTAGGTTCAAACATAAACTAAGAAAGGAAAACAATTTTAACATGTTGGTATTGTTTCTTGGAAGTGTTTAATAGAGTTAATTGCCACTAGGTGGCACCAAATACAATGGATAAAAATATAAAGAAACCTACTTTTCATGCATTTCCTTTATGTGTTGTTCTTTTGTTAGGAGTTCAAATTTCAGAGACTTCAAGTTTGAAGATTGTTTAGTAAGTTCATTAGTTGCATTCTAGATTAAAAATACATATCAATTTAAATATACCTTGCAATCTTGTTCTAAGGCAGCATAAAAATAAATGTCATTCTCATGAACAGTAATAAAAATGCAAAAATTATGGTTATAATTAAAATGAAAATTTAAACACTTGAAAATGTTTCATTTTGTATGTTCTAATAGAAATATCAGGGCACACTAAAATTTTTATATAACATGTCAAAATCATAGAAGAACACACTCATATAATAATTGCAAAGATATTGCAAATATATATATATATAGGAAATATAGATTTTACAAAATTTAAATGTGTATTACTAAGTATTTTTATGGTTTAATAAGATCACTAAAACCAATTCTGGATTTACTAATAATCAGACTAAATACAGTCACAAATACTTTGCTGCACCTCCCACCAAGAGGATGGAATGGAGTCCATCTCCCATCCCTCTTAATCTGATGTGGCCTGTGATTTGCTTTGACAGAAAATATCTGGTATAAATGACATCGTGCAAATATCATATCCAGGCTTTAAACTGTTGTAGCTTGCACCTTTGCCCTCTTGTACTGCTGCTCTGGGATCACCTACCAACAAATACAGAGGAAAGGCCATTTGGAAGAAAACTGAAGTACCCCAGATAAAGCCAACAGACCAATCATCAGCTTGTGAGTGAGGCTCTCTTGGAACTTCCAGCCCAGATAAATCCTTGGTTTAGAATAACCATGGAAAAAGCAAGAGAGTTCCAGAAAAACATCTATTTCTGCTTTATTGACTATGCCAAAGCCTTTGACTGTGTGGATCACAATAAACTGTGGAAAATGCTGAAAGAGATGGGCATACCAGACCACCTGACCTGCCTCTTGAGAAACCTGTATGCAGGTCAGGAAGCAACAGTTAGAACTGGACATGGAACAACAGACTGGTTCCAAATAGGAAAAGGAGTACGTCAAGGCTGTATATTGTCACCCTGCTTATTTAACTTATATGCAGAGTACATCATGAGAAATGCTGGACTGGAAGAAACACAAGCTGGAATCAAGATTGCTGGGAGAAATATCAATAATCTCAGATATGCAGATGACACCACCCTTATGGCAGAAAGTGAGGAGGAGCTAAAAAGCCTCTTGTTGAAAGTGAAAGAGGAGAGTGGAAAAGTTGGCTTGAAGCTCAACATTCAGAAAACGAAGATCATGGCATCTGGCCCCATCACTTCATGGGAAATAGATGGGGAAACAGTAGAAACAGTGTCAGACTTTATTTTTCTGGGCTCCAAAATCACTGCAGATGGTGACTGCAGCCATGAAATTAAACTTGGAAGAAAAGTTATGACCAACCTAGATAGCATATTCAAAAGCAGAGACATTAGTTGCCAACTAAGGTCCGTCTAGTCAAGGCTATGGTTTTTCCTGTGGTCATGTATGGATGTGAGAGTTGGACTGTGAAGAAGGCTGAGCACCAAAGAATTGATGCTTTTGAACTGTGGTGTTGGAGAAGACTCTTGAGAGTCCCTTGGACTGCAAGGAGATCCAACCAGTCCATTCTGAAGGAGATCAACCCTGGGATTTCTTTGGAAGGAATGATGCTGAAACTGAAGCTCCAGTACTTTGGCCACCTTATGCGAAGAGTTGACTCATTGGAAAAGACCCTGATGCTGGGAGGGATTGGGGCAGGAGGAGAAGGGGACGACAGAGGATGAGATGGCTGGATGGCATCACGGATTCAATGGACATGAGTCTGAGTGAACTCCAGGAGTTGGTGATGGACAGGGAGGCCTGGAGTGCTGCGATTCATGGGGTCGCAAAGAGTCGGACACAACAGAGCGACTGAACTGAACTTAGAAGAATGCAAGTGTGTGAGGGGACCCAGCAAACAGTCCAAAATAACTACCTAGTGAACCCACTGGATCATAAATTGCTGTTGTTTTAAACTGCTACATTTTGGATAATATGTTAGACAATAATAAATAACTGATAGAGAATCTCATGAATACTAAATACTTTCTTCCTTGAACCTATATTGTCGCTGTTTAGTTGCTAAGTCCTGTCCAACTCTCTTTGTGACTCCATTTACTGCAGCCCACTCAGGCTCCTCTGTCCATGAGATTTCGCAGGCAAGAATACTGGGGTGCGTTGCCATTCTCTTTTCCAGGGGATCCTCCTGACCCAGGGATCAAACCCGTGTCTCCTGCATTGGCAGGTGGATTCTTTACCACTGAGCAACCTGGGAAGTATTTATATACAGTTATTAGTTTTTCAAAGCAGAACAGCATTGTGGAATTTGTTGTTTGTACAGCTTAGGGGCCCGAGGTAGTAACTAGAGTGCCAGGGATCCCTAGCTTTCAATTTTGACTCAAGTTCCAGGAAAACATGTACCCTAAGATATTATTTAGTGTTTTGACATTTTGGATTTTTACCTATAATACAGTGCTGACAGAAATTTATTCATGTGTTAAATTTTAAAAGTATTAAACTAATATAAATATAATAAAAATAATAATAGTCTTAAATTCTTTCTGGAATGACTGTTCATTCATTTAGAAATAAAAATTCAAGATTACATTAACCAATTAAAGTGAAAGTGAACGTCGCTCGGTTGTGTCTGACTCTTTGTGACCCCATGGACTATACAGTCCATGGAATTCTCCAGGCCAGAATACTAGAGTGTGTAGACCATTCCCACATTCAAGGTATCTTCCCAACCCAGGGATTGAACCCAGGTCTCCCACATTTCAGGAAGATTATCTTTACCAGCTGAGCCACCAGGGAAGCCCCCACATTAAGCAATAGTGATACTTTAATATAATGATATAAACATTATTACTATATTAATTGGTATCTTACTATGTCTAATTTATTACTACTGTATCATTATATAGTGATGCCTTTAAAATACATCATAATATAAATGGCTACTCAGCCTTGCTCTGAATGGTCCCAGGCTGCTGTTTTTCTAATTTTCTATTTTTACTTTAGCATTTTTACATTTTCTTTATCTGTCAATCTGTTGATCATAATTTCTTACTTCTCTCAATATTTCTGCCTAAAAAAATCACCCTGCCCCTTACTATGCATACTTCTAATTTGGTGTTTTCTGCTGACAAGGTAAACAAATAAACTCATTATAGCTGTATTTGAAATAAAAAACAACAGGTAGTAAATTAACAGTGAAAATATCTTCAACAGAATAAACTAAGATTTTAAGATAACTGATTCTGTTTTTAAATTTATGCTGGTTATTTTAGGTGGCTGAAAAATGCAGTAATTCTGATTTCTGGATAATTGAGGGATTATAGAATTATAATAAATAAAACAATGCTAGCTTACAGATACTTTTGTTAGACTCTCTAAATCTCACAGCTATTTTAATCCTCTGAAATCCTTTTGAAGTGGGTACAAAGTTGTCCCTGTTCTAGCCTCTGGAAAAGCTAAGTAATTTCCTCAGTCAGGTCCCAGAAGTTACTGGATGAAAAATGATCAAAACCTAGGTCCCCTGACCCTTTTCCATTTCCTACAACACAATATTTATCTGCAGCTACAAAATCTGGAGTAAAAGACATATTTCAAAGATGTCATAATGGTAATAATCTATCTTGGTTAGAGGTTTTCTGTTTAAGTTTATTAAATTCTTTTTTAAATTTCTGAATAAAAGCATGGACTCTGGAGCCCTATTGATTGAGTTCTAATCTCAGCTCTGCCTTTTTAGTAGCTTTGTGACCTTGAACGATTAACTTACTCAGTTTTCTTAACTCAGTTTTCTTAACTTTCAAATACATATAATAATAGCACCTCTCTCGTAGGCTTGAAATGAGTAATGAGTTAACATTTTTAAAAGACTTAGAACTAGACTGACAATGGTATATATATAAAGTAAAAGTAGTTTAAAAACTATTATTCTTCATTATTAACTTACTGGAAAGCTGGAAGAGAACACAGTGTATGTCAAAAAGCATGCTTTCAACAATTAAGTGGTCAAAAAAGTCACAAATATAAATTAGTGCAGTATTCAATCCAGATTGCATAAAAAGTTACAAATTAAATAGAAATAACCAATTGTATATATCATTTACTGGAAGGCAGTTTTATGTCACTACGTATCTTATTATCTATCTATATAAAGTTGAGTTCCTTGAGAAAATGTGTCTAAATGTGCATAAAAATGAAGTTACAGAAAATGTACATGAGCCCTCTCATTTCTGAATGAACCCTGTACATCTCAGAGGTATACCTAAGAATTTACATAGAAAAGTTTAAATTCATTGGATAAAACAAAACAGATGGATGTAGATCTTTAAGAGAGTCAAATCTAATCAGGTTTTTTTAAAAAATAGGCATAAAAAACATTAAGTAGAAAATACTCTATTTCTTGGAAAATCATGTTAGCAATTTGATACCTGTTATAGGCTGAATTGTGTCCTGGCAAAATTCATATGCTAAATCCTAACCTTCCCCTACAGAGTACCTCAAAATGTACTTGGTCAGTCTAGTCAAGGCTATGGTTTTTCCAGTGGTCCTGTATGGATGTGAGAGTTGGACTGTGAAGAAGGCTGAGCACTGAAGAATTGATGCTTCTGAACTGTGGTGTTGGAGAAGACTCTTGAGAGCCCCTTGGACTGCAAGGAGATCCAACCAGTCCATTCTGAAGGAGATCAGCCCTGGGATTTCTCTGGAGGGAATGAAGCTGAAACTCCAGTCCTTTGGCCACCTCATGCGAAGAGTTGACTCACTGGAAAAGACCCTGATGCTGGGAGGGATTGGGGGCAGGGTATAAGGGGACGACAGAGGATGAGATGGCTGGATGGCATCACTGACTCGATGGACGTGAGTCTCAGTGAACTCCGGGAGTTGGTGATGGACAGGGAGGCTTCGCGTGCTGCAGTTCATGGGGTCACAGAGTCGGACACGACTGAGTGACTGAACTGAACTGAACTGAATCCTTCATTTAAAGATGTTATTATTAGAGAGAACATATAAAATTTTAGATGGAAAGCAACAGAGTCTATTGGACAATTCTATACCTTAATACCCTCATAACGGTCATGGTTATTACTGTTATACTCTGTGCATTTTCAACCAGAATTTTCTTTCTAGTAACTCTCATTATAGCTATGGTCCCACATACATTTAGCTTCCAGCGAGCAATCCTACTGAAGAAAATAATTAATACGTGAGGAATAAATGAGCATGTTTTAAGAAGCATGAAAGTAAACTTTCCAATTAAAACTCACAAATCCTATTGCTTACAAGATATTTCTCTTTAGCATAAGGCCAATCTTACTTTTACGTTGCTGACAGTTTCACCTGGACTTAAAACATAATTCCTTATAAACAAAAGCAATGCTGCTTTTTATTCTCACTCTCAGGTTTAACTTGCTGAAATCTATTAAACCAACTCACCTTTGCTCTGTGCCTCCTCTCTCTTCCTCTAGTTCCCCTTCTCCAACAAAGAACCACCAAATGAAACAGTAGCAAATGTGTACAGGAAAGCAAATCTATTTATGTTGAAACACTACATGTTTGAAAATAATTCTGCTCAGTAGCAGGCAGAGAGGAACTGAATAGTGGAATAAATGGCAATGGCCAGTTTCCATCATCTCGTAAGTTAGAATCTCATAGTGTCCTGTCATTTTTTTCAAGGAATAGTATTATGAATTACCAGATAAGACTCTATCACGTTAAAAAGAAAGAGGAGGCTAAGTGTAGTATTAATAATTTAAGGATTATTTATACCATAATTTGCCTTTATTAGTAAAGTTAAATTAGAATTGACAGAAACATATCTTTAAGGATTCTTTAGTGATATTCTTAAAAAATATTCTTTAAGGATATCTTTAAACATATCTTTAAATAACTTAACACTTTTTCATCTTTAATAAAATTTGTAATCACCTTTAGTTTACACTGCAATTGCTTCATTTCCAAATCCATGCTCCTTGAAGGGCCAAGTGATGTAATCTGTATCCGTGGAACTGTTACCTGGGCAACTTCTTCAGTCAAACATGTGATTTCAGATGAAGACTCTACTGCCTTTATTAAATCTTCTTTTTCTTTTCGAAGCTCAGCCAAATCCGAATTTAGCTTCTTTTTAAAGAAAATAAGTATAAATTTGTTATAAAAGCAATTACAGTTAACTTAACAACTATCATGTCAGCAAAGGTCCATCTAGTCAAGGCTATGGTTTTTCCAGTGGACAGATATGGATGTGAGAGTTGGAATATAAAGAAAGCTGAGTGCCAAAGAATTGATGCTTTTGAACTGTGCTGTTGGAGAAGACTCTTGAGAGTCCCTTGGACCACAAGGAGATCCAGCCAGTCCATCCTAAAGGAAATCAGTCATGGGTGTTCATTGGAAGGACTCATGTTGAAACTGAAACTCCAATTCTTTGGCCACCTGATGCGAAGAGCTGACTCATTTGAAAAGACCTTGATGTTGGGAAAGACTGAAGGCAGGAGAAGGGGATGACAGAGGATGAAATGGTTAGAGGCATCACGGACTCAATGGACATGAGTTCGGGTAAACTCCGGGAGTTGGTGATGGACAGGAAGGCCTGGCATGCTGCGGTTCATGGGGTTGCAAAGGGTCAGACACGACTGAGCGACTGAACTGAACAACTATCAGCATCAATTTGTACAGGTAGGAAAATGCTAACCAAAAAAGTGACACTAACTATAAAAAGTTATTTTACAAATTTTAATTTCCACTAGTTTTTGCTTAAGGTTGTAAGGCTTTTAAAGGTTAAAAGAAAATAAACTAGCTGTACTCAGTAACTTTTGGTTAGCTGGTCTTTACTCATGATGTGCTATTTCTTTGCCTTCATATAAATGCGGGTGTGCCAGAGATTCACATATTTGATAACCTTGTCTTCAGGGCTGATATCCTTAACTTGTAAAAGCCAAGCTGGAGCAGGACAGGATAACAGATGTTAGTTGTTTATTCCATTGGGTAAGTCTTACCACCCTATATTGCAGCCAAAATGCTTCTCATTTAGCAACATAAATGTTAAGTCCAATTAGTGGAAGAGGCTTATTAGAGATTTAGTTCCAATAAATAACATACAAATGAATTCGCTCAGTTTTATGCACTTGATTGATAGTTGACAATCCTCTTTGTAATGTTGAGGTAGATTATATTGAACTCCTTACATTCAAGTTTTTAATAACATTAACATTTTACTAAATGACATACTGGTAATGCTTTTATGAAACAGTGTAAAAGAAACCATCTTAATGTTATCCCCTCTCATTCACCAATCTGTAGTCAGCAGAATGCCACCAAGCTGTAATGGCATAACAACCTAGAGATCCTTAAAAGGATAACTGCACTACTATTTTATTATTCCAAAGAAGCTTATAATATGGTAGTTTAACATAAGGAACAATTAGACAAAATTGCTTAAATCTCTCAGAGGGGGAAAAAAAATCTTCCTTTGTTAAGAATTCTAATTAAAACAGTAAAAGATCTGCTAACACATACAGTCATATATATAGTCATATATATATATGGGCATAAGTTATTTAAGCATTAACAGTATGTTTAAACACAATCTCTAAAAGAATACCAATAAATCTATAATTTCATATGTATGCATATGTTCATGTGTATAATGTAAAATATGAATATTTCAGATCATGAATTCAGAACTAGGGCTTGATATATTTGAGATTAAACTATGTTTTTATGAAGTAAGAAGTATGTTCTAATTATAAAAATTTGTTTCTTTGGCTCTATTTCAACCTATGATCTAAAAGGTTGTTTTTTTTAGATTTTCAGGAAATATTTACTCCTTGATTGTCCCAAAGGTAACAACTACTTAACATCTAAAAGCAAACTCATAATTTCCCTAATCTGAAAATTTTGCTGGTTATCATGTTCATTAATGCTCTGTGTCCAATCAGTTGTCAGGTTCTATAAATGATGTAATGTTTCTCATACTCATTTCCTTCTGTAACTTTCTTAATGACGAAGACTTATTATCCCACTAAGACCATTGCAATAGCCTCTCACAGGCGACCTTTCTCTCCGTTCAAACCATCTTTTATGCAGCTTCCCAAAACAACACTGACCTGTGATTCTCTTATTTAAAACTCTTCAGAGGTTCCTCAGCCCAAAACACTAAAGCTCAGATATTTGTGGTTATTATAAAGCTCTGTCAGATTTAGCTTCAATTTGTGTTTCAGTCAGACATCACTTACAGTCAAACTTACCTGCTCTTCCCCAAACCTTTCAGCCATTTCTACTTTGATGACTCTACACATGGTGTTTCCTCTGCTGAAATCTCTCATGTGTAAAGTATTTCCTCCTTTCTGAAGCCTTCTCTGTAATTTTCTTCTCTTTTTTTTCAACCAAGTAGCTTCTTCATTTTCTTAGCTCAAAAGCACGTGCCTGTTCCTCAACCATGAACCTGAGTAAAACCTTGAGAGAGGACTATGTGTTTGTTCACCTATGTATCCACCCCCAACCCCAACATGGTATCTAAAAGCTATGCCTTCTATATACTAAGAACCAGAAGAAAGATTTCAAAAATTCAGCCTACCTTTTTGTAACACAGATGGTAGTATAAAGGTACATACTGATTTCATCTTTTATTTATAATATATTTTTTTCTTCTGAACTTTTTATTTTGTATTGGAGTATAGACTGAACTGAACTGAGAGCTGATTAACAATGCTGTGATAGTTTCAGGTGAACAGTGAAGGGACTCAGGCATACATACATGTGTATCCATTCTCTGCCAAACCCCACTCCCATCCAGGCCGCTACTTAGTATCGAGCAGGGTTCTATGTGCTATATACTATTATTTTATTACTATATATATTAAAATACATTTTTATTAGCAATGTAATATTATTTGTTGTTGTTTAGTCAGTAATTCGTGTCTGACTCTTTGCGAACCCATGGACTATATTATGGCCTGACAGGCTCCTTTATCCATGAAATTCTCCAGGCAAGAATACTGGCTGCCAGGTTGCTCAATCATGTCTGACTCTGTGATGCCCTGGATTGTAGCCCACTAGGCTCCTCTGTCCATGAGATTCTCCAAGCAAGAATACTGGAGTGGGTTGCCATTTCCTTCTCCAGGGGATCTTTGCCACCCAGGGATAGAACTTGCATCTCCTGCACTGGCAGGCGGATTCTTTACTGTTGAGCCACACTTTTACTTAAATAGTATGCAACAGAACATTTATCAATCCTAAAGTTAATGCTTTGCATCTAAATTAGAATTTTTGAGAGTTTCATTTGGTAATACATAACTCAAGGCTACAATACTAGGTGGAATTTCAAGCAACACAGAAGACTAAATTTTGATGAATCAACTTTCTTCCTGGTGGCTTCTCTTATTTGTTAAACTTGTATGCAATTAGATATATTCTTTCCACAGTGGCAAATCCTGACTTCATAAATAAATCCTTTGTTGAGCAAAGACTAAGGCAATAAATATATTTCTTTAAAAGATATGTATATGTATGTTTTAACTTCAATTTAATGGTGTAAACAAAGAAACACTGAAATTAGGGAGACAATAAAACAAATGACCTGTTATTAAAATTAAATCTTGCTTTCATTAAACTATTTTAAATCTACAATCTTTAGAACATATTTTCAATATTAATTATATATGCCTAGAAATGATACACAGCACCTGTTGAAATAGAGGAAATACACAAACCATATATTCTATCAGCTTGGAATCCTTTGATTATCCACTAGCATTTTGGAAAAGTAATAATGACTATTCTCAGTTTAATAATTAATTCTGTTCCTTATTTGAGAAATTTTATAGAGTCAAGAAGCATAAAGAATGACTTTCTTTTATTTATACTTGGTTTGGAATGTGAGACTTTTGTGGTGACCTTGTTAGAAAATGATTGTGCGGTAAAATCTACCAATAAATTAAAATAACTCTTAAAATCACTATTTTTTTATCAGAAGCATCATTCCTATTTCTATATTATTACCTTTCTACCTCAAATCAAGATTTTAAAATAATTAAGTCATATCACATTAAAATCATAAATAATACTAAAACCATAGAAGAGTTATAATTTCTGGATTCTAATTTGGGATATACTGCTTACCAGTGACATTGGTGACACTTACTGAGTGACACTGAGCAAGCACTTGATTTTGTTTCCCTACTTAAAAACAGATGATGCTTGCTTACCTAGTAAAAGTAATTTTGAAGGCAGAGTTTATTTTTTTTATCTATGATCAGTTCAGTTCAGTTGCTCTGGCATGTCTGACTCTTTGCAACCTCATGGATTGCAGCATGTCAGGCTTCGCTGTCTATCACCAACTCCTGGAGCTTACTCAAACTCAAGTCCATCAAGTCGGTGATGCCATCCAATCATCTCATCCTATGTCGTCCCTTTCTCCTCCCACCTTCAATTTTTCCCAGCATCAGGATCTTTTCTAACAAGTCAGTTCTTCACATCAGGTGGCCAAAGTATTGGAGTTTCAGCTTCAGCATCAGTGCTTCCAGTGAATATTCAGGACTGATTTCCTTTAGGATGGACTGGTTGGATCTCTTTGCAGTCTAAGGGACTCTCAAGAGTCTTCTCCAACACCACATTTGAAAGCATCAATTTTCAGCACTCAGCTTTCCTTATAGTCCAACTCTCACATTCATACTTGACTACTGGAAAAACCATAGCTTTGACTAGATGTACCTTTGTTGGAAAAGTAATGTCTGTTTTTTAATATGCTGTCTAGGTTGGTCATAGCTTTTCCTTCAAGAAGCAAGCATCTTTTAATTTCATGGCTGTAGTCGCCATCTGCAGTGATTCTGGAACACCCCAAAAATAGTCTTTCACTGTTTCCATTGTTTCCCCAACTATTTGCCATGATGTGATGGGACTGGATGCCATGATCTTAGATTTCTGAACGTTGAGCTTTAAGCCAACTTCTTCATTCGCCTCCTTCACTTTCATCAAGAGGCTTTTAGTTCTTCTTCACTTCCTGCTATAACGGTGGTGTCATCTGCATATCTGAGGTTATTGATATTTCTCCCGGCAATCTTGATTCCAGCTTGCGGTTCATCCAGCCGTGCATCTCACATGATGTACTCTGCATATAAGTTAAATAAACAAATAAACAGGGTGACAATATACAGCCTTGATGTACTCCTTTTCGTATTTGGAACCAGTCTGTTGTTCCATGTGCAGTTCTAACTGTTGCTTCTTGACCTGCATATAGATTTCTCAGAAGGCAGGTCAGGTGGTCTAGTATGCCCATCTCTTGAAGATTTTCCACAGTTTGGTGTGATCCACACAGTCAAAGGCTTTGGCATAGTCAATAAAGCAGAAATAGATATTTTTCTGGAACTCTCTTGCTTTTTCCATGATCCAGCGGATGTTGGCAATTTGATCTCTCATTCCTATGCCTTTTCTAAAACCAGCTTGAACATCTGGAAGTTCACAGTTCATGAATTGCTGAAGCCTGGCTTGGAGAATTTTGAGCATTACTTTACTAGCGTGTGAGATGAGTGCAATTGTGCAGTAGTTTGAGTATTCTTTGGCATTGTCTTTCTTTGGGATTGGAATGAAAACGGACCTTTTCCAGTCCGGTAGCCACTGCTGAGTTTTCCAAATTTGTGGCAAATTGAGTGCAGCACTTTCACAGCATCATCTTTCAGGATCTGAAATAGCTCAGCTGGAATTCCACCACCTCCACTAGCTTTGTTCGTAGTGATGCTTCCTAAGGCCCACTTGACTTCACATTCCAGGATGTCTGGTGCTAGGTGAGTGATCATACCATCGTGGTTATCTGGGTCATGAAGATCTTTTTTGAATAGTTCTTCTGTGTATTCTTGGCACCTCTTCTGATATCTGCTGCTTCTGTTAGGTCCATACCATTTCTCTCCCTTACTGTGCCCATCTTTGCATGAAATGTTCCCTTGGTATCTCTGATTTTCTTGAAAAGATCTCGTCTTTCCCATTCTATTCTTTTCTTCTATTTCTTTGCATTGATCACTGCGGAAGGCTTCCTTATCTCTCCCTGCTATTCTTTGGAACTCTGCATTCAAATAGGTATATTATTCCTTTTCCCCTTTGCCTTTCGCTTCTCCTCTTTTCTCAGCTATTTGCGAGGCCTCCCCAGACAGCCATGTTGCCTTCTTGCATTCCTTTGTCTTGGGGATGCTTTGAGCAGTGCTTCCTGTACAGTGTCATGATCCTCCATCCACTGTTCTATCAGATCTAACCCCTTGAATCTGTTTGTCACTTCCACTGTGTAATTGCAAGGGATTTGATTTAGGTCATATCTGAATGGTCTAATGGTTTTCCCTACTTTGTTCAATTTAAGTCGGAAGTTTGCAATAACGAGTTCATGATCTGAGCCACAGTCAGCTCCCAGTCTTGTTTTTGCTCACTTGGTAAATTTTACATTTATATTTTTACTGTTAGCACTATTATCTTGTAGAAAACGCTATTGCACAGTCTAAGTGTCCTAAAGGCTGAGAACTTAAATTAATAAGAGTTTGCTATATACACGTACATATACAAACACATATACATATCAAATAATTCTATAGTTCCTCTCATAGAAGAAACCTTTTTTTGTCTTAAGTAAATTAAAAGATGTTTACTCCTTGGAAGGAAAGATATGACCAACATAGCAGCATATTAAAAAGCAGAGACATTACTTTGCCAACAAAGGTCCATCTAGTCAAAGCTATGGTTTTTCCAGTGGTCATGTATGGATGTGAGAGTTGGACTATAAAGAAACCTGAGCACCGAAGAATTGATGCTTTTGAACTGTGCTGTTGGAGAAGACTCTTGAGAGTCCCTTGGACTGGAAGGAGATCCAACCAGTCCATCCAAAAGGAGATCAGTCCTGAGTGTTCATTGGAAGGACCGATGTTGAAGCTGAAACTCCAATTCCTTGGCCACCTGATGCGAAGAGTTGACTCACTGGAAAATACCCTGATGCTGGGAAAGGTTGAGGGCAGGAGGAGAAAGGGGATGACATAGGATGAGAATTTTGGATGGCATCACTGACTCAATGGACTCATGTCCATTTGAGTAAACTCCAGGAGCTGGTGATGAACAGGGAGGCCTGGTGTGCTGCAGTCCATGGGGTCGCCAAGAGTCGGACATGACTGAGCAACTGAATGGAACTGAAGTGTTATTTTTTCCTAATTTAAGATTCCTGACTAGGATACAAGCCAACTGAAAGCAGATGCATTTTTCTAACTTTTTATTTCTTCAGCAGTGTAATTCCTCTACAATTTCTTTTTAAAGTTTATATCAATTTAAAAGTTGACATCAATGAGAATAAATCTGAGATTTTTACTGATTTATGTGTAGTCAAGTATATTAACCAAAGGTTATAAAAGAGAACTTAATACTATAGAAGTTCAAAATGAGACACTAGTTATTAGTTATTTATTTAAATACTGAAGATACATAAGTCTTTAAAAAGGAAAGAACTCTCTAAGCAACTGTAAGAAGAAACATGAATATATTAGAGAATTCATTATTCAGTAATGAGCACTGTAGTAGAATCCTGAGAGAATTCCTGGTTGACCCCCAAATGGCCCACTCCTATTTTTGTGAGTTGCACCTGTGAATATGAGAGATTATTACTTTCAGGATTACACTATTTGCATTATGTTATATGCAAAAGGTTTCTGTAGATTAATTTCTGGTCCCTAGTCACATGACTTTGAGTTAATCAAAAGGAAGATTATCCTGACTGGTCCTGAATAACCAGGTGAGCCCTTTAAAAAAAGGTCAGAGAGAACTCCTGATGGCCTTGAAGAAGTAAGTCACCATGTTTTGAGAGGACTACAGAGGGGCATGTAAGGTAAGGACCTAAGGAAGGCAGCAGGTGATGAAATGGGTCCTCAATCAAGAAAAGAGGGACTTCAGTCCTACAACCAGAAGGAGCTAAAATTTTCCAACTAACACAGAAGCTTGGAGGAAAATCCTGAACTCCAGAAAGAAAAGCAGCCTGGCTGACACAATGAATCAGCCTTGTGATACTCAGAGCAGATGATCAACTAACCTGTGCCAGATTCCTGACCATGGCAACTGAGTGTATATTGTTTCTAAGCTGCTAAATTCATGGTAATTTGTTACATAGCATGGAAGATTAGTATGAATCCCATTTTTTTTTTAAAGCAGCCCTTTTCTTGAATTGATTCCTTTTTCCCTTATTGCCACCCTGCCCTCCCTTAAGCAAGTGTCCTGAACCTACATTGTATATTGATAGTTTACATAATACCCTCACTGTTTTCTCTTTTCCTCATCTATAATTTTGTGTTTCTTTTTTTAATTGCTCCAAAAATTGTTCCAGTTTCTCAGACACAAATATAAATTGCCTATTCTAGATCTGTATTTTGTAGCTTGACTGCCAAGCAAAAAGTGGCTTGTTTTCTTTTGCTGCTCTCAACAGTAATCCCATGAACAGGGTAGATAAGGCTCTCCAGATACACTCTCCTTTATTCTCTCACATGGGAGTTCATTCATGCCTTTTATTTGGGGCCCCAACTTGCTATTTTCTGGAAGGTTTTGCTCGATAATATCTAGATTCAGGACCTGATTAAATATCTATTATTCATTCTTTTTATACATGTTATGTGGTCGGCACTGTTATTAGCTCTGTGTTTTCGATAATAAATAAAAAAGTTATAATCCTTGCCTTTAGATAGTTATCAGCTATAACTGGGAAATATATCACAATAGACTACAGTAAGTAATATGGAGAAACAAATCGGAGAGCTAAGGGAACTGCTGCTGTCCTCAAATCCTGTCTGGTAAATAAGAGTTACAGCCGGTTTCCTTCCATGTATATCTCTTGATTTGTTTTGTCAAATGTTTCCTGGAAGATAGGTGTAACATTAAAGGCCACAGCTAGATCTACAGCCATCCTGCTTTCCAACTTTCACTCTAGAGAAGACATCTGCCAGACCACTGCTGAGTAAACTCTGGGCAGCAGATGAGACGGAGAGTCTCTTCTCCAACAGGGAGCCTCAATCAACATTTTAAAGTTCAAGAATGAATTATCAGAAAAAATAAAACAGGGCCCATGGAAAATATAATATAGCTAAAGTAAAAAGAGAAAAAGGTTTTAGAAAAAAATCAAATCAGAAACAATCATTTCCCTAATCAGTCCCAAAAAACAATATATTTTTAGATACTCTTATCTTGCTGTCTCCAAAGAATAAAATATTCAACATGATACTAGCTGTGTAAAGATAATGCATTTTGAGTATTTAACTAGTTGAGGAGCAGTAGAGTAAAGGAACAGGATATGGTACAGCTCCTTCATTTCTTTTTTTAGGCTGATTCTGACTTTTTTTTTCTGGATAGTAACAACCCTACAGTATTGAAAAACATTATTCAGTTCTCCACATATATTTTTCACCACTGGATTAGAAAGTTAAAATAATGAAACATTTAAACATTTAACATTTAAACATTTGAAAATCATTTTGGTTGGGGTAGTGGGATCTGAAAATCAGACACATGGAAACGCGAGAACCCATTCATGAGGGTGAATGTCAGGGTCACAGGAGCAGGAATTCTGGGAAGCATGTGAAGGAAATAGTTGGTGGCAGAAGGATTCTTTCCAGTCCATGCTGGGACAAAGGAGAGACATCAGATGTTAGAAAAGGTCAATAAATAACCAGAGTAAGCGAGGGTTAGTTCCCATTTATAATAATAGTGGAGTCTCTTTTTTTTCTTCTTTCAAAACTCAAATGCCTTGATGGTCCAAGTAGGGTAAGCAATTATTAAATGGGAATGGTCTGTTTCCAATTACTTCACCAAAATCATTAATCTTGAATTTTGCATAAGACTGAGAATATTGAATGAAATTATTTCACATTGAACACACAAGTTCATTTATATATCACAATCAGATTTTTCTGGCTCACAGTTAAGTACAGGCAGAAAATTTAAAATCCTATATTATGATCTTAAGAAATTATAACAAGGATTTCGTTACCAGAACTAAAGCAAAAGATACTGAATAGAAAATTCTAGTTGCAAAATATCCATGTAAATTTTATGGGCCAGACTGTCTTAGAAAGTCACCACAATCTTATGATATTTCTCCATCCTGTGGATAGTGTTAATATTCTTTCATTGGGAATATTTTTCTTTTGTAAATAATAAAACTGAAAGAAATAAAATTCTGCGTGTCATTCATGTATAAAACTAAAACCACAGTCAATTAAAACATTGTATGAGTTACAAAGAACTACATGAGTTTCTAGGTCACTAGCAAAATATTTTCCATACAAGTACTTATTTAGAAAGATAAATAGTTCAGATTAATAACTCTTTCAAGTTAGTAACAAGTGTTTTAACTTAAAACATGGATTTTCCTTTGTTATGATTCTTGAGAACTTCAAGAAAAAGAATTAAACATTAAAAACTACCAACCAAAAAATCAAAAACAAAAAACAAAGCTCTCAGGTGGATTTACTTATGTAACAAAATATTCTTATGAAAAATACACTTAGTTACAACATCACTCATTTACAAACTATTTTCTGACAAGTTTAATTATTAAAAGCCTACAGTATGTTTCACCAAATGTCAAGCAAATGAAGGTAATATAGAGGACTTTTTACCAATGCTTTTGCTAGTAGTTAGACTTCAGTAGCCTTTAGAGACCATTAAGTACCCTTTGGCTAATTAGCCAATGGTAGATTAATCCTCTCTTTATTCTAGCAGCACTATTTTAACACCCTTTCACTCTGTTAGTGTAGAGTCTGAATGACAAAATAATATTGTGCATGAATAATAAGCAGAAAAGTTAAATTAACATTTCATGTTTTACATGCCATACCTATGTGTCAGAAGAACTTTCTTTTTAAGTCACTGACATTCAACTTTTTTAAACAATCTCATGTTGACATCTTATTGAATTGAATCTTCCTAATTACTGCTAATTGCCTATCAAGAAAAAATCTCTTTTCATGAAGTGCAGTTGTCTAGTACAGACGAACCCAGCTCCAGTGTGCACATTAAAGACAAAACATGACACTTAAGGTGCTACTTTGTTATAAGGTCATACTAAATATGGTTTGCAATTAACAGAGCAGTTTTTTATAGTACTGAAAATGCCAATCTGTCTTGTGCTCAAATCAGATTCTATCAAAGAAATATGGATATCTGAATATGGATAAGAGATATGCTACTCTCAGTAATATTTACAGGAGTAAAATGAATTCAATGCTCTTACACTTTGTAATGTAAGTTCCAGATGATGTCCAATAATAATATTGTAAACACAGCTGAATATTATTTCTCAAAATGAAAATCAACTATTTTCAAATCTATTTTCAAATCAAAACTATTATTTCAAATGTCAAATTGTTTAAACAGCTTACTAATATGTTTATTTTTTTAAATAACCCCAATACTAAAAATATTTAACATGTATCTTTGAATTTGTATTAATAGTTTTGACATTACAGGCATTTACAATAATTATTAACCTATGTGATACTAGCAATATAGTGTTTTCAAAATAATCTGAATAACAAATTTAATGGATTTTAACTAGACTGAAGTTAAACCTCATCACTTAAACTTCTGTTTCCACAGCTTTAGAAAAAGAATCAGCAAAAAAAAGTATTATATATGAAACTCGAAAAATTAACTAATACAACTAAACTTTAAGTATTCATGGAAAAACAATATTTGGTTTACTTATAGCAAGAATTGCTCAACTGTGGCTCTGCTATTGTTTCAAATCACCTATCGTAGTTAGAAAACAAAAGCACCCTGAAAACGTACATGTGCGTGTGTGCTCAGTTGCTCAGTCATGCCCGACTCTTTGCTACCCCAAGAACTGTAGCCTGCCAGGTTCATCTGTCCATGGAATTTTCTAGGCAAGAATACTGGAGTGGGCTGCCACTTCCTACTTCAAGGGATATTCCTGACCCAGGGATCAAAGCTGTGTCTCTGGCGTTCCTGCACTGGCAGGTGGAGTTTTTACCATTAGGGAGACAGGTATTTGGAACCAAAAGTATATCCCAAACAATTCATGATTTTTACTAGCACAAAAATTTTTCAGTGTTCATATGGTAATATTATAAGTTCAGTTTCAGTTCTCCATATATCTGATCTACACATGGCATACTTACTGAGATCATCAAGTTGCAATGCGTTCCCATTCTGATTTCCTCCCCTAATGCGAAGGAGAGAAAATTGGCAGTACCATCTGATATGCCAAAAGAGAAACTGAACAATGTCTTTCTAAATCCCTATTTTTCATTCCCCTTCTCCTGCTTTCTTCTGCTTAAACTCAGATAATTCAACACAGGAATACATATTCCTCACAGGTACTATAAAATATACATATATCCTCTTAAATTCTATTTTTCCTCTACCTCTTTTATCAACACTTTTTTTCAGTTACTTAGGTTGTATAGGGGCTGGAGCAAAAGTTGGGGTTCAGTTCACCCAAACTGAACCACTAAAACAATGAAGAAAAGAGAAAAAGAAATAAACAGGCCAAATCACCAAAAATAACAGTTGATGTTTCAGGGCGATAGTAATAATTTATCTGTATTTACATAAAGAACAGCCATAAAGTTTCAAGTGAAGTTACAAACAGTGACTGAGTTATCAGGAACAGAGGCTACCAAACTCTGGAATATCTGCAGAAGTCTCATGAAGTCTGCCTCATTTTCCCCAATTAAATATAGTTTTCCTAAGCAATAGATTTCAATACTTTTATTTGATTGCTTTTTCCATCCTAGTGGAATGATATTGCTTTTTAATGTACTCATTTTATTGCACAAAAAGGCTTTGGTGGACTGGTCTGAGAAAATTAATGCCGACATATATAGTATTGTTAGTAAATGGAAGGTATAGCCTAAACAATTAAAAATTACTCATAATACTTAATTCTTACATAGACTTCAGAAGAAAGGTATTAGTATTTCTTCAAAAAATTTTCAACTTCTAAAAATTTATAATAGACTATATTTCTGGAATATTTATATTCATATTTTATAAGACATATTCATAAGCTTCTAAAATGCATGTAAATGAACATTACGTTTATTTAAATTATACAGGACTCAATTGTAAGAATCATGCATTATCACACTAATCTAAATGAAATATTACCAGCTTTCTGGGTAATAAAGCCAAAGATCATAATTTCTAGCTCCATATTTATATACTGAAATGAGTAATATGTTATATATTCCTTAAATATATACTAAATATGAACAAAATCTTACTACTTAGAAAATGAAATTTTTTACTGATAGGGTCAATAGTTACCATATGTCTTTCCTGAGTTGTACTACATCTAAGCTCTGCAAACAAATTACTTGGATTAAAGCCAGTTGGGATAGTTAAAACACATTGCAACTTATTACAAACTCAACAGCAGCAGTACTAAGTTTTCATTTGATCATGATTACATTTATAAGTATGCCCTACTAAAATTCTCAAGGGAAACAAGTTAATAATGCTTTTCTCTATTTCCGGTACAAGCATCACAAGATTCTATAGAGTAAAAACAGGATATTTCTTTGTAAGAATGGTTTTTGTCATCTCTGGATCTGATACTATAAAATATTATTGATATCACTTAAAATGGAATTTTTTCATTAAAAATTAATATATGTGGAAATATATATTAAAAAGGTAAGAAAAAACCTTTCATGACATTGAGTAGAAATTTCTTTTAAAGGAGAAAAAAGAGATTTACAAATCATGGACTTAGACTAAATTACACAGTATATTTCTTACTGGTTTTACTTAATAAACTTTAACACAAAAATTTCACATAGGACTTCTCCCACCAGTCTTCATTTCATTTTCTTATTTAGAATTATTTTCTGTTCATCATATTCTTTCAAGTAGGAGGGCTTGACCTAACAGAGTAGTCACTCAATAATTTACCTGACTCAAGTCAGTTGTGCTTAAGTGAAATGTTATGATTCATACAGATCTTTAGGAAGAGGGTAGTTCAGAGTCCTTGTCATTTTTATTAATTAGGCTGGTTTCTCTGCTTTCCTTCTGAATCAGTGGTTCTCAAAGAGTACATACTACTTAGATATATACATTTCAAACTGGGCTTTTTTGAGTGCCACAGTGACTGGCAATGAAATGGGTGAGTCAGCAACATTACATGGACTGTGATGTGTATATTGGTTCTGCCCAACAAAACTGCTTTGTATCCTGTGTAACTTTCAAAATTCCTCTAAATTATTCATGTAGATGAAAAATATGCATATAATGAAATGAATCTATATCCTAGCTAAAAATATACAATAAACAAAGTATTTTTTCTGGTACTCTCAGAAATTTATAAACTGTTTAAATCAAGGGAAGACTGAAAGATGAAAAAGAAAAATCTCTTTTCTTCTTTTGGGTCTAGGCTCTAAGGATGCTACCACGGAGATAGTACCCATGGCCAGGGCCACATGGAGAATGCTGGTCTGAGAGGCAGACAGCGAGATAAAGAGAAAACCTTAAAGACATCAGTATCTGGTTCCAGTTAGTCATTCTTCCCAAGTCCATCCTTTGATTTTGTAAGCTTCCCTGTCCCCAACCCGCCACCAATGTTAGTTTGAGTTCAGTTTCTATTACTTGCTATCAAGAGTCCTGCTAGTATAAAGCCTTCTTTAAAAAGTTCAACAATCTCTTCTCAGTTGTCCTATTTTCTGTTCCTCCATGGCTTCTGACATTGTCAACCAATGCTTCTCTTTTTCTAATTGAAAATTTCCCCTTCCTTTCTGCTTTACTGTACTCTGCCAACTTTTCCTTCTCTGATTTTTCCTCTGCTCATACTCCCACAAACTTATTACCTTATACAAAGATCTGTTCCACTCCCAGTGTCTTTTTCTGGGATAATCACAACAATAGGTTTCTTTTTTCATTTTTTATGAAATATTTCAAATATTCAAAACAAATATCCCTTTATCAATCACTCAACAAAGGCAATGTATTACCAGCAGCATTGAAGGTCATGATCTTATTTCATCTGTCTCACCAGAAATAAAAATTATCCTGAACATCTTCAGTGTTTATAATTCCCTGAAATTTCTTTATATTTTTAAACAAATGTGTGTATTTCTAAAAGGCATACAGTGATTTTAAGACATCCTCTTTTTACCTTTTAACATCTCTGAATTTGGGTTCCATCTTCTCTTTTTGGATACATATAATTCCTGCTATAACTTAAATAGTATTTCTTTTTAAAAATAGCATATTTTGTTGAATATTGGTAAATAGAAATTACATCATCTTAGCATATATTGATTTTATATCTAGCAACCATGGGGTCTCAAAGAGTCAAGACATGACTGAGCGACTGAACTGAACAGAAATGAATCTAGATAAAATCTACTATTAATTTGTCTTGAGATTCTGTGCAGATAAACATAATATTTGGAACTAATAAAGTTTTTTTCTTCATTTCTAATACTTTAAACTTCCATTTCTTTTTCTTAATGTGTTGCTTGTGCCCTCCAGCACAATGTTTAAGATGAGCAGTCACAGTAGGCATAAATGTCTTCCTCCTGGTTTTAAAAAGAATTCTTATAAATTCCACTATTAAGTATGATGATTTTTCAAGATTTAAGGAGATAATTAACAGAGTCAGAAAGTTCTCAGTTATTCCTAGTTTATTAAGAGAATTTCACCATAAAAAGGTGTTTAATTGTATGAAAAGACGATCTGCATTTTTTTGTGAAAAAAAATGATATAACATGAGATCTACTTTAACAAATTTGAGTATAGTACAGCTGAATTTTGCTTTTTAAAAAAATCATGTACACTCGTGGCTGATCCATGTCGATGTGTAGCAAAACGAATACAGTATTGTAAAGCAAACAAACTAAAAAAATAAAAATTAATTAAAAAAAATCTGTTTAAGCCACTCCTTGTCTTTTGATTTAGAAATAAATGTAAATTCAATTACATTTAAAGTTATTATTGATAAGAAAATACTTACTATTGCCATTTTGTTTACTGTCTATCTTAAAGCTCTTTTTGTCCCTATTTTCCTCTCTTCCTATCTTCTTTTGTAATTTGTTAATTTTTATAATGATGAGCTTTGATTCTGTTTCATTTCCTTTCGTGTATCTTCTGTAAGTATATTCTTTGTGGTTACCCTGCTGCTGCTGCTGCTAAGTTGCTTCAGTCGTGTCCAACTCTGTACGACCCCATAGACGGCAGCCCACCAGGCTCCGCGGTCCCTGGGATTTTCCAGGCAAGAACACTGGAGTGGGCTGCCATTTCCTTCTCCAATGCATGAAAGTGAAGTCGCTGAGTCGTGTCCGACTCTTCGTGACCCTAAGGAATGCAGTCCACCAGGCCCCTCCATCCATGGGATTTTCCAGGCAAGAGTACAAGAGTGAGTTGCCATTGCCTTCTAAGGCTTACATAAAACATCATATATAACAAAGCATTTTAAGCTGATAACTTAATTGAACATCAATTAAACTTGACTTCTAAACACACATCTACTCTAACTTCTCGTTCCCATTTTATGTTATTGATGTTATAAATTACATCTTTTTATATTGTCTGTCCAATAACATATTTTTAAGTCATAGTTTATATACATTTGTCTTTTAAACTCTATGCCAGCACTAAAAATGACTACACACTGTTAAAGTATCACAGTATTATATACAGAATATAATATCACAATATTCTGTATTCATCTATATAGCCTATATATTCTCCTTTACCACGTAAGTGAGCTTTATAATTTCATGTTTTCATATTGCTGTTTAGCATCTTTTCATTTCAACTTGAAGGACTCCCGTAAGCATTTCTTGTAAGTCAGATCTGGTGGTGATGAACTCCCTTGGCTTTTTTCTGGGAAAGTCTTTATTTTTCCTTCATTTTGAAGTGGTCTTTTACCACATATATTATTCCTTGATAGCAGTTTTTTCTTTTGGCCATTATTTCCTTAAATAAGCTTTCTGCCTCGTTCTCTCTCTCTCTTCTCCTTCTGGAACTCCCACAGTATTGGTCCATTAGATATATCCCATAAGTCCCTCAGACTTTGTTTACTCTTTTTCATTCTTTTTACTTCTCTGTCTTGGGTAATTTCAAATGACCTGTCTTTTATTTCACCGAGGCTATGTTTCACTTGATGAAGTCTGATGTTGAACCCTTCTAGTGAATTTTCAGTATGATTATTGTATTCTTCAGCTCCAACATTTCTTTTTTCTTTTTAACATTTTCTATCCCTTGTGCCTCAGCTGGTAAAGAATCCGCCTGCAATGTGAGAAACCTGGGTTTGATCCTTGGGTTGGGAAGATCCCCTGGAAAAAGGAAAGGGGATACCCATCCAGTATTCTGGCCTGGAAAAGTCCATGGACGGTATAGTCCATGAGATCACAAAGAGTTGGACCTGACTGAGTGACTTTTACACACACACATCTCTTGCTGAAATTCTCATTTTGTTCATGAATCATCATTAATAAAAAAAATGGGCTCATTTTTTTTTAGCTCATTGAACATCTTTATGATGGTTATTTTAAATTTTTGTCAGATAATTAAGATAACAACAGTTCCCTGGTGGCTCAGAGGTTAAAGCGTCTGCCTGCAATGCAGGAGACTTGGGTTCGATCCCTGGGTCAGGAAGATCCCCTGGAGAAGGAAATGGCAACCTACTCCAGTATTATTCTTGCCTAGAGAATCCCATGGACAGAGGAGCCTAGTGGGCTATAGTCCACAGGGTTGCAAAGAGTCGGACATGACTGAGCGTGTCTGTTTCTTTAGGGTCAATTTCTGAAGATTTATTTTGTTCATCTGATTGGGCCACTTACTATCTCCTTGTGTTCCTTGTAACTTTGTGTTGTCATAACTGAACTTGAAGAACTATACATCTCTTCTGGTCTTTATGAACTGGCTTTTCATAGGAAAGGTCTTCATCAATCAGTCCAGCTAGAGATTTAGGGAACTCTTAAATCTTTTCTGGAGATGTGACTTCTCCCAATGCATGTGTGTAGATTTCTAATATAAACGATTTTTTTTTAGGAGCTGATAAATTCTTGCTCCCTCTGCTGTCTGTCTTCTGTACTGAGGTCCTTAGAAATAGCAACATGCCACCTAGCTCTTTTTTGTTCTCAGCAGCACCCAGGGATGTACCTAGAGTATGCCCAATTTTATCAGTGTCCCAAACTAGGCTAAATAGATACTCGTTCCTCAGGCAGCTACTAAAAAGCCAGAACCCTGGACACACACTCCATTCTTCTTGTCTCTGAGGGAGAAGCAACCGAGTTATATCACCTTCCATCTGCTGTGACACGGCTCCTCTGGAACAGCAGGATGCCATCCAGCTTCTTTAGGTTCTTCAGTGACCCCCAGGTATCTACACTATGGCAGGTCCCATTAGTGCCCTAGACAGGTGAGAAAGAAGTCAGTCCCTCAGACAGGTCGAGTATATTCTTTCCCTCCATGGGGAGAAGCTGGGAACAGGGAGTTTCTCCCAGATCACAAGGTGGTGTGCTAAAGTGTAGGACTATATCGAAACAGTGCCACAAATTGCCCAAGCAACTTCAGTGCATCTGGCTATGCACTTGTCAGGGGTGCAGGTGCTTCTTGACTGGTTTCTGGATTTCTCACAAAAGGAACTGGTCTGAGTATTGTTGAAATGGTATCTCTGTAGGAAGAGATCTGGTGCTTCCTATTCTGCCATCTTGTTGATGTCACCCTAGATTGTGCAAATTTAACATATTTTCTTTCCTTCTTTGTTATAGTGGTAAATTACATGGATAAATTTTCTAATTAAACTTTAAATGTCTAGGATTTCCTGGCTTATTCATGATTTTTTAAAAATATAGTCTTTGATTAAATTTACCAAGGGTTTGGAAATCAGTGCTATAACTATGTTTATATTAATTTTCATTTCTAACATTTTTAAATCTTGTATCATCAAATTATGTTACCCTCATAAAATTAGGAGGCATTTGCTTCTACTTTTTTCTGCTCTTTGGAAAACAGTGTGCCTGGCAGAACTTAGATATGAAACTCAAATCTCAATCTCAACTAAGCGTTCATAACATAGTATTACTTTCTTTATTAACAACTTTGTTAAGATATACTTTACATTCCATAAATTCACTCATTCGTTAAATGTATGATTGAATGGCTTTTAGTATATTTATGGACTTGTGCAAATGTCACCACAGAGTAATTTTAGAACATTTCCTCATCCATACCAAAAAGAAACCTCATGCCCATTCACAGACACTTCCTTCCTATCCCAAGGCCTATACAATCACTAATCTAAATTCTGTCTCTATGGATGTTGCCTTTTCTGGACATCTCATAGATGAAATATTACTGTATGTAACCATTTCTTCTATTTAACATGTTTTCGAAGTTCATCTCATGCTGCAGCACATGTTACTACTCCATTCCATTTTATTGCTGGGTGATAATCCACTGGATTGCTGCTGTTGTTCAGTTGCTCAGTTGTGTCTGATGCTTTTAGACCCTATGGACTGCAGCATGCTCGGCTTCCCTGTTCTTCATCATCTCCGGAATTTGCTCAAATTCATGCCCATTGAGTCGGTGATGCTATCTAAACATCTCATCTACTGCTCTCTTCTTTTGCCTTCAATTTCCCCCAGCATCAAGGTCTTAACCAACAAATCAGCTCTTTGCATCAGGTGGTTAAAGTATTGGAGCTTCAGTGCCAGTCCTCCCAATGACTATTCAGTGTTGATTTCCTTTAGGATTGACTGGTTTGATCTTTTTGAAGTCCAAGGGACTCTCAAGAATCTTCTTTAAAGGTATTTAAAGGTATTACATTTCCAACTGAGTACCACTTGGCCCATATTCTATGTTATGCTATGTATTACTTCATTATCATTTAATCTGAAGTATTTTCTCAATTTTCACTTTACCTTTTTCTTTGTCCCTTAATTATTCAGAAATGTCTCTATAAGTTTGCATCGAATTTTTAAACTTGACTTTTTAAATTGATTATTTTTGTCTTGTGTTAGACATTTTTAATATGATATCAAGTTTATGAAAATTGTGGAGAGCTATGTTGTGGCCTAGTTATGTGATCATTTTTGGTAAAGGCTTTTTATTGTTTTGTTCAAATAGTGTATATCCTTAATGACTTTTTGTCAGCTTTTTCTTAAAAGTGCTGAATTATCAACTTTTACATTACTTATTTTGAAGTAAGTTTGTAGTTTTCATAAGCTTTCTGATCCTAATAGGAAAACTCATTGAAATAACTATAATACATGCACATTTATTTATATTCTTCAATAAATCTCCTTTTCTCATTTCTCAGTTCACATGGACTCATCCTAATCAGCAGAATTTGACACAGGTGGTTGTACATGTCTCAAAATGCTTCTATCACTTGGCTTCTTGGATACATCTTTCTCTTGGTTTTTTTTCTATTTAACTGGTCTCTCTTCTCTTGGATTTTCCTCATCTACCCAAAGTCTAACGGTTGGAAGGTTCAGGGTACCTCTTCTCTTCTTTAATCTACCTTCATTCCCTGCTGCTGCTGCTAAGTCGCTTCAGTCATGTCCAACTCTGTGCAACCCCATAGATGGCAGCCCACCAGGCTCCCCGTCTCTGAGATTCTCCAGGCAAGAACACTGGAGTGGGCTGCCATTTCCTTCTCCAATGCATGAAAGTGAAAAGTGAAAGTGAAGTCGATCAGTCGTGTCCAACCCTCAGTGACCCCATGGACTGCAGCCTTCCAGGCTCCTCCATCCATGGAATTTTCCGGTCAAGAGCACTGGACTGGGTTGTCATTGCCTTCTCCAAAATACAATCTAAATACTCCTAACTCTAAACTTCATACCTCTAGCCCAGGCCTCCCCTCTAAATTTTACACTCAGTTATCCCACTGCTTGCTTGCTGTTTTCATTTCAGTGACAAATTACACTTGGTTACAATGGTAAGCTATCAATGACTTTTAGCCCCTAGGGTTTTACATTTATTTTTTGACAATTCTGGTGTGCATTTATAAGAATATGTTATATTTTATCCAACTTTGTTGGTATGCTTTCACATAAGGTTATAAAACTCCCCAGGTGAGGACAGCATGTAGCTAGGGTTGAAAACCACAGATATATCAGATTACTCACTACTCTCAACAAAGTACTTTTTCATTTTGATGCTATTCCAAGCTTTCCTTCTTCTAATGATTTTGGTCCACACACATTTCTCCTAAGAAGACATACAGATGGCTAACAAACACATGAAAAGATGCTCAACATCACTCATTATCAGAGAAATGCAAATCAAGACCACAATGAGGTATCATTTCATGCCAGTCAGAATGGCTGCGATCCAAAAGTCTACAAGCAATAAATGCTGGAGAGGGTGTGGAGAAAAGGGAACCCTCTTAACACTGTTGGTGTGAATGCAAACTAGTATAGCCACTATAGAGAACAGTGTGGAGATTCCTTAAAAAACTGGAAATAGAACTGCCATACAACCCAGCAATCCCACTGCTGGGCATACGCACTGAGGAAACCAGAATTGAAAGAGACACGTGTACCCCAATGTTCATCGCAGCACTGTTTATAATAGCCAGGACATGGAAGCAACCTAGATATCCATCAGCAGACGAATGGATAAGAAAGCAGTGGTACATATACACAATGGAGTATTACTCGGCCTTTAAAAAGAATACATTTGAATCAGTTCTATTGAGGGAGATGAAACTGGAGCCGATTATACAGAGTGAAGTAAGCCAGAAAGAAAAACACCAATACAGTACACTAATGCATATGTATGGAATTTAGAAAGATGTTAACAATAACCCTGTATGTGAGACAGCAAAAGAGACACAGATACACAGAACAGTCTTTTGGACTCTGTGGGAGAGGGAGAGGGTGGGATGATTTGGGAGAATGGCATTGAAATATGTATGAAACATATATGAAACGAATCGTCAGTCCATGTTTGGTGCATGATACTGGATGCTTGGGGCTGGTGCACTGGGATGACCCAGAGGGATGGTACAGGAGGGAGAATGGAGGGGAGTTCAGGATGGGGAACACGTGTACACTGGTGGCGGATTCATGTTGATGTATGGCAAAACCAATACAATATTGTAAAGTAATTAACCTCCAATTAAAATAAATAAATTTATATTTTTTAAAAATAGAGAACAAAAAAGAAAGAGCACTGAACATACAATAGGAGAATCTGTATCTTCATTAAAATTCCAACTCTGCCACTTGCTATGTGCTCTTGAGGAAATTTCCTCTAAACTCCAGAGAACAGTGTGGAGATTCCTTAAAAAACTGGAAATAGAACTGCCATACAACCCAGCAATCCCACTGCTGGGCATACGCACTGAGGAAACCAGAATTGAAAGAGACACGTGTACCCCAATGTTCATCGCAGCACTGTTTATAATAGCCAGGACATGGAAGCAACCTAGATATCCATCAGCAGACGAATGGATAAGAAAGCAGTGGTACATATACACAATGGAGTATTACTCGGCCTTTAAAAAGAATACATTTGAATCAGTTCTATTGAGGGAGATGAAACTGGAGCCGATTATACAGAGTGAAGTAAGCCAGAAAGAAAAACACCAATACAGTACACTAATGCATATGTATGGAATTTAGAAAGATGTTAACAATAACCCTGTATGTGAGACAGCAAAAGAGACACAGATACACAGAACAGTCTTTTGGACTCTGTGGGAGAGGGAGAGGGTGGGATGATTTGGGAGAATGGCATTGAAATATGTATGAAACATATATGAAACGAATCGTCAGTCCATGTTTGGTGCATGATACTGGATGCTTGGGGCTGGTGCACTGGGATGACCCAGAGGGATGGTACAGGGAGGGAGAATGGAGGGGAGTTCAGGATGGGGAACACGTGTACACTGGTGGCGGATTCATGTTGATGTATGGCAAAACCAATACAATATTGTAAAGTAATTAACCTCCAATTAAAATAAATAAATTTATATTTTTTAAAAATAGAGAACAAAAAAGAAAGAGCACTGAACATACAATAGGAGAATCTGTATCTTCATTAAAATTCCAACTCTGCCACTTGCTATGTGCTCTTGAGGAAATTTCCTCTAAACTCCTCTGATTTCAGTTTTCTTTTTTGCAAAATCGACTGTGAGAAATAAATGCATGTGAAAGCAAAAAAAAAAAAAAAAAAAAAATCAAACCAAACTTTATGTCTAAGCCCAAATGCCACCTCTTTCAAAAGCCATACTAAATAATGACCTCAATGAAAAACCAGTTTGTCTTTGTCCACTACATGTCTTGGTATATCTTACGTACAAGCTATATATATAACAGTTCCCTTGTATAGTAGTTCACATGTCTAATTTCCCTATTGTATTTTGTACAGGGGGAAAGAACCATGTTTAATTTATTACTGAATATCACATTATTGGAGAGTCTTACATGTAGTAGGAGTATTAAGCTAAACTGAATTATAACAAATACAAACACACATATCTATCCATGTGTAACCCAGTATATTAGGCATTTAAAACCAAACTCTAAAATATATGGATATTTAAAAATCATAATAATCTCACAGTGAGAAAAAAGTTATATTTTGTCACTTCCAGGTATGGTGATATTTTAAAGAGAGATACTTTCCTAAAAGTATATTGATGCAAAGTGAAAAAACTACTAGGAATATAAGTAAGACCGTGTAATATATAACACTGATTCACTATTAACAGAGAATAAATTCATAACTGATGTTTTCAGGTCACATTTTCTTAATATTGTCTGTGGTAAGATCACAAGTGAATTTGAAAATGGTATAAGAAGTATGATTTTATAGTACATTGTGTTCTGAGTGATAATAATAGTTCCTAACAAGGTCTAATATAAGACACAGACATTCTGTTAACAAATATCACTTGGTTCATCTAGAAGATAGGACGTAGGAATAAGACAGTCACGTCCAATTCCACATGGATTCTCAGCTCAGATCCTGGTTTTTGCACAGTTCACCTTGCGAACATGATCCGAGTGACATTTCACAAATTCCTGGATAAATGTTGCTACACTCTGCTAGGAGAGAGACAGGCTATGTCATGCACAGATCAATAATAGCACTGTGTTTCATCAGCCTCAAAATCAAAAGTGCTTCATCTGGCAAAAGCCATGGCCCTAGAGAATCTGACATATATAAACTGAATACCCTACAAGGAATGTTTACTACACAAGCTATTGGGGTAAGATAAAAGAAAACTCTAGAGATTAACAATGAAGTACAATAGAAGAGTACTAGCTTTCTACTTCGTTATTACTACAGGCATGAGCACAATCACAAAAATGGAAATGAGGCTATTTAAAATTCTACAATTCCTAACAGAAAAAACATGGGTCCAAGTACAATAAACACCTTCAATCTTTCAAATAAAGGTTATGTAAATAAATATAAACCAAAGACAAATATAAGTTTATGATACAATAGTAATTGTATGAATCTATACAGATGAAAATGTTTTATGGAGGTTGATAAAATACAAAATTACAGAGTTTGCTGAAAGACTCTTCAGGCTTAGTAGTTATTATGCTCAATGTTTATATGCTAAATTAACCTAAAAACCCAAGTTATTTGTTGAGTGGGTTATGCTCTGTTGCTTTTAATGGAAGATTCTGATATTTGGCAAAAGTTCTGTATATAGTTTGATTAAACTAATTTAAGATTAATTGGTTAATGTAACTGGACAAGAGACAAAGCAAACTTGAAAACTCAAATCCTAAAATGACCTTACTTTGTTTAAGATGGATGTTGCCAAAAAAGTTTCTGAGGACAAAATCTGCTGTTGTGGAATTTAGTTGTATCTCATTCAGAGGGCAGGGGAATCAATAATTCATCTAGATCTCAGAGAAGATAACAGCAGTGTATACTTATGACACATATATTCAAAGTGCAGACTTATGATGTGAATGCTGAAAGTACATACTTATGACACTTTTTTGTGAGTAGTGGGCTTGCTTAGGTGCACTCCAATTGGGGAGTTAAGGCAGAGGCAGATCAAAGCCTCTTAGACAGCAATGGTCTAGGGTAAAAGTTTTGTTTTTCAGACCATATTTTGTAAAGCATCTCTTCTCTAATTTTCAGAAATACTGTCATACCTCCTTCTATGAACTCAAAACTCAGTGGGTTAGTTAGTAGTATTGTTAATATAGATAAATAACCTTTTTGGGAAACTGAAAGGAGTTTCCTCTTCCTTTAGAAAACATACAGAGCCAACGTACAAATCAGTATTCAGAAAATTAAATGCCTATAGTTACTCAAAGTGTGTGAAAGTTGCTCATTCATGTCCAACTCTTTGTGAACCGAGGACTATATGGTCCATGTAATTTTCCAGGGATTTTCCCATCCTAGGGATCGAACCCAGGTCTCCCACATTGCAGGTGGATTCTTTACCAGCAGAACCACAAGGGAAGCCCAAGAATACTGAAGCGGGTAGCCTATCCCTTCTCCAGCAGATCTTCCCAACCCAGGAATCGAACTGGTTTCTCCTGCATTGCAAACAGATTCTTTACCATCCAAGCTATCTGGGAAGCCCCATATAGTTACTCAAAAGGCAACATAAATAAGTAAACTGGACCTTGCAGGCTTTGGGACAAACAGGAAATGGTTTACCTCATTCTCCTTGGAAGCACCATGCCACTAACATTATTAACTCTCATACCAAAACCATACCTTCCAACACTTTCATGACACTAAATTATTTACTAATAGGTTTTGTCACTTTTAAGTAAACTCCTTCAATGTCATCAATGCCTTCACTTCCTCAGTGTGAATCAACACTCAGTCTTGACTGATGTGTAGCTATTCTTCCATTTCTAATTCTCAAACTGATTCTCTAGCTCTTAATCACAAAAGCCTATAGGATACTTTCATTTATATGACAAATTATTACCTCAAACTTCACTGATTACAACAGAATTCTTCTTTCATTTCTTGTTAAACTTAGAAAAGGAAAAAGGCTTTAGAAACTGTTGTAAGAGGGAACTGGTCCATGAACCAGTCTTTGGAGTGACTTCCTGGATGTAAAATGATGTAAAGAAAACAAGAAGATTCTTGAAGTAGAAAGCTTTTTAAATTCTGGTTAAAAATATGCATCATCATCTCAGTGTCTTAGAAATAACTGCTCAATAAGGCAACCTTTATCCTTTTACTGAGAATGTACTATGCCCTCAATTATTCAAAATGCTGTGAAAGTTATCAAAAAAAGAATACGTGTTTTCTTCCCTTGATGATTTAATTAGCTATTAGATGCAATAGAACTAACAAATGTTAAACTTTAAAACTATTAAGTACAGAATTGTATAAAAATTCAGTTTAGAAAAAAGAAAGATTATGAAGTTAGGATCAAAAAACAGATGTAAGTCATGACTTAAAGCTATGAACTTTAGGCTGATCTTAAGCAATTTGTTTCAGTTCTTTTTTTTTAATTTTTATTTTATTACTTTACAATACTGTATTGGTTTTGCCCTAGATTGACATGTATCTGCCACAGGTGTACATGAATTCCCAACCCTGAGCCCCACTCCTGCCACCCTCCTCATATCATCTCTCTGGGTCATCCCAGTGTACCAGCCCCAAACATCCTGTATCCTGTATCAAACCTAGACTAGTTTTTTGTTCTTACATGATAGTATACAGGTTTCAATGCCATTCTCCCAAATCATCCCACCCTCTCCCTCTCCCACAGAGTCCAAAAGTCTGTTCTTTACAAGAGAGTCTGTTCTGTCCAAGAGTCCGTTCTGTCTCTTTTGCTGTCTTGCATACAGGGTTATCATTACCATCTTTCTAAATTCCGTATATGTGTGTTAGTATACTGTATTGGTGTTTTTCTCTCCGGCTTACTTCACTCTTTATAATCGGCTCCAGTTTCATCCCCCTCAATAGAACTGATTCAAATGTATTCTTTTTAATGGCTGAGTAATACTCCATTGTGTATATGTACCACTGCTTTCTTATCCATTCATCTGCTGATGGACATCTAGGTTGCTTCCATGTCCTGGCTATTATAAACAGTGCTGTGATGAACATTGGGGTACACGTGTCTCTTTCAATTCTGGTTTCCTTGGTGTATATGTCCAGCAGTGGGATTGCTGGGTCATAAGGCAGTTCTATTTGCAGTTTTTTAAGGGATCTCCACACTGTTCTCCATAGTGGCTGTACTAGTTTGCATTCCCACCAACAGTGTTAAGAGGGTTCCCCTTTCTCCACACCCTCTCAAGCATTTATTGCTTGTAGACTTTTGGATCACGGCCATTCTGACTGGCGTGAAATGGTACTTCATTGTGGTTTGATTTGCATTTCTCTGATAATGAGTGATGTTGAGCATCTTTTCATGTGTTTGTTAGCATCTGTATGTCTTCTTTGGAGAAATGTCTATTTAGTTCTTTGGCCCATTTTTTGATGTTTCAATTCTTTAAGCCTTAATTGCATTATATATAAAATGATAATATCTTCCTTACAAGGCTGAAAAAAGAGAGTCCATAAAAAATAATAAGATGTCTAGAAAGTAGGCCTAATAGTCATTGAATAAACACTAGCTGGTGTGTGTTGGGGAAGGCAGTACAGCATAAGGCTTAAGAGCACAGCTTCTGGAATCAGGCTGCCTGGGCTCGAACCCCAGTTCTGCCACTTATGAGTTCTATTACCTTGGGCATGTTATTCCCTCTGCCTCATTTTCCCTATCTGTACAATAAAATCAGACATAGTCTCTATCTTACTAAGGCATCGTTTATGTTAATAAGCTAATGCAAACAAAGTGCGTGGAAGAGTACCTAGTATATTAGTACACAAAAAGCATCAGCTAACATTACCTCTACTTCCATTATTATTGAAAACATATAAAATAAGATTTGAAAGAATACATGCATTCAGCATAGACTGTGAGTGTTTTATAGGACAGGGGATACTATCGGGGGCTTGTGTCAGGAAACAGAGGACTAAAACAATAGCATATCATGTAAAATCTTGAAGATTTTGATGACTTGTTTGGTCTTCAAATGGAAATCAATTGCAGGTTCCTGAAGATATATGATGAAATTCACATTCTAGCAAAATTATTCTGGCAGTAATACATGGAGAGAAATAAAAAGGAGACTAGAGAAGCCAGCCAGAATATACCAGTACTCAAGGAAAAAGAAATAACTGGTGCCACTAGAAATGGAAATTAAAGAGGAATGAACAATAGAATTTGGTTGTTGAGTTAGGGGTCAAAAAATAAAGAGTCAAAGACAGTTCTGAAGAACTATTTTGGGAGAAGATAGTTTGGGAAGATTTGCTCTTTATTATTATTATTTTTTTGGTACATGGTGAGTTAGTGGTGACAGAAAACCAAAAGAAAATGTCTTCTATGGTGAAACAGAACACATAAAGGACATGTAGTTTTAAGCATCACCTACAAAGCAATAACAGGATTGGCTGAGATAGGAAATCCTGCTAATCTTAGTGATATTAACTACTAAGAGTTAACAGTTGAACAGAGAAGTGTATCATAAAAAATATTAAGGCAATTATAGTAATACAGACTAGACTAGGAATGACTCTTGGAAACAGTCACTGGAGAAATTTAAAGTAGATGTTTAAAACTGGTATATTGATGAGAAGAGATAATTTCTTTTACATTAGGTATGTTTAGGGGCTTCCCTAGTGGCTCAGATGGTAAAGCATCTGTCTGCAATGCAGAAGACCCGGGTTCGATCCCTGGGTTGGGAAGATCCCCTGGAGAAGGAAATGGCAGCCCACTCCAGTATTCTTGCCTGGAAAATCCCATGGACCACGGAGCCTGTTAGGTTATGGTACATGGGGTCGCAAAGAGTCAGACACGACTGAGCATCTTCACTTACTTACTTAAGTGCTATAGACAGATAGTCTATAGCACAGATAGTCAATTTAAATACAATATATTAAATTTTCTGTATGTTTACATTGTTTGGCTGTGGAAATCACAGAAGCCATAGGCTTAAGTTGAAAATTTTTGTCAAATATTAAACTATTCCAATGCAACTGATAAAAATATTAAAATTCTACTTCTTAAATGTAAGTATATGTGAGTTAAAAACTTTGAGATCACATTATTATGTCTTACTTTTAATTCTACTGTACTTTAAAGGGGAAAAATGTAAAATTTCCTAAAAATCTGTGCAGGATAATTAGAGTACTCCATAGTAAAAATATAAGGTTCAGGTATCAGACCTACTACTGACACCATGAGTCTTGGATAAGTCACTCACATACAGTTTCTATTGATTTCTATATAAAAATAGAATAATAATTCCTATCTGAATTAAATCAAGGAGATATTGGGTATATCAATTTTTAAAACTATATGAAAATGCTCTAAAAATTCTAAATGCCTTAAAATGTTATGATATTTTAGGTGCCTTAAATTTAATGGATATGAAATATAAATATATACTAATATGTATAAAATGAAAGAGGGGACAGAGACTTGGACTTTAAATTAATAAAAGAATAATACAAAGAAATTTATGCCCACAAATTTGATAACCTAGAAGAAATGGACCAATTCCTTAAGAGATATAATTTGCCAAAACTCACAAGAAGATGTAGGCAATCTGAATGTGTGTGCATGTGTGCTCAGTTGTATCTGATTCTTTGTAATCCCATGGACGATAGCCTGCCAGGCTCCTCTGTCTACGGAATTTTCCAGCCAGGAATACTGGAGTGGGTTGTCATTTCCTACCCCAGGGGATCTTTCCAACCCACAAATTGAACTCGCATCTCTTGTGTTTCTTGCATTGGCAGGCAGATTCTTTACCAGTGTGCCTCCTGGGAAGCGCAGAAAATCTGAACAGGCCTATGTTTATTTAAAAAATAGTATAAACAATTATTAACCTCTAAAATAAAAAGCATCAAGTCCAGATAGGGTCACTAGTTACTTTTTACTAAAACTTGTAAGGAAGAAATAATGCTATTCTTTGCAATCTCTTTAAGAGGACAGAAGCAGAGGAAATACAGACCAATACCCCTCAAGCATTCAATATGGCAGCAAATTTGGAAAACTCAGCAGTGGCCACAGGACTGGAAAAGGTCAGTTTCATTCCAATCCCAAAGAATGGCAATGCCAAAGAGTGCTCAAACTACTGCATAATTGCACTCATATCACACACTAGTAAAGTGATGCTTAAATTACTGAAGCCAGGCTTCAGTAATATGTGAACCATGAACTTCCAGATGTTTGAGTTGGTTTTAGAAAAGGCAGAGGAATAAGAGCGCAAACTGCCAACACCCGCTGGATCATGGAAAAAGCAAAACATTTCCAGAAAAACATCTATTTCTGCTTTGTTGACTATGCCAAAGCTTTTGACTGTGTGGATCACAATGCTGCTGCTAGGTCACTTCAGTCGTGTCCGACTCTATGTGACCCCAGACTGCAGCCTACCAGGCTCCTCCGTCATGGGACTTTCCAGGCAAGAGTACTGGAGATGCCATCGCTTTCTCTATTGGATCACAATAAACTGCGGAAAATTCTGAAAGAGATGGGAATACCAGACCACCTGACCTGCCTCTTAAGAAATCTGTATGCAGGTCAGGAAGCAACAGTTAGAACTGGACATGGAACAACAGACTAGTTCCAAATAGGAAAAGGAGTACGTCAAGGCTGTATATTGTCACCCCGCTTATTTAACTTATATGCAGAGTACATCATGAAAAACGCTGGGCTGGAGGAAGCTCAAGCTGGAATGAAGATTGCTGGGAGAAATATCAATAACTCCAGATATGCAGATGACACCACACTTATGGCAGAAAGTGAAAAAGAACTAAAGAGCTTCTTGATGAAAGTGAAAGAGGAGAGTGAAAAAGCTGGCTTAAAGCTCAACATTTAGAAAACTAAGATCATGGCATCCAGTTTCATCACTTCATGGCAAACAGATGGGGAAACAGTGGAAACTGGCTGACTTTATTTTGGGGGGCTCCAAAATCACTGCAGATGGTGACTGCAGCCATGAAATTAAAAGACACTTACTCCTTGGTAGGACAGTTATGAACAATCTAGACAGCATATAAAAAGCAGAGACATTACTTTGCCAACAAAGGTCTGTCTAGTCAAGGCTATGGTTTTTCCAGTGGTCATGTACGGACGTGAGAGCTGGACTGTGCAGAAAGCTGAGCGCCGAAGAATTGATGCTTTTGAACTGTGGTGTTGGAGAAGACTCTTGAGAGTCCCTTGAACTACAAGGAGATCCAACCAGTCCATCCTAAAGGAGATCATTCCTGGGTGTTCATTGGAAGGACTGATGTTGAAGCTGAAACTCCAATACTCTGGCCACCTGATGAGAACAGCTGACTCATTGGAAAAGACCCTGATGCTGGGAAAGATTGAGGGCAGGAGGATAAGGGGACGACAGAGGATGAGATGGTTGGATGGCATCACCGACTCAGTGGACATGGGTTTGGGTGGACTCTGGGAATAGGTATGGACAGGGAGGCCTGGCGTGCTGTGGTTCATGGGGTCGCAAAGGGTCAGACACGACTGAGTGACTGAACTGAACTGAACCTCTCATGAACTTAGATGTAAAAATCCTACATAAAATAATAGAAAATTAAATCCAACAATGTACATGGACATTAATCCCATGGACAGAGGAGCCTGGCAACTATAGTCCATGGGGTCACAAGAGTTGGACATGACTTAGTGACTAAACCAGCACCATTGCAACCTAACAACAACAATGCATATTCTTATTAAGTGCAAACAGAGCATTCTCCAAGATCTACTATATGTTATGCCACAAAACAAGTCTTAGCACACTGATAAAAAACCAGATCATAGAAAGTAACTTTCAGTGTAAGTTTGGAACAAGGGTCAGGGCTGGGTATAAGGTCACTATGGAAATAAAGCGAAAACCTAGTTTCTATTATTACAACTAATAAACCACTAATACTTTATAACTAAAACATTTCCAAGTATTGCTTGAATTGAAGCACTAGATTTTGGAAGTAAGGAATTTAAGTATAATTCGAAATTATGTGTGATGGTAATTTAAAAATTATTTTCTAAAACAATAAAAGGATTTCTGTGTAAAACAACAAATCATTCCTTATATAAGCAAATACCTTTAAGAATGTAGACTTAAGAAAACTCCACAAGAAATAAAAGCAAAAATTCACAAATGGGACCTAACCAAACTTATGTTTTTGCACATCAAAGGAAACCATAAACAAAATGAAAAAAAATCCTACCTACTTGCAAATGATGCAGCCAACAAAGGCTTAATTTCCAAAACATACAAATTGCTCTTACAATTCAATAACAACAAAAAATAAAACTCAAGTGTAAAAGGGCAGAAGATCGAAGTAGACATTTTTCTGAAGAAGACATACAGATGGCCAATTGGTACATGAAAAGATGTTCATCATCACCAATTATTAGAGAAATACAAATCAAAACTATACTCTGTAAAGCAATTATCCTACAATAAAAAAATTTAAAAAATCAAACTACAATGAGATACCAACTCACAATAGTCAGAATGGCCATCATGAAAGTCTACAAATAATAAATGCTAAAGGGAATGTGGAGAAGGGAACCCTCTTACACTGTTGGTGGGAACTTACATTGGGGCAGCCACTACTGAAAACAGGATGGAGGTTCCTCAAAAAAAAAAACAAAAATAGAGCTGCCAAGTAATCCAGCAATCTTACTCCTGGGCATATAGCCAGAAAAAAACTACAATTTGAAAAGATACAGGAGAAAAGGAAAGATATACCCATTTGGATGCAGAGTTCTAAATAGCAAGGAGAGATAAGAAAGCCTTCCTCAGCCATCAATGAAAAGAAATAGAGGAACACGGTAGAATGGGAAAGACTAGAGATCTTTTCAAGAAAATCAGAGATACCAAGGGAACATTTCATGCAAAGATGGGCACAATAAAGGATAGAAATGCTATGGAGCTAACAGAAGCAGAAGATATTCAGAAGAGGTGGCAAGAATACCCAGAAGAACTATACAAAAAAGATCTTCATGACCTAGATAAACACGACGGTGTGATCACTCACTTAGAGCCAGACATCCTGGAATGGAAAGTCAACTAGGGCTTAGAAAGCATCACTACGAACAAAGCTAGTGGAGGTGATGGAATTCCAGTTGAGCTATTTCAAATCCTAAAAGATGATGCTGTGAAAGGGCTACACTCAATATGCCAGCAAATTTGGAAAACTGAGCAGTGGCCACAGGACTGGAAAAGGTCAGTTTTCATTCCAATCCCAAAGAAAGACAATGCCAAAGAATGCTCAAACTACCGCACAATTGCACTCATCTCACACACTAGTCAAGTAATGCTCAAAATTTTCCAAGCCAGGCTTCAACAATATGTGAACCATGAACTTCCAGGTTTCCAAGCTGGACTGAGAAAAGCTGGACTGCCAAAATCTTTTGGATCACTGAAAAAGCAAGAGAGTTCCAGAAAAACATCTATTTCTGCTTTATTGACTATGTCAAAGCTATTGACTGTGTGGATACAACAAACTGTGGAAAATATTCAAGAGATGGGAATACCAGACCACCTGACCTGCCTCTTGAGAAATCTGTATGCAGGTCAGGAAGCAACAGTTAGAACTGGACATGGGTCAAGAGACTGGTTCCAAATAGGAAAAGGAGTACGTCAAGGCTGTATATTGTCACCCTGCTTATTTAACTTATATGCATGAGAAACGCTGGGCTGGAAGAAGCACAAGCTGGAATCAAGATTGCCAGGAGAAATATCAATAACCTCAGATATGCAGATAATACCACACTTATGGCAGAAAGCAAAGAAGAACTAAAGAGCCTCTTGATGAAAGTGAAAGAGAAGAGTGAAAGTTGCTTTAAAACTCATAATTTAGAAAACTAAGACCACTGTATCCAGTCCCATCACTTCATGGCAAATGGATGGGCAAACAGTGGAAACACTGGCTGACTTTATTTCTGGGGGCTCCAAAATCACTGCAGATGGTGATTGAAGCCATGAAATTAAAAGATGCTTACTCCTTGGAAGAAAAGCTATGACCAACCTAGACAGCATATTAAAAAACGGAGACATTACTTTGGCAACAAAGGTCCATCTAGTCAAAGCTATAGTTTTTCTAGTAGTCATATATGGATGTAAGAGTTGAACTATAAAGAAAGCTGAGCACAGAAGAACTGATGCTTTTGAACTGTGGTGTTGGAGAAGACTCTTGAGAATCCCTTGCACTGCAAGAAGATCCAACCAGTCCATCCTAAAAGAAATCAGTCCTGAATATTCATTGGAAGGACTGATGCTAAAGCTGAAACTCCAATACTTTGGCCACCTGATGTGAAGAACTGACTGATTTGAAAAGACCCTGATCTGGGAAAGACTGAAGGCCGGAGAAGAAGGGGATGACAAAGGATGAGATGGTTGGATGGCATCACCGACTCAGTGGACATGAGTCTGAGTAAAGTCCAGGAGTTAGCGATGGACAGGGAGGCCTGGCGTGCTGCAGTCCCAGGGGCCGCAAAGAGTCGGACACATCTGAGTGTTGAACTGAATTGAACTGAACTGAACTGATACACACTCCTATTTCAGAGCAGCACTATTCACAATAGTGAAGACATGGAAATAACCTACATGTCCATTTAACTTGAGGAGATAAAGAAGATATATATATATATATATATATATATATATATATAAGGTTCTCAGGTGGCTAAGCGGCAAAGAACCAGCCTGCCAATGGAGGAGCCACAGGAAAAGCAGGTTCAATCTCTAGGGCAGGAAGATCCCCTGGAGGAGGAAATGGCAACCCACTGTAGTACTCTTGACTGGAGAATTCCAAGGACAGAGGAGCCTGGTGGACTATTGTCCATGGGGTCACAGAGTCAGACACAATTGAGCAACTGAACACACACACACACACACACACACACTCGCATGCATGTGCACAATGGAATATTACTTGACCATTAAAAAGAATGAAGGAACGCCATTTGCAGCAACATGACTGAACCTAGATCTTATCAAACTAAATGAAGTAAGTTAGAAAGAGAAAGTCAAATACCATATAATATCACTTATATGCGAAACCTAAAATATGACACAAAAAACATATCTATGGAACAAAACCGACTCACAGACACATACATCAGACTTGTGGTTGCTAAAGGGGAGAAGGGTAGAGGAGGGAAAGATTGGGAGTTTGGGAATAACAAATACAAACTACTGTATAGCACAAGGAACTATATTCAATAGCTTGTGATAAACCATAATGGAAAAGAATATGAAAAAAGAATATATATGTATAATTGAGTTTCTTTGTTGTACAGCAGAAATTAACACAACATTGTTAATGTAAATACTTTAATAAAAATTTTTAAGAAAAGAATGGAGATTTAAGGAATAACCTTTTCTTTTTCATTTGCCTTAAGATTAAACTATGATAACCAACAGTAGGTATAATGTGCCTAATAAGTTGCAGAAAACTCAACTCACCTGAGTAAAAGCATATATGTTACAGAAACACATTAATATAGATATTTACCTTAACGCTTCACATTTCATATAATATTTGCAAAGAACTAGGGCAATTACTAGTTAATACTGTGACTTACAGTGATAAATGCAAAGTTTTAGAATGGGCAAATGGATAAGCTAAATGAATAGTTGAAGTCTGCCTTAAAATCTAAGTTACAACAGAATAAATATATTAAGATGCTAAAATAAAGAAAAAAATCTATGTGGAAAAGGAATTCTAGTAATGTGTCAAAAGATTTGGAGTTCTCCTTAATAAGACCTTATTTAAGAAATCTAGATATTAACCACTACACCAGTTTAGCAGTACCTAGGAATTTTTTAAACTCATAGGCATGTCTAACACAAATATAAACCTCAAAACACATGTAAACCAAAATATCCATTTTTATAATACAGTCTACTATAATTTATTTTGAAGTTCCCTTACCTTTATCGTCTGTCTACTTGTCTGAAATCGTTGATCAGACACTTGCTGCTGATGCAGGAGCTTTTCGTTGACTTCTTTATACTCTTTAACAGCCAGTTCTGCTGCTTTTTTGGCATTCAAAAGTACACTGTTTTGCTGTTGCAAGGATACAATCCGTTCTCGTAACAAAATAACATTACTATTTGATTTCTGGGCAGTTATATTTTTCCACTTTTCTCTGTTAACTACATAAAAATAATGTTTTTAATAATTTTTTAAAAATCTTGTTAAGTTAAAAAGACATTTTTAATTTCATACATTACCTCTGGTAGGACCTGCTGTATGTGAAGTCTTCTGAATACTGCTATTCTTCTTTTGAAGAGCTGATTTTTTGGCATTCTTGTGAAAATAATTCTAAATTTGAAAGTTCCATAAAAATTAGATTATAACTGATGATAATTTCAAGTGAACCAACAAAATATATATTATTTATTTACTTAGAAATGTATGTATTTATGCATAGTACAAGAAATCTGGACAATAAAAATCTATAACTGATGTCAGGAACTCATAAATGAACATAACAGTGTGCTAAAGTTGACCTAGCAGGCAGAAGATAAAAGTACAAAAATCAACACAAAAGTAGTGAAATTTAAACTAAAGGGCAGTTTAAAAAGTTAGGAGCAAAAACAGTAGAAGGAACAAAAATAAAATAACAATACTTTATAACATTCTTTGGGAATCTAGCTCCTTTTCTAAAATATTGTTCTCTGTTGTAGAGTTGTAAGTAATTCCAGCAAATGAAGTTAAAATAATGATGATGATAATAAGGTGATTCTCCTTGAAGCTGTATGTTTTCCTCATGACATTGCAGTACACTGAGGCTAAATAAAATGAAACTATTTTGACTTTGTTCCACGGTTTCACCAATCTATAAAAGCTTTCCCAAAACAAAAATTTAAATAGGAATGTGTTTGAAAATATTACAAATCCTGGGGGAGGGGTGCGGTCCTAAGATGGCGCAGGAGTAGAATGGGGAGACCACTTTTTTCCCCACAAATTCATCAAAAGAACATTTGAACGCTGAGTAAATTCCACAAAACAACTTCTGAATGCCAGAAGAGGACATTAGGCACCCAGAAAAGCAGCCCATTGTCTTCAAAAGGAGGTAGGAAAAAATATAAAAGATAAAAAGAGAGACAAAAGAGGTATGGACGGAGCTCTGTCCCAGGAAGGGAGTCTTAAGAAAGAGAGAAGTTTCCAAACACCAGGAAACACTCTTACTGGTGAATCTGTGGCGAGCCTTGGAACCACAGAGGGCGACATACCCAGGAGGAAAAATAAATAATTAAAACCCATAGATTACATGCCCAACGGTAACTCCCCCAGCAGAGAAGCAGCGCAGACACCCGCGTCTGCCACTAGCAAGCCAGGGCTGGGCATGGAGGCGCCGGCTCCATTGCTTAGAGTAAGGACTGGGCCTGAATGCCCCGAGGGCAAGCTGAGGGAACTAACTTGGGATAGCAAACCAGACTGCGGGATGGCTACCACGTGAAAAGCCTTAAGACACCACCAGGCCCGCTCACAGAACAAAGGACTGAGCAGAGCTAGCCCGGAATCTGTGGCGAGCCTTGGAACCACAGAGGGCGACATACCCAGGAGGAAAAATAAATAATTAAAACCCATAGATTACATGCCCAACGGTAACTCCCCCAGCAGAGAAGCAGCGCAGACACCCGCGTCTGCCACTAGCAAGCCAGGGCTGGGCATGGAGGCGCCGGCTCCATTGCTTAGAGTAAGGACTGGGCCTGAATGCCCCGAGGGCAAGCTGAGGGAACTAACTTGGGATAGCAAACCAGACTGCGGGATGGCTACCACGTGAAAAGCCTTAAGACACCACCAGGCCCGCTCACAGAACAAAGGACTGAGCAGAGCTAGCCCGGGCCATTCCCCTCCGGTGACAGGCAGGCTAGGGAAGCCAGAGCCAGAAGGGGGCAGTCGTGGCCCAAGAGAGGCATTAGCTACCAACTGCAAGCAGGCTTCCTTGCTAACCAAGACTTCTTGGGATTCGCCTGAGAAGGTGCGCAGGTTATACATCCAGAAACCCGAGTGGCAGGGATGGGGGAGGCAATAAGTCGCAGTGACTGTGCTCGCCAAACACCTGGTCACCTGAGCTGCTCGGACCTGGGGAGGGCACAAAACGCAAGCCCAACCAAGTCTGCGCCTTTGAGGAGTACCTGAGTACCTGAACATGAGCAGCTGAGACCTGGGAAGTGCATACAATCCAGGGCTGGCTTCAGACAGTTCCCGGCAGAGCAACCTAGAGCCTAAGCAGTGTAGACAGGGAAAGCACACTCTCCATGAGCGGGGGCAAACCCAGTGTGGCCGAGACACTGCGAGCACATGCCAGTGTTATTTGTTTGCAGTGTCCCTCCCCCCACAGCACAACTGAACCTGCTAAGTCGCTTCAGTCATGTCCAACTCTGTGTGACCCCATAGATGGCAGCCCACCAGGCTCTGCATCCCTGGGATTCTCCAGGCAAGAACACTGGAGTGGGTTCCATTTCCTTCTCCAATGCATGAACAACTGAACAAGTGAGCCTAAAAAAGTGTCCACCCCTGCCCCCTTGCGACAGGGCGGAAATTAGACACTGAAGAGACCAGCATACAGAAGAAGCTAAAACAGAGGGAACCTCCATTGAAGTGACAGGTGCAATAGATTAAAACCCTGTAGTTAGTACTGACTACATAGGAAAGGGCCTATAGATCTTGAGAAATATAAGTCAGATCAAGAAACTATCTGAAAATGAACTGACCCCACACTGCCCACAACACCACCAAAGAAAGTCCTAGATATATTTTTACTATCATTCTTTAATTTTTTTAATTAAAAAAATGTTTAAGTTCTCTATTACTCCTTTAATTTTCATTTTTACAGCCTACTATTACTTTGCAAAAAAAAAGAGAGACCCTATTTTTAAAGCAAACTTCATATATATATATATTTTATAATTCTTGTGACTTTGTTTTCTTTCCTTTCTTTCTTTATACTGTATTATTGAAAATCCAACCTCTACTCTACATTTTTAATCTTTGCTTTTTGGTATGGGTTGAATGCCCCAACCATAAGACAAAGACTGGCTGAATGGATACAAAAACAAGACCCCTATATATGTTGTCTACAAGAGACCCACCTCAAAACAAGGGACACATACAGACTGAAAGTGAAGGTCTGGCAAAAGATATTCCACGTAAATAGAGACCAAAAGAAAGCAGGAGTAGCAATACTCATATCAGATAAAATAGACTTTAAAACAAAGGCTGTGAAAAGAGACAAAGAAGAATACTACATAATGATCAAAGGATTAATCCAAGAAGATATAACAATTATAAATATATATGTACCCAACACAGGAGCACCACAATACGTAAGACAAATGCTAACAAGTATGAAAGGGGAAATTAACAATAATACAGTAATAGTGGGAGACTTTAATACCCCACTCACACCTATGGATAGATCAACTAAACAGAAAATTAACAAGGAAACCAAACTTTGAATGATACAATAGACCAATTAGACCTAATTGATATCTATAGGACATTTCACCCCAAAACAATTAATTTCACCTTTTTCTCAAGCACACACGGAACCTTCTCCAGGATAGATCACATCCTGGGCCATAAATCTAGCCGTGGTAAATTCAAAAAAATTGAAATTATTCCAAGCATCTTTTCTGACCACAATGCAGTAAGATTAGATCTCAATTACAGGAGAAAAACTATTAAAAATTCCAACATATGGAGGCTGAACAACACGCTTCTGAATAACCAACAAATCACAGAAGAAATCAAAATATGCATAGAAACGAATGAAAATGAAAACACAACAACCCCAAACCTGTGGAACACTGTAAAAGCAGTGCTAAGATGAAAGCTCATAGCAATACAGGCATACCTCAAGAAACAAGAAAAAAGTCAAATAAATAACCTAACTCTACACCTAAAGCAACTAGAAAAGGAAGAAATGAAGAACCACAGGGTTAGTAGAAGGAAAGAAATCTTACCTGTGGTGGATTCATGTTGATGTATGGCCAAACCAATACAATATTGTAAAGTAGTTAACCTCCAATTAAAATAAATAAATTTATATTTTTAAGAAAAGAAAAAAATTAGGGCAGAAATAAATACAAAAGAAACAAAAGAGATTATAGCAAAAATCAACAAAGCCAAAAGCTGGTTCTTTAAGAGGATAAATAAAACTAACAAACCATTAGCCAGACTCATCAAGAAACAAAGGGAGAAAAATCAAATCAATAAAATTAGAAATGAAAATGAAAAGATCACAACAGACAGCACAGAAATACAAAGGATCATAAGAGACTACTATCAGCAATTATATGCCAATAAAATGGACAACTTGGAAGAAATGGACAAATTCTTAGAAAAGTACAACTTTCCAAAACTGAACCAGGAAGAAATAGAAATCTTAACAGACCCATCACAAGCACGGAAATTACAAAAGCCCAGGTCCAGATAGCTTCACAGCTGAATTCTACCAAAAATTCAGAGAAGAGCTAACATCTATCCTACTCAAGCTCTTCCAGAAAACTGCAGAAGAAGGTAAACTTCCAAACGCATTCTATGAGGCCACCATCACCCTAATACCAAAACTTGACAAAGATGGCACAAAAAAAGAAAACTACAGCCCAATACCACTGAGGAACATAGATGCAAAAATCCTTAACAAAATTCTAGCAATCAGAATCCAACAACATTAAAAAGATCATACACCATGACCAAAGTGGGCTTTATCCCAGGGATGCAGGATTCTTGAATATCCGCAAATCAATCAATGTAATACACCACATTAACAAATTGAAAAATAAAAGCCATATGATTATATCAATAGATGCAGAAAAAGACTTTGACAAAATTCAACATCCATTTATGATAAGAACCCTCCAGAAAGTAGGAATAGAAGGAACATATCTCACATAATAAAAGCTATATATGACAAACCCACAGCAAACATTATCCTCACTGGTGAAAATTTGAAAGCATTTCCCCTAAAGTCAGGAACAAGACAAGGGTGCCCACTTTCACTACTACTATTCAACATAGTTTTGGAAGTTTTGGCCACAGCAATTAGAACAGAAAAAGAAATAAAAGGAATCCAGATTGGAAAAGAAGAAGTAAAACTCTGTTTGCAGATGACATACAAAACCCTAAAGACTCCACCATAAAATTACTAGAGCTAATCAATGAATATAGTACAGTTGCAGGATATAAAATTAACACACAGAAATCCCTTGCATTCCTATAGGCTATTAATGAGAAAATAGAAAGAGAAATTAAGGAAACAATTCCATTCACCATTGCAACAAGAAGAATAAAAAACTTAGGAATATATCTACCTAAAGAAACTAAAGACCTATATATAGAAAACTATAAAACACTGGTGAAAGAAATCAAAGAGGACACTAATAGATAAGAGAAATATACCGTGTTCATGGATCAGAAGAATCAATATAGTGAAAATGAGTATACTAACCCCAAAGCAATCTACAGATTCAATGCAATTCCTATGAAACTACCAACGGTATTTTTCACAGAGCTAGAAAAAATAATTTCACTATTTGTATGGAAATAGAAAAAACCTCAAATAGCCAAAACAATCTTGAGAAAGAAGAATGGAACTGGAAGAATCAACCTGCCTGACTTCAGGCTCTACTACAAAGCCACAGTCATCAAAAACAGTATGGTACTGGCACAAAGACAGAAATATACATCAACGGAACAAAACTGAAAGCCCAGAGATAAATCCACGCACCTATGGACAACTTATCTTTAACAAAGGAGGCAAGAATATACAATGGAAAAAGATAATCTCTTTAACAAGTGGTGCTGGGAAAACTGGTCAACCACTTGTCAAAGAAGGAAAGTAGGACACTTTCTAACACCATATACAAAAATAAACTCAAATGGATTAAAGATCTAAACATAAGACCAGAAACATAAAACTCCTAGAGGAAAACATAGGCAAAACACTCTCCAACATAAATCACAGTGGGATCCTCAATGACCCACCTCCCAGAATATTGGAAATAAAAGCAAAAATAAACAAATGGGACCTAATCCTTCCCAACATCAGAGTCTTTTCCAATGAGTCAACTCTTCGCATGAGGTGGCCAAGGTACTGGAGCTTCAGCTTTAGCATCATTCCTTCCAAATAAATCCCAGGGCTGATCTCCTTCAGAGTGGACTGGTTGGATCTCCTTGCAGTCCAAGGGACTCTCAAGAGTCTTCTCCAACACCACAGTTCAAAAGCATCAATTCTTCGGCGCTCAGCCTTCTTCACAGTCCAACTCTCACATCCATACATGACCACAGGAAAAACCATAGCCTTGACTAGACGGACCTTAGTCAGCAAAGTAATGTCTCTGCTTTTGAATATGCTATCTAGGTTGGTCATAACTTTTCTTCCAAGGAGTAAGTGTCTTTTAATTTCATGGCTGCAGTCACCATCTGCAGTGATTTGGGAGCCCTCAAAAATAAAGTCTGACACTGCTTCCATTCTTTCCTCATCTATTTCCCATGAAGTGATGTATTACTCAGCCATTAAAAAGAACACATTTGAATCAGTTCTAATGAGGTGGATGAAACTGGAGCTTATTATACTGAGTGAAGTAAGACAGAAAGAAAAACACCAATACAGTATATTATTGCATATATATATATGGAATTTAGAAAGATGGTAATGATAACCCTGTATGGGAGACAGCAAAACAGACACAGATGTATAGAACAGTCTTTTGGACTCTGAGGGAGAGGGCGAGGGTTGGATGATACGGGAGAATGGCACTGAAACATGTATAATATCATATGTGAAATGAATCACCAGTCCAGGTTTGATGCAGGATACAGGATGCTCAGGGCTGGTGCACTGGGATGACCCAGAGGGATAGTCTGGGGAAGGAGGTGGGGGGAGGTCAGGATAGGGAACATGTGTATACCTGTGGCAGATTCATGTATGGGAAACCAATACAATATTGTGAAGTAATTAGCCTCCACTTAAAATAAATGAATTTATATTGAAATATATTACAAATCCTAACAATAAAATATGTTGTCTTGTTTAAGAATTTATTGCCAGGGAAACAGGAACAGTATCAATCTAGAAAATTATTTCTTTAAATAAAAGAACTTTTTTCAAAAAACCCAATTAAATTGAAGGAAAGTAAAAATTTAACTGAATGTTATTCTGACATTGAGCCATATATTTTATATTGACAGACATATACATTATACTAAATTATATATAAAGCATGTCCTTAAACTAAAAAACTGATTTATTAACACAAATACCATAAACTCCTAAGATAGGAACTTCCTTTAAAAAATACTTTCCTATAAATGAAATATGTTTCATTTCTCAAGGTATTTTTATTTTTTTATTTTGCTTGATTTTAAATTAGTTATTTAATCAATTGTTTAATCATTAAGATTCCATTAATATTATGTGCTGGTCATGTACTGACCACTGTAAAAAGACCCGCATCTGAACTACCAAATTACCAATATTAGTTACCATGTGTGTGCACTAAGTTGCTCACTAGTGTCCCACTCTTGCGATCCCATAGACTATAGCTCCCAAGGCTCCTCTGTCCATGGGATTCTCCAGGCAAGAATACTGGAGTGTGTTGCCATTTCGTTCTCCAATTAGTTACCTCCAGTTCAGTTCAGTTCAGTTGCTCAGTCGTGTCCGACTCTTTGCGACCCCATGAATCGCAGCACGCCAGGCCTCCCTGTCCATCACGAACTCCCAGAGTTCACTCAGACTGACGACCATCGAGTCAGTGATGCCATCCAGCCATCTCATCCTCGGTCGTCCCCTTCTCCTCCTCCTGCCCCCAATCCCTCCCAGCATCAGGGTCTTTTCCAATGAGTCAACTCTTTGCATGAGGTGGCCAAAGTACTGGAGCTTCAGCTTTAGCATCATTCCTTCCAAAGAAATCCCAGGACTGATCTCCTTCAGAATGGACTGGTTGGATCTCCTTGCAATCCAAGGGACTTTCAAGAGTCTTCTCCAACACCACAGTTCAAAAGCATCAATTCTTTGGCGCTCAGCCTTCTTCACAGTCCAACTCTCACATCTATACATGACCACAGGAAAAACCATAGCCTTGACTAGACGGACCTTAGTCAGCAAAGTAATGTCTCTGCTTTTGAATATGCTATCTAGGTTGGTCATAACTTTTCTTCCAAGGAGTAAGCATCTTTTAATTTCATGGCTACAGTCACCATCTGCAGTGATTTTGGAGCCCAGAAAAATAAAGTCAGCCACTGTTTCCCCATCTATTTCCCATGAAGTGATGGGACCAGATGCCATGATCTTCGTTTTCTGAATGTTGAGCTTTAAGCCAACTTTTTCACTCTCCCCTTTCACTTTCATCAAGAGGCTTTTTAGTTCCTCTTCACTTTCTGCCATAAGGGTGGTGTCATCTGCACATCTGAGGTTATTGATATTTCTCCCAGCAATCTTGATTCCAGCTTGTGTTTCTTCCAGTAAAGCATTTCTCATGATGTATTTTGCATATAAGTTAAATAAGCAGGGTGACATTACTTGGTATCAAATTAACTGGACCTAAAATTAAAAAGAGGCTTCCATTTCCAGTGTTACTACTACTCATGAGAAATCCAGAAATATACTTTGAAGTAAGCACATTAAAATCATGTTTTAAATGTGAGAAAGTGTTACAGTAAATTCTGAGGCCAAAAATAAAGTAAAGCAAGAATTTAGAGGGATTTCCCTGGTGGACCAGTTGTTTAGGATTCTGGGCTTTCACTGCTAGGGACCTGGGTTTGATCCCTAGTTGGGAAACTAAGATCCTACAAGACATGCGTTGCAGCCCAAACAAATTTAGAGACAAGCAATAAGCAAAGTTGCCAGCAAAATATAGGACAACTGATAATCCTTTTTGATGTTTCAGTTCAGTCACTCAGTTGTGTCTGACTCTGTGTCCCCAGCAGGACAGGCTTCCCTGACCGTCACCAACTCCTGGAACTTACTCAAACTCATGTCCATCGAGTCAGTGATTCCATCCAACCATTTCATTCTCTGTCATCCCTTTCTCCTCCCATCTTCAATCTTTCCCAGCATCAGGGTCTTTTCAAATGAATCAGTTCTTCACATCAGGTGACCAAAGTATTGGAGTTTCAGCTTCAGCATCAGTCCTTCCAAAAAAATAAAGTAAAGCAAGAATTTAGAGGGATTTCCCTGGTGGACCAGTTGTTTAGGATTCTGGGCTTTCACTGCTAGGGACCTGGGTTTGATCCCTAGTTGGGAAACTAAGATCCTACAAGACATGCGTTGCAGCCCAAACAAATTTAGAGACAAGCAATAAGCAAAGTTGCCAGCAAAATATAGGACAACTGATAATCCTTTTTGATGTTTCAGTTCAGTCACTCAGTTGTGTCTGACTCTGTGTCCCCAGCAGGACAGGCTTCCCTGACCGTCACCAACTCCTGGAACTTACTCAAACTCATGTCCATCGAGTCAGTGATTCCATCCAACCATTTCATTCTCTGTCATCCCTTTCTCCTCCCATCTTCAATCTTTCCCAGCATCAGGGTCTTTTCAAATGAATCAGTTCTTCACATCAGGTGACCAAAGTATTGGAGTTTCAGCTTCAGCATCAGTCCTTCCAATGAATATTCAGGACCAATCTCCTTTAGGATGGACTGGTTGGATCTGCTTGCAGTCCAAGGGACTCTCAAGAGTCTTCTCCAACACCACAGTTCAAAACCATCAATTCTTCAGCACTCAGCTTTCTTTATAGTCCAGCTCTCACATCCATAACCAACTACTGGAAAAACCATAGCTTTGACTAGATGGACTTTTATTGGCAAAGTAATGTCTCTGCTTTTTAATAGGCTGTCTAGGTTGGTCATAGCTTTTCTTCCAAGGAATAAGCATCTTTTAATTTCATGGCTGCAATCACCATCTGCAATGATTTTGAAGCCCCTCACAATAAAGTCAGCCCCTGTTTCCACTGTTTCTCCATCTATTTCCCATGAAATGATGGGACTGGATGCCATGATCTTAGTTTTCTGAATGTTGAGTCTTAAGCCAACTTTTTCACTCTCCTCTTTCACTTTCATCAAGAGGCTCTTTAGTTCTTCTTTGCTTTCTGCCGTAAGTGTGGTGTCATCTGCATATCTGAGGTTATTGTTATTTCTCCCGGCAATCGTGATTCCAGCTTGTGCTTCATCCAGCCCAGAGTTTCTCATGATGTACTCTGCATATAAGTTAAATAAACAGGGTGACAATATACAGCTTTGACATACTCCTTTCCCAATTTGGAACCAGTTGGTTATTGTATGTTCAATTTTAACTGTTGCTTCTTGATGTGCATACAGATCTTTAAACTCATTTAAATAGCAACACAGGATATAGGAGGAAAGGAAAGTCTAGGCTCCAACTCCAGATGAGAAATATGAGGTCACAGTGCTAGGTACTGCATATGGCAAAAGCCTGTATATCTTCTTTATTCTTGAGTAGTATTCTATAGTATGGATTAACCATTCAGCTATTGAAGAAAATTTTGTGGTTGCAGTTTCTGGCTATTAAAAATAAAGCTGCTATGACCATTCATGCACAGATATAATTGTTTGGGATAAAAATAAATTTAATTTCTATGAGATAAATGTCCAAGAGTAAGATGGCAGGGTTGTATAGGAAGCATATAATTTCTTGAAAAGAAACTACAACTGCTTTCAAGAATGCTGTACTGCTTTATATTCACAGTACTATATGAGAGATATACTAGTCTTATATGAGAGATCCAATTTCTCTGCATCTGTGTATTCTTGCCACCTCTTCTGCTTCTGTTAGGTCCAGACCATTTCTGTCCTTTATCGAGCCCATCTTTGCGTGAAATGTTCCCTTAGTATCTCTAATTTTCTTGAAGAGATTTGTAGTCTTTCCCCTTCTGTTCTTTTCCTCTATTTCTTTGCATTGATCACCGAAGAAGGCTTTCTTATCTCTCCTTGCTATTCTTTGGAACTCTGCATTCAGATGCTTATAGCTTTCCTTTTCTCCTTTGCTTTTCGCCTCTCTTCTTTTCACAGCTATTTGTAAGGCCTCTCCAGACAGCCATTTTGCTTTTTTGCATTTCTTTGCCACGGGGATGGTCTTGATCGCTGTCTCCTGTACAATGTCACAAACCTCATTCCATAGTTCATCAGGCACTCTATCTATCAGATCCAGACCCTTAAACCTATTTCTCACTTCCACTGTATAATCATAAGGGATTTGATTTAGGTCATACCTGAATGGTCTAGTGGTGTTGCCAACTTTCTTCAATTTGAGTTTGAATTTGGCAATAAGGAGTTCATGATCTGAGCCACAGTCAGCTCCTGGTCTTGTCTTTGTTGACTGTATAGAGCTTCTCCATCTTTGGCTGCAAAGAATATAATCAGTCTCATTTCGGTGTTGACCATCTGGTGATGTCCATGTGTAGAGTCTTCTCTTGTGTGTTGGAAGAGGGTGTTTGCTATGACCAGTGCATTTTCTTGGCAAAAGTCTATTAGTCTTTGCCCTGCTTCATTCCACATTCCAAGGCCAAATTTGCCTGTTACTCCAGGTGTTTTTTGACTTCCTACTTTTGCATTCCAGTCCTCTATAATGAAAAGAACATCTTTTTTGACTAGGGTAGGGCAGTTATTATGGGAAAGTTTTCTGTTTTACTGGGCTGTCCATTTCCTGGTCCTTTCACTACAGAGAATAGGGTTTTATATGGGGCTTCTATCATCTGACCAACTGGCCTTTCCAAGTTGCAGATTTCTTCAGCATCCAGGCCAGGATATATGAGGTAAAATGAAAGCCCAGAGACCTTACCAACCATGTTGTTTCTCCAATTCTGAGATCCCTACTTGGTGTGTCTCCTCTCTACTTTTCAGAATCTTCTCATTGTTTTATTATTAATTTATATTGATAGAGTCCCTATCAAAATCCCAAATGTTGGTATGTGAGAAGCTGATTCCAAAGAACAAAGGACCAAGAACACTGAAGGGACTCTTGAATGAAAACAAGATGGGAGACTTGTTCTATTATCAATTAAGACTACTATAAAATAACAGTGATGAGACAGTATGATATAGAGGAATATACTGATGGAACAGAAGGAAAAGTCTAGTTACATACCCACATGTATATGCACACCTGATTTACAAAAAAAGGTGGTGCTACTGCACAGAGTGGGGGAAAGTGTAAAACTTAATCCCTATCATTCATCATATGCAAAAATCAATGCCAGACATACAGGTCAGAATCAAAACAGTAAATCAGACAATACAGAAAAAGGCAACAAGATAGTATAAAAATACTGAAGTTGAAGTAGGTAAAAAATTTATAGAGAGCATAAAAATGTATTATTCATAGAGGAAAAAATTATTAAATTTGACCACGTTAGAATTATGATGTTTTATTCCCCAAAAGATTCCACTAAAAAGAGTGAAAGGGCACAGGATGGCGTAGGGCAAGAATATAATCAACAGAGACTCATATGTAGTATACATAAGAACTCCTCCAGATGAATAAGGAAAAGACAGACAATTCATTTGTAAAGCGGGAAGCACTTACAGAAGCAATTCACTAAAGAACTCCAAATGAATAATAGTTATAAGAAGTAGTATTTAACATCTTATTAGTAATCATAGAACATTAACTCACAATAATATAACTCAATACACAAACAAAAGTGGCTGAGATAAGGACTAACTTAACACACGTTGATAAGAAGCAGTAAAAATGTTCATAGTCTGCTAGGGAATGCAACAAATTCGTTGCACTTTGGAAAACAGTATCACCTAAAATCTTAGAAACACATAATCTATGGTGCAGTAATCCTACCCCTAGGCATTTCATTGTAGAAATGCCCATACTTGTATTTACAAAAATATTCACTGTAACATCATTTGTAAGAAATCCAAACTGAAGCAACCCAAAATTCAGTAGTAGAATGGGTATATAAACTGTGATATATTCCAATAGTGAAATAATATACAACAATAAAAATGAACATATTCCCCATAATATTGAACAAAAAGGCCAGAGACAAAATAAAATACAGATTCCATAAAGTTCAAAAAACAGACAAAATTAACCATAATGTTAGGAGAGAGAAAATAATAAAGAAAAGAAGGGGAGTGACTAAAATTAAGATAATGGTTACCTTGGAAGTAAGTGAGAAGTTCTAATATTTGCCAAACACAGTTGGTACAGTTTGACCAACTATAATTTTCTGACTCCCAACAATGTACATAGATCTATTCAAATGAGTTTCTTTTATTTATAAATTCATTAAGCTGTTCATAATCAACTTAAGCTACACAAAAATTCCAACCAAATAATGTGTAGCAAAATAGATTTCTTTAAAAACTATTTATCAACCAACCACTCAATCAGCAGGTATTTAGCATATAATTTTTCATCTAAAATTTATTATGGTAGTAACTAAGACAAACTTTAGTCATTTGTAAGCTTTTCGCTCCAAAGTTCTGACAAGATCTCAAAAAATAACAGTTTTAGACAAGGTTTTTAAAGAACCTTACAGGTTAATTCAAAGCTAATCTTTAAAAAAAAAAAAAAAATTATCTTTTCTCAGGTTTTCACTGATCTATGCCAAATAGTAAACCTTTAACGACATGATATATCACTAATAAGAATTACTGAAAAGCTGTCTTAGAACATTAATATTTTAAGACTTAAAATATATTGGGGAATAAAATACATTAGCATGAAATAAAAAAAATAAATACATTGGGCAGTATGTATTTATTTGTACATGTATATACATTACCTAATGTATTTACATTAGGGAGAAATTAGAAATTCAAAGATTTAGCCAGACTAAATTTGTTATTATGAAAGATAATATAAAAACAGAAGTTTCTTCTCTTCATATATTTTATGTACCTGAAAACAGTAATGAACTTATTATCACATTTATTTCTGGCTGAGATACTTTAAGATTTATATTTAGGAAAATTATATCTACTTACGTTTTTATCTATGCGAAAGATTTTTTAACAAATTAGTTCTTGAAAATTATTTAAAAGTGAGTATTTTCACTGCATATTTCAAAGAAAACAATTTTTAAGGATTAAAATTAAATCACTGGCAAGAAAAATTAAGTTACGATGCATGAGATGAAATAAAAAGTCTATAATTAATCAAAACTGTTATATACCTTTGAGGTCTTGTCATCTACATTTGGATATATCTGTACAATTTCTTTTCCTTGTATTTGGCTGTCCTCTGTTTGGTCACTTTCTTTCTGGTCTCGTCTGTCTTCTGTTGGACTTATTTTCTGGGATGTTTCTACAATAATTGTTCCCAAATTTCGTAAGTTCTGTGTTTCAGCATCACTGATTTTGGACAAAGGGAGAGAGATAAAACCCAGGAAGAAGAGTTGTTAAATGTACCTCTTTTAAGTTCAAGACTAAATAATAACACAGGTTTCATATATATATATATATATATATATATATATATATATAGCTGTAAATTTAATTTGAACATTTTACTAGTTCTCATTGTTACAGAGAAACTTAGCCTAAATATATTGAGAGAAAATTTGTGTAAATAGATTTTACTAAATTATAAAATCTCATCAAGAATTTAGATTATCTAATATCACATGCTTGCCAGCATAGCTTCTATAGTATTTCTCTAAGTGTAAAACTCAGGAAGCACATGTTTTGACATGTTCAAGTTTAGAACACTCACTACTTTCTGAGCCAGGGCAGAAAGTTTTAATAATTTCTAACAGAAAGGAAAGTTTTCTCTTAGTGTAGGACAAAATTTGAATCTCTGAGCCATTCACCCATTGATCTTAGTCCCATTTCTTATGAGTAGTCATTTAATAAAATACTTAAGGAAATCCTTGCCCTTGGGTACCTTTCATCCTAGTAGGGTGGGGGTACAAGTAAGAAATAAGAGGACTAAGTTTTACACACAGTGTGTGTTAATAGTTTGAAATAGTACGTTAATAGTTTGTATAAAAAAAAATAAAGGGAAGAAGATTAGAAGTGCTAGTGTTAATGTTGACTAGAAAAGTAAGTCCAATCCCTTTTCTACATGGATGATCTATTTGGACATAGTTATATGACACCAGCAACAGTGGTTTCTATAAGAAAAACACCTCTAGCTTGATCTAATATTCTTCACATAAATGCTTTTGAGAAGCTTTCCCATCCTGATCTCTCCTGAAAGTACACCAGTTTATTTTGATGGGCCATTATGTCTAGAATTTAATTTCATATTTCAGGTGTACTATAGGAGAAGTAAGTGCTCCTGATAGATGCAGACTAAATTTGTGTAAGCTTTTCCAGCATGCATTATGAACTGAGACATAAAGGATTTAACAAAACCTCCTAAAATATTTTTATATACATTAAGTCTCATATTTTTCCCATTGTATAGCTGAAAATTTGGCATTTTATAGCCAAGTATAGGACCCTATCATCTTTTGGATAACTGTATCTTCCCAGTCTATTGTGATCTTTGGGGATTTTGATTCTATTTTGTAATGTACTTTCCAGCCCTTTCACTGTCTCCTTTCCACAGATTTGATAAACATGTTTTGCTGAAATTCTGCTTTTCTTCTTCAAGGTATTAACAATCCATGATGATTATTACCCATCAAGATAAAGGTAATTCGTATATTGGGACCCACAAAATACAAGTTGCCCCAGTGGCCTGGCTCAGTCAGTAATCAAAACCAAATTCAGCATCAAGACATTAATGCAAAATACATCACTGTCAAGGAAACTTAACATACATCGATCACAATCCCCCAACCCAGCTTCAGCTAGTTTACCTTACCCTAGAAAATAGAACCCACTAGCCTTAAAAGGAAATCCTTGATCTTCTAATCAGTCAAGTTCTGTTTCTGCTTGGCCTCTTCTTACTGTTGCTGTTTAGCCGCTAAGTTGTGTCCAACTCTTTTGTCACCTCATGGATTCTAGCCCACCAGGCTCCTCTATCCATGGGATTTCCCAGGAAAGAATACTGGAGTGGACTGCCATTTTCTTCTCTGGGGGATCTTCCTGACACAAAGATCAAACCCATGTCCCTCTATTGCAAGCAGCTTCTTTACCACTGAGCCACCAGAGAAGCCCTGGCCTCCTCTGAAGTGCTTTAAAACTCCTCTTTGCCTCAAATCTCTTGAAGAGTCCTCCACAGCTTGTCAGGCACTGGACTCCCCTAATCTGTGCTTGTTCCCCACACTTGTTACTAAATTGTATTTTTTTCGTTATTTGACATCATGCTTTTGTAATGCTATATAACGATGGGAAATAGATATTACTAAGGTAGTGATGATATAGTATCATATAAATATATAAAGGACCAAGCTCTATTTTCCTCACTATCCAAGTAAATTTTTTATATTTCAGACAATGAAAATCTAAAAGAAATATTTGGGTTGGCCCAGAAGTTTGTTCAGGTTTTCCATAAGACAAACATTATGGAAAAATCTGGATGAAGTTTTTGGCCAATCCAATAGAATATTCTGAAATTCTGAAGCTTCATTTAGGACTTCTAATAGTTTGAGAATTCTTTGCATTTGAGTGATTCCTAAGTTGTTCTGTCAGGCAGGAAATGTAACATAATCCTCACAGTGTAAAACTGAGTTTCACTGCTAAATAACTTAAAATGATGACCCCTATGTTTTAATAGATGTGGTGATACATCTCCCAAAATACGCGACCTTCTGACATGCATCAAGAAGACAAAATTGAACTGAGTGTATTTCTTAACTTTCATGTATTTATTCACATATACATACACATGAGTAAATATGTACCACTATATTATGAACTGTGGTAGTACCAACTTATGAGATATAATTAGTAAATGAAACCAGAATTTCCTGGAGACACTGATAAACACTTAGTGAGTTTTAAGCCAAGTAGGATTTTATCTCTAATTGCCTTTGAAAATATGAAAGAAAACCTTAGAAGAGATAACAAAGAAGTAGGAATGAAGATTTGGTCTTTCTTACTATTTTTGTAAATTTGTTTCTGAGTTTTTCACCTGCATAAAGACCAGAGGCATGACCAATGTTCATTTAAAACACTGCTTCCCAAACTTGTCTGCATATTGGAATCAGCTGCAGAGACTCCAAAACTACTGAAGCTTGTATCTCGCTCCAGAAGTTATGATTTAATTGTTCTGGGATGTGGCCTGAGCTTTGGAATTTTTATAAGATTCCCAGGTGATTCTAATATGCAAACAAGTTTGAGAACTGCATTTTAAAATGTTTCACTTCTATGTCTAAGAAAACTATCCAGAAACATCTCAAATCTAAAACAGACCATGACTGCAGATTTAAAAAAAAAAACTTAGGAAAATAAAAGGAAATATATGCTGCTATAAAACAAGACAGAATTACAGAAAATTGTTCCATATGTCTGTTAGCAATTCTGGCAACACTAAATGTCCCTATTATTTAGGTATAAAAAGAGGTGTTCTATCATCCATTTACCTTTGTGGTTTTACTGACGTGCTTCAAGTGTGTCTGTGAATGGATAGCCAGGGGTAAAGGAAAGAAATATTATAGATTTTTAGTATTCCCTTGCTGCTATTCACTAGGGGTTATATACTTAGAACTAGCAATCTGTAGAGCTTTAACTTTAAAGAACGACTTTTAGCCACCACTCAATTAAAGTTAGTACAATGACTTTGCATAATACATACATGAAATAATTAGTGAAGATGGTTTTTAATTTAAAGGATGTTAAACAGCTTGTAGACATCTGGTAACAAGCTGAAATGGGTCATTCAAAATTTATCTAACTAAATTAAGGGGAAAAAATGTTTCTCCTCCCAGGTTGCCATGTCACAAGATAACTAAACCGACTTAGTAGGCTTGCCTGGGAATCCTTAGCTGTCAGTGGTGAATATGCAAAGGGCCAGCAAATTAAATCAACCTGCCAAACTGTCAATTTCAAGCCTCATGACTGCATGAAAATAGCATCACTGGAAGAAATCAAGCATTGCCTTCTTTTGGGTTTCCTGGCACCTATTCAAATACTCATGCAGTTGTGGCTAATTTTGCATGCAAATTTCAGTCAATAAGCTCAGAACAAGACCTCCCAAGATATTTCAAAGGATCTGACAGTATTTTTTCTGAATACCAAATCGACAGTAGTTGAAATTCAATCTCCATTTGCCGGTGCTTTACATATGCACAGTGTCCCCACTACAGACCTAAGTTAATGAGAGCTTTACCTGCTTTCACTCACATCCTCCCAGTCGTCCTTGCTCAGGTTCTCAAACACATTGCTCATGACCTTGATGGAGTGATTGAGAACAGTGTGGTAACGACCCACTGAGCACTTTTTCTTGGCTGTTTTAAATTTAACCTTGGTAGTGGTTGTCTTATACTCAGATTGCCCAGATCCAGATCGCGCTTCCATGGTGGCCATCTCAGATTTAGCTTTGTCCGCTGAATGCTGTAATTTCTCCATTGAATTCATCAGCTCTTCATTTTCATTTCTCAACTCATTAGCTTCTGCCACTTGTCTCCTTAGGGAAATGACTTCTATCTCCAGCTCACTGATTTTTGCCTCAAGTTTAGCTTTGTCTTTTTCCACACCTTTACTTCCCTTTTTTAACTGTTCCGCTTTTTTTCTCTGTTTTTTGCATCTTCTTGCTGCTCTTTAACAAGGGATTTCAGGAAATCATTTTCTTTTATTAAATTTTTATTCCCTTCTTTTAATTTTCTTGACCTTTTCTCAAAAGATTTTAGCCGATTTTCCAATTCAATGACCTAAACAAAACAGTTTTATTTATTCTTTTAAAAGCCCAAAGAGAATCTCCTGTATTTTTATTGTTTTTAACTTATAAAAATAAAATTTCATTTAGCATAAGGATAAAATAAAAATGTAAAGTACTTAATTTCTAAATAATTCTAAGGTGGTATAGATAAATACATTATAAAATGCAATAATACATCTTTTAAATAAAGGACAGATGGTAAAAGAAGTTAAAATTTTACACAATGTGATACAGAACTAACTATACTAATAAGCTCTGCAGAGTTCTGTGAGACCATAAATGCTTTGGTTTTATAATCTACTATTGGGAAGGAAAACATTTCTTTCTACCATTCTAGGTTCTTTAGCTGGTCTAAGAATGAAATTGATATAAGTGAAAGTGAAGTCGCTCAGTCGTGTCTGACTCTTTCCGACCCGTGGACTGTAGCCCACCAAGCTCCTCCGTCCGTGGGATTCTCCAGGCAAGAATACTGGAGTGGGTGGCCATTTCCTTCTCCAGAAATTGATATAAGACAGATTTAAAACAGAAAAACAAAAATTTAATAACATGTATAACTCCTGTATACTTGGGAGATATCCAGGAAAACTGAGTAACTCCCCAAAATGGCTTAAGCCATCACCTTACATACCATTTTCATGTAAACACAAAACAAGAGTAGATGTATATGTGTTTACACCAGACTACTGGAGATCTCTGGGAAACAAATTCTGTTGTTCCCTCTCAACGCAAATACTTTACTGGAGAGCTGGATAATGTGACAGAAAATACCATGTTCAGGAATACATGAACATTTTTACTTTTTCGAAATCACTCTATCACCAAATCATATTCTCCATTTAGTAAAAAATTCTACAAGCAAATCAGGATATCACCCTGTTATAATCTCTTCAGTTGCTCTCAGTGGTTTTTTAATCACTGCCCCAAATAGTATAGGTTTTCATAAATATACTTTAAAATATTTTGGCATGTTAGATCCCAAGGTGGAGTGAATTTAAAGGGACTTTATTTTTTAAAATTCTTTTATGAAAATAATGGTTATAACGTTAAAAATGATTTTGACAGTGATGATATAAAAATATTAGTAAGAAGGAGTTCAGTCTGGAGGAAACTGAATTTTGAGCCTGGTCTAGATCTCACTTCTAGCTCTGACTGCTTTACCCCAGGAGATATTCTGTTTTACCTTTATTTTCCTCATCTGTAAAATGGGAATATTAACAGCTATCTTCTAAGTTATAAGTATTAAATATGATCATATATGACAATTCTGAGCAAACAGTAAGTTCTAAACATTTTATCACCATTATGTCACTATTATTAATCATAACAGCTATTTAATAAAATTACTTGAGCTAAAAATGCAGTTACCTACACTAAATACTGCTGAATTAGCTTTTAAATCAACTTACAGTTTTTATTAAAATATAATATGTTATGAAGAAATGTAGCAAACATCTTAAATTTGAGAGTTCAATCCTGGAAACTGGCATTAATTTTTTTTAATAAGATTGGGTACAACTCATGAAAATTTCATATGCAACAATCGAGAGATACTTTTTTTAGGTCTGGCATGTTTAAAATGTTTAAATCTTGTTAACTGCCTATTGTGAATACATGTTTAATCATAAGAACTGTCAAGATTATCAATTTTCTTCTCCAGGGTATCTTCCTGACCCCAGGATCAAACCCTGGTCTCCCACATTGTAGGCAGATGCTTTACCCTCTGAACCACCAGGGAAGCCCAAGTTTAAAAAGGGGAACAACATAGATACTACTTCTAAAGAATTTGATGAAGGAAAGTTCATAGCACATATGAAAGTGTTATTCAAGGTCACTCTCTAAAAATTGTTGTCAAATTGACTTTGCTGCTGCTGCTGCTGCTGCTAAGTCGTTCAGTCGTTTTCGACTCTGTGCGACCCCATAGACGGCAGCCCACCAGGCTCCTCTGTCCCTGGGATTCTCCAGGCAAGAATACTGGAGCGGGTTGCCATTTCCTTCTCCAATGTATGAAAGTGGAAAGTGAAAGTGAAGTTGCTCAGCCTTGTCTGACTCTTAGCGACCCCATGGACTGCAGCCTACCAGCTCCTCTGTCCATGGGATTTTCCAGGCAAGAGTACTGGAGTGGGTTGCCAATGCCTTCTCCGGCAGCTGCTGCTACTAGGTCATTTCAGTCGTGTCTCACTCTGTGCGACCCCAAAGACAGCAGCCCACCAGGACCCTAGGCAAGAATACTGAAGTGGGTTGCCATTTCCTTATCCAATGCATGGATGCATGCTAAATCACTTCGGTCGTGTCTGACTCTGTGTGACCCTATGGACAGCAGCCCACCAGGCTCCTCTGTCCACAGGATTCTCTAGGTGAGAATACTGGAGTGGGTTGCCATTTCCTTCTCCCAAATTGACTTTACTTCTCCAAAAACAGAAAGGAAAGTTTCAACCTATATTTGAAAATGAAAGTCTAGGGAATTGTTAAAGGCATTTGGTTTGTGTGCTAATAGATCATCTCAAGTCCAGTACTGAGAATTTAATTTACCAAAAAGATGGCTTCTTTCAAAACTGAAATAAAACATCTGACTTTTTGAAGTTTGTGTATTACTTTGCTAGTGCTGTCATTAACAATGTACACAGATTGAGTGTATTAAACCCTGATAACCTCATTTTAACTTAACTCTTTAAAGACCTTCAACTTCAAATATAGTCATATTCTGAGATACAGGAGATTAGGACTTTGACATTAGAACTTGGTTGTGGGAGGAGACACAATTGGGCTTCCTAGTGGCTCAGATGGTAAAGAATCTGCCTGCAATGCAGGAGACCTGGGCTCAGTCCCTGGGTTGGGAAGATCCCCTGGAGAAGGGAGACACAATTTACCCCATAAGGGTTGAAATGTTAATATTAAAAAAAAAAAAAAACAATCTACTCATACATTTCATTTCTACTATGTACAAATATTGTTTTCATGTTTTCAATATCTTTTAAAGCCATTCTGAATTTCATATATATCCTTGTAAAATAAGGAAACTCAACTAAAAGAGGTTAAATTATGACTCATACAATTGCATTATTTTTTTTCTTTAAGTGACAAATTTGACACACGGTCCTATGAAAATAATTCCTTTGGGTTTTTCAGGAGTTAAAATAGATTTCTGGATCTGCTATAGTAGTAGGCAATTAAGGGGAGCAGAATTCTGACACTCTAAAATGTCTCTTTGGCACATGTCATCTCTTGAGCTGGTTGTTTTTAAGAAACTTCAGTCCTAGGAGAACATCTAAAAACTGAGCAGTAACTGACTCCAGAGCCCCAATATCTTTTCTTGTCTTTAGTTGAAGAAGGTATTTAAGGTGATATATTAGGCCATTTCACAGTGTCAGTTTCCATGCATTATCTCCCATGTATACAGGAAGTATACATGTTATTAAACTTCAGTTTTTCCCTGTTAACCTGTCTTTTTATTACAAGGGATGTCTTATCCAAGAACCTAGAAGAATAAAGGAAAATTATTTTTCGTCCTCCACATTATTTATGGCAGCTGGAATGAAATAATACATTTCTTTAGGGTTTATACCCCAAGGTAGTAAGTAGCAGTATAATATAATATGTCCATGGAGATAAAAATTATACAAAACCTGGCAAAAATGAACAAATTGTTCTGAAACAAAAAAGGTAAGCTGCTATAAACTGTATGACATTCTATCTGGAAGTACATACTTTATTTCAATTACTTATTTTACCTTAAGATAAATGAACATGAGCATTTCTTGTTCTCTATGTTATAATGTCAAACTAATATGTGTCATTCAGTAATAATGAGATGACAGCCTTTGTTACCTGACCATATGGCGAGTGTTAGAAGTATAAGGAATCTCATCGTCTGCTGTATATCAATAGATTTCCTACAAATCAATCCACAGATGTAGCAAATTTAAGTAACTACATAATATTTTTGTCTATATATATGGACACTTCCAGCTTTTTCTAAGTATCCAAGTGGTAACTGGTTACAAGAATAATCTATTTAAAGAACATTTCCTTTATAATAATAACAAAAAGTGCTAAAATAAAACCAAGCCCATTTCACTGAAATTGATGACTACTATTTAAGTACAAAATTGCAAAGATAAATGTTAAGATTTTTAAACAACATTTTATTAATGAAGATAACCATGTCATAAAGTGACCATAGGATTTATATGGAGGGGTTCTGTTAAAACAGGGAGAGTTATACCAAATCATATGGGCATAAATGTTTATCTAAAATGAGACGAGAATGTATAATTTTCAACTTTAACTTTAAAATTATAAACATATTACCATTTTACTACATAAAACTAAAACTATGCTTTTTTTAGTTTAAATATTGTAGTTTAAATAAGTGTGTTGAAATGTAAAAATTTTTTATACTTTCTATTGTTAAATTCATTCTTTTCATTGCTTAAAAATATTTTAAATCTATGTCAAAAGAAGCATAAATGTTTCCACATTTTTTATTTCATTAACATTGATTTTTTAACCCCATTCTGGTAAGCCAATGGTTTTGAATTTAAATTAAGGATTCACACAAGGTTTAAGTTCATGAGCCCTCGTTTTAAAACATAATCCTTTATGTTAAAATTCAGATTTAACTTGCTCAGTTCAATATCTTAAAGATTAGAATACCTTCTGTAATGTCTGCTCCGACATTTCTTCCCAATTCTTCTCCGGAGTACTCTTCTTGACCCCATCATCTTCATCGTGTCTAAAGAGTTGTTCTGGCAGAGAATAAATAATATAGTATGTCTATATAGTATTATATATATATATATAAAATATATTATGGTACCTCATATACTGCTGAAACACTGTCCTGTCATTTTAAGGAAAAGGGGTCTATAGTTTCTCCACCATGAATAATGTAGTCTATTTCATTGTCAAATATTGGCCATAAGCGGAATGGTGACCCTTTTCAAGATTTTCAGTCCATAATTATGTATCTTTGTAGTGTCACTTTTTTTTTTTGGCAGTGTAAGATTTTCAAAGGTACAACAGATCTGTAGGTTAACAATGCTATACTTTTATTCCCATTTTCATTCTTTTGTAGACTATTCCCTCTTTGCCTTAAAAGCAGAATTCACTGCCTTTTTATCTACACAGTCACTACTAGTTTTGTTCTCTGGATCTTGTTCCCTGCCAGGAGGATCAGAGTGATTGCAGAACAAAGCAAACAGTAACAGAATTAGGGTAGACTGAAACTGTAACACCCCCTACCACCACCTTTTTTTTTTTTTTTTTAAGAAAAAGATCCTGCACTGGCAGAGTAAAGCACAAAAATCACATTTCCAGAATAACTGACTTTACCCAGTTAAGGGTAAAGTTCAAATCATTCCTACACTGCCCAAGCATCCCTTCAAACAAGCAAAACTATATAAGAAACATAACATTATTAAAGGAAAAACATCGTAAAACTTCAGTTAATATTATTAGAACTGAAATACATTGAAACCTATAAATATTTTTCTTAGATAAATTAGTGACAAAGTTAATATTTTCTTATTGAATTATTTTTGAATTATATTTCTCAAAAAATAAAAAAGGGGGCAAAAATAACAATACATAAAAATAAAAGGCTGTATATCTGTATTAGTCTGAGATGATTTTGCTTTAAAGTATGCTTGGCTGCTGTAGGTCAGTGTAAAACTTTGATTTATCAACAAAGGAAAAAGAAAACAATATTATTCTCTGTAGAGTAGAAATCCTCTTGGTATAAACAGTGACTAACAAGTTTGTTAGAGTGAATTAGGCATTTCTTTTGTCTTTGAAACATGACATATCCAATTAAAACTTCTGTACTCACGAAATAAATAGAACATTATCCTAAGGATAATAAAAGTCAGAATAGGTAGAATTTGCCACCTGGGGAATATGTACCTTTACCTTGATAATCATCGATTGGTTCCCAAGTTTCTCTTTCTAGTCCCCTAACACCATGGTGCTGAATTCATTACAACATTCTTTCAGCAATATAGAAATAATATGCAAATACAATTCATCTGTTCTAGTGATTTAAATATCTGCTATAGTTCTTAGTAAAATATTTACACTTAAAAATAAGAAAACAGTTCTATATTCAAAGACCAAGTAGCTAAATAATTCCAACAAAATAAATGTTAAAGACATTTAAAAGTGAATTTGACTGCTGTTTTTATGCTCCTAAGCATGCTTCCAGATTCACAGGTGGACTGGAAGAGCATGTTCACTTGTGGTTTTCTGTTGAAAATTCTGTTTCTCACCTTCACAGCTCTTATAAGGAATATACAAGCAGCCTGAGCCAGGCCAAAGAGAGAAACAAAGACCCAACTCTCTGCCCCTTGATTCCCTTCCCTTCCAAGGATCTCAGGATTAGGGAAGTGAACAAAGAGGATCTAGTTAGAAATATACAGGTCTATTTCTGTCCTTTGGTAGATGTATGAGAAGATGCTTTACCTTAAGATCAGCTCAGTACCATTCACTCAGCTGTGTCCAACTTTTTGCAACCCCATGGACTGCAGTACGCCAGGCCTCCCTGTCCATCACCAACTCCTGAAGCTTGCTCAAACTCATGTCCATTGAGTTGGTGATGCCATCCAACCATCTCATCCTCTCTTGTCCCCTTCTCCTCCCACCTTCAATCTCTGCCAGCATCAGGGTTTTTTCCAATGAGTCATTTCTTTGAATCACATAGCCAAACTTTTGGAGCTTCAACTTCAGCATCAGTCCTTCCAATGAATATTCAGGACTGATTTCCTTTAGGATGGTCTGGTTGGATCTCCTTGCAGTGCAAGGGACTCTCAAGAGTCTTCTCCAACAACACAGGTCAAAAGCATTAATTCTTTGGTGCTCAGGTTTCTATATGATCCAACACTCACATCCATGCATGACTACAGGAAAAACAAGAGCTTTGACTAGACAGACCTTTGTTGACAAATTAATGTCTCTGCTTTTTAATATGCTGTCTAGGTTGGTCATAGTTTTTCTTCTGAGGAGTAGTGGTGTTTTTTTTGTTTGTTTGTTTGTTTTTGCTTCATGGTTGCAGTCACCATCTACAGTGATTTTGGAGCCCCCAAAAATAAAGCCTGTCATTGTTTCCATTGTTTCCCCATCTATTTGCCATGAAATGATGGGACTGGATGCCATGATCTTAGTTTTCTGAATATTGAGTTTTAAGCCAGCTTTTTCACTCCCCTCTTTCACTTTCATCAAGAGGCTCTTTAGTTCCTCTTTGCTTTCTACCATAAGGGTGGTGTCATCTGCATATCTGAGGTGATTGATATTTCTGCCAGCAATCTTGATTCCAGCTTGTGCTTCTTCCAGCCCAGCGTTTCTCATGATGTACCCTGCATGTAAGTTAAACAAGCAGGGTGACAATATACAGCCTTGACGTACTCCTTTTCCTATTTGGAACCAGTCTGTTGTTCCATGTCCAGTTCTAACTGTTGCTTCCTGACCTGCATATAGGTTTCTCAAGAGGCAGGTCAGGTGGTCTGGTATTCCCATCTCTTTCAGAATTTTCCACAGTTTATTGTGATCCACACAGTCAAGGGCTTTGGCATAGTCAATAAAGCAGAAATAGATGTTTTTTGGAGCTCTCTTGCTTTTTTGATGATCCAGTGGATGTTGGCAATTTGATCTCTGGTTCCTCTGCCTTTTCTAAAACCAGCTTGAACATCTGGAAGTTCATGGTTCACGTATTGCTGAAGCCTGGCTTGGAGAATTTTGAGCTTTACTAGATTGTAAGATGAGTGCAATTGTGTGGTAGTTTGAGCATTCTTTGGCATTGCCTTTCTTTGGGATTGGAATGAAAACTAACCTTTTCCAGTCCGGTGGCCACTGTTGTTTTCCAAATTTGCTGACATATTGAGTGCAGCATTTTCACAGCATCAACTTTCAGGATTTGAAAGAGCTCAACTGGAATTCCATCACCTCCACTAGACTCCAACAACACAGGTCAAAAGCATTAATTCTTTGGTGCTCAGGTTTCTATATGATCCAACACTCACATCCATGCATGACTACAGGAAAAACAAGAGCTTTGACTAGACAGACCTTTGTTGACAAATTAATGTCTCTGCTTTTTAATATGCTGTCTAGGTTGGTCATAGTTTTTCTTCTGAGGAGTAAGTGGTGTTTTTTTTGTTTGTTTGTTTGTTTTTGCTTCATGGTTGCAGTCACCATCTACAGTGATTTTGGAGCCCCCAAAAATAAAGCCTGTCATTGTTTCCATTGTTTCCCCATCTATTTGCCATGAAATGATGGGACTGGATGCCATGATCTTAGTTTTCTGAATATTGAGTTTTAAGCCAGCTTTTTCACTCCCCTCTTTCACTTTCATCAAGAGGCTCTTTAGTTCCTCTTTGCTTTCTACCATAAGGGTGGTGTCATCTGCATATCTGAGGTGATTGATATTTCTGCCAGCAATCTTGATTCCAGCTTGTGCTTCTTCCAGCCCAGCGTTTCTCATGATGTACCCTGCATGTAAGTTAAACAAGCAGGGTGACAATATACAGCCTTGACGTACTCCTTTTCCTATTTGGAACCAGTCTGTTGTTCCATGTCCAGTTCTAACTGTTGCTTCCTGACCTGCATATAGGTTTCTCAAGAGGCAGGTCAGGTGGTCTGGTATTCCCATCTCTTTCAGAATTTTCCACAGTTTATTGTGATCCACACAGTCAAGGGCTTTGGCATAGTCAATAAAGCAGAAATAGATGTTTTTTGGAGCTCTCTTGCTTTTTTGATGATCCAGTGGATGTTGGCAATTTGATCTCTGGTTCCTCTGCCTTTTCTAAAACCAGCTTGAACATCTGGAAGTTCATGGTTCACGTATTGCTGAAGCCTGGCTTGGAGAATTTTGAGCTTTACTAGATTGTAAGATGAGTGCAATTGTGTGGTAGTTTGAGCATTCTTTGGCATTGCCTTTCTTTGGGATTGGAATGAAAACTAACCTTTTCCAGTCCGGTGGCCACTGTTGTTTTCCAAATTTGCTGACATATTGAGTGCAGCATTTTCACAGCATCAACTTTCAGGATTTGAAAGAGCTCAACTGGAATTCCATCACCTCCCTAGCTTTGTTCATAGTGATGCTTCCTAAGGCCCACTTGACTTCACATTCCAGGATGTCAGGCTCTAGGTGAGTGATCACACCATCATGATTATCTGGGTCATGAAGATATTTTTTGAATAGTTCTTCTGTGTATTCTTGGCACCTCTTCTGAATATCTTCTGCTTCTTTTAGGTCCCTACCATTTCTGTCCTTTATTGAGCCCATATTTCCACAGTTTGTTGTGATCCACACAGTCAAAGGCTTTAGTGCAGTCAATGCAACAGAAGTAGCTGTTTTTCTGGAATTCTCTTGCTTTTTCTATGATCCAACAGATATTGGCAATTTGATCTCTGGTTCCTCTGCCTTTTTTAAATCCAGCTTGAACATCTGGAAGTTTTTGGTTCACATACTGTTGAAGCCTAGCTTGGAGAATTTGAGCATTACATTGTTAGCTTGTGAGATGAGTGCAATTGTGTGGTAGTTTGAGGAAGGCTTTCTTATATCTCATTGCTATTCTTTGGAACTTTGGAATTCAGATGGATGTATTTTTCCTCTTCTCCTTTGCCTTTTGCTTCTCTTCTTTTCTCAGCTATTTGTAAGGCCTCCTCAGACAACCATTTTGTCTTTTTGAATTTCTTTTTCTTGGGGATGGTTTTGATCACTGCCTCCTGTTCAATGTCACAAACCTCCATCCACAGTTCTTCAGGCTCTCTGTCTATCAGATCTAATCCCTTGAATCTAATTGTTACTTGTACTATATAATCGAAAGGGATTTTGGTCTAGTGATTTTCACTACTTTCTTCATTTTAAGTCTGAATTTTGCAATAAGGAGTTCATGACCTGACCCACAGTCAGCTCCCAGTCTTGTTTTTACTGAATGTATAGAACTTCTCCATCTTCAGCTGCAAAGAAAAAAAATCAATCTGATTTCGGTATTGACTATCTGGTGATGTCTATGTGATCCCTCGTGTCGTTGGAAGAGGGTGTTTACCATGACCAGTGTGTTCTCTTGGCAAAACTCTGTTAGCCTTTGCCCTGATTATTTTTGTACTCCAAGGTCAAACTTGCCTGTTACTCCAAGTATGTTTGACCTTACTGGAAATTTATTTCTTAAATTGTGGTTTTAAATGCGTTACTGTTATTTTCACTCTTATGTTTTTTTACTCTTACATTTCTTTTGTCCCCTTAATTCTCTTGGATAATATTAAAAATTAATGTAAATTCTCGAACATTTTCTCCTTCTTTTAGATATTTTAATAAATTATTAAAAATCTGTTACTATTATGGAGGGTTGCAGAATATAGTAGCCTAAAACATGCCACTTTGGCATACTGATTATTTTGGGCAGTAGGCACTTAAAAAAAAATCGAGGGACAGATTTTCCTAGAATACTCCTTATCTGCTGGAAAACCCTCCGAAAGGAACTCACTCCCATAAAGTTTCACCAGAGAAGATTAACTCTTATCACAGGAGGAGGAAACTAGAAGCCCACACTAGATCCAGACAAGTTTTGTTACAAACTATGATAGTTTTCAGCTAGTCTCTTGAGGGCCCATTCATTTTTCCTAAAATCATTTAGTCTCACTTAAGAGGCCTACATCCCTCCTCCTCCTTGCTTCCTATTAGAAGAGTATGTAATTCTGAATTCTAAAGCCTCCTATTTGAGTACTCACTTTTCCCTGTGTATCTTCCATGTGTATGTAAGATATATACATTAATAAATTTGTTTTTCTTAATCTGTCTTTTACTGTAGGGGTTTCAGCTAAGAACTCAGAAAGGTGGAAGGAAAATTCTTATTCCTTCCCTCCAATTATTTTTTTATTCATCTTAAATTTTGTTTCCTACACTAGCTTTATTAAAGGTCTGTTTGTCATTATATAAATTTGGGATACAAAGAAAGGGGAATAGGTATCTTGAGTATTGGCAATTTCCTAAAAATCCTGAAACCAAGTAGACCCTGTGGGGGCTCCTGGGTATGGAAGTCTTTCTGTGTCCCCTATTCTGTGTTTGTAGGGAACAGATCCAGCCTCCATCACCTTACTTGACTCCCAAAGGGCAGATTCAACATCTGCTAATTAGGGAAGGGAGGGAAGGCAGAGACAAGGCAGGAGCAGCCAAGAAACAAGCATGCAGCCTGGTGCTGGTTCTGCCTCAAGGGACACACGTAACAGTGTCCTGGGGTGCAGGCTTTGTACTCACCTTAATATTATCAGCAACCCCATTCTTGAACTATTACAATATAATGCCTCTCCAAGTTCTCCCAGGTTGAGACACACAGTTTTCAAGGGCAGGACCCCATTGTGCCCCCCTATGCCTGGCAAAGCAATAAGGCTTCTCTTTTCAACTTCACTCAAAATTCAGTCTCTGAAATTCAATTCAGCATTAGTGCACAGAGGCTAAGTTTTCTGGCATCAATATTACTATATTTTCTTCATTTTTAGGCAAAAATAAGAGTCACAGTGAGCAGTGGAGAAGGAAATGGCAATTCACTCCAGTATTCTTGCCTGGAAAATTCAATGGACAGCGGAGCCTAGTGGGCTATTTTCCATGGGGTCACAAAAGCTGGACATGACTGAGCAACTGAGCATACACACCACGCATAGTGAGTATATTACTTTAGAGGGTATTTGTCACACAATAAAATAGGAAATATATCTTTGGTCTTTTTTCTTGGTGCCCTACACAGAGCTTCTAAAAGTGCTTAGAATCTCATGAGTGATAGAGAGATAGAGGTAAGAGATTTATCTTCTGTTATTCATAACAGACCCCTTTTCACAAATTTCGCTTAAATCTATTTTCCTTTATATTTCAACTTCTACTTAACACAAGTTGAGATTTATGTTGGAGACACCAACAAAAGTTGCAGGGTACAAAATTAATACATACAAATGTCTTGCATTTCTATATACTAACAACAAAACATAAGAAAGAGAAATTAATGAAACAATCCCATTTACCATCATTAAAAGAATAAGATACCTAGGAATAAACATACATAAAGAGATAAAATAATTGTACTTTGAAAACTATAAGACACTAATAAGATAAATAATATATGATACAAAGAGATAAAAAGATCCACCATTTCTTGGATTGGAAGAATCAATATTGTCAAAATGCCCATACCACTAAAGGCAATCTACAGATTCAGTGCAATCCCTATCAAATTATCAACAGCTTTTTTCAGAGAACAGTAATTTTAAAATATTTTAATTCATATGGAAAATAAAAGACTCCAAACAGCAAAAGCAATCCTGGTAGAATCAGGCTCATTAACTTACTACAAAGCTACATTCATCCAAACAGTGTGGTACTTCCACAAAAACTGAAATACTGATAATGGAACAGGATAGGAACCCTGGAAATAAATCCATGCATCTATGGTCAGTTAATCTAAGACAAAGGAAATGAGAATATATAATAGAGAAAAACACTCTCTTCAAAAAGTGATGCTGGGAAAACTGGACAGCCACATGTAATAGAATTAAATTAGAACATTCTCTAAATCCACACAGAAAAATAAACTCAAATGGATTAAAGACCTGAATGTAAAAATAAAAAGAGAAATAAACAAATGGCATACAATCAAACTTAAAAGCTTTTTCATAGCAAAAAAATACATAAAGCAAAATGAAAAGACAACTCACAGAATGGGAGAAAACATTAGCTAATGAAGCGACCAACAAGGCATTAATCTCCAAAATATAAAATGGGTCATGCAGTTCAACATCAAGAAAACAAACACCACAATCAAAAAAAGGGCAGAAGATCTAAGCAGACAATTCTCTAAATAAAGCACACACATTTCCCAAAAGGACATGAAAATATGCTCAACATTACTAATTATTCAGTTCAGTTCAGTTGCTCATTGTGTCCGACTCTTTGTGACCCCCTGAATCATGGCACGCCAGGCCTCCCTGTTCATCACCAACTCCTACTAATATTAGATAACTGCAAGTCAAAACTACAATAAATATCACCTCACAATGGTAATAATGGCCATCATCAAAAACTGTACAAACAGTAAATGCTGGAGAGGGTGTGGAGAAAATAGGAACCATCCAAAGCTATTGCTATGAATGTAAACTGGTACAACCACTATGGAGACAACAAGGAGGTTCCTTAAAAAGATAAAAATAGAACTGTAAAATCCAGCAATCCCACTCCTGAGCATACATCCAGAGAAACTATAATTCAAAAAGATACATGCACCCCAGTGTTCCCTGCAGCACTGTTAACAAGAGCGAGGACATGGAAACAACCTAAATGTCAATCAACAGAGGAGTGGATAAAGATGTAGTACATATATACAATGGGATAGTAGTCAAGCCATTAAAAGGAAAGAAATGCCATTTGCAGCAACATGGATGGATCTAGAGATTAAGTGAAGTAAGTCAGACATAGAAAGACAAATTACTTGTACGTGGAATCTAAAAATTTAAACAAATGAACTTACTCTCTAAACAGAAACAGACTCGCAGACTTCAAATATAAACTCTTATTGTTACCAAAGGAAAAGGGGGAGGATAAATTGGGAGTTTGGGATTAACATATATACACTACTATATATAAAATAGATAATCATTAAGGGACCTAGTGAACTCTACTCAATATTATATAATAACCAATATGGGAAAAGAACCTGAAAAAGAATGGATATACATATATGAATAATGAATCACTTAGTTATATACCTTAAACTAACACAACACTGTAAATTCTCTAATGTACAGCAGGAGGGCCGAAAGGAGCTACTCCACATTCAAGGTCAGGAGGGGTGGCCATAAGGAGATAACCCTTGTCCAAGGTAAGGAGCAGTGGCTGCGCTTTGCTGGAGCAGCTGTGAAGAGATACCCCACAGCCAAGGTAAGAGAGACTTCCCTGGTGGCTCAGAGGTTAAAGCGTCTGTCTCCAATGCGGGAGACCTGGGTTCGATCCCTGGGTCGGGAAGATCCCCTGGAGAAGGAAATGGCAACCCACTCCAGTATTCTTGCTTGGAGAATCTCATGGACTGAGGAGCCTGGTGGGCTGCACTCCATGGGGTCACAAAGAGTCGGACACGACTGACTGACTTTACTTACTTACTTAAGGTAAGAGAAACCCAAGTAGGATGGTAGGTACTGAGAGAGTGTCAGAGGGCAAACACACTGAAACCATAATCACAGAAAACTAGTCAGTCTAATTACCTGGACCACAGCCTTGTCTAACTCAGTGAAACTAAGCCATTCCATACGGGGCCACCCAAGACATGCGGGTCATGATGGAGAGGTCTGACAGAATCTGGTCCACTAAAGAAGGGAATGGCAAACCACTTCAGTATTCTTGCCTTGAGAACCCCATGAAAAGTATGAAAAGGCAAAATGATAGGATACTGAAAGAGGAACTCTCCAGGTTGTTAGGTTCCCAATATGCTACAGGAGATCAGTGGAGAAAAAACTCCAGAAAGAATGAAGGGATGGAGCCAAAGCAAAAACAATACCCAGCTGTGGATGTGACTGGTGATAGAAGCAAGGTCCGAAGCTGTAAAGAGCAATATTGCATAGGAACCTGGATGTTAGGTCCATGAATCAAGGCAAATTGGAAGTGGTCAAACAGGAGAGGCAAGAGTGAACATCGACATTCTAGGAATCAGCAAATTAAAATGGACTGGAATGGGTGAATTTAACTCAGGTGACCATTATATCTACTACTGTGGGCAGGAATCCCTTAGAAGAAATGGAGTAGCCATCATGGTCAACAAGAGAGTCTGAAATGCAGTACTTGGATGTAATTTCAAAAATGACAGAATGATCTCTGTTTCCAAGGCAAACCATTCAATATCACAGTAATCCAAGTCTATGGTCACAACCAGTAACGCTAAAGAAGCTGAAGTTGAAGGTTCGATGAAGACTTATAAGACCTTTTAGAATGAACACCCAAAAATGATGTCCTTTTCATTACAGGGGACTAGAATGCAAAAGTAAGAAGTCAAGAAACATCTGGGGTAATAAGCAAATTTGGCCTTGGAATACGGAATGAAGCAGAGAAAAGGCTAATAGAGTTTTGCCAAGAAAATGCACTAGTCATAGCAAGCACCCTCTTCCAACAACACAAGAGAAGACTCTACACATGGACATCACCAGATGGTCAACACCAAGATCAGATTGATTATTCTTTTCAGCCAAAGATGGAGAAGCTCTATACAGGCAGCAAAAACAAGACTGGGACTTACTGTGGCTCAGATCATGAACTCCTTATTGCCAAATTCAGAGTTAAATTGAAGAAAGTAGGGAAAACCACTAGACCATTCAGGTATGACCTAAATCAAATTCCTTATGATTATACACTGGAAGTGGGAAATAGATTTAAGGGCCTAGATCTGATAGAGAGAGTGCCTGATGAACTATGGAATGAGGTTCGTGACATAGTATAGGAGACAGGGATCAAGACCATCCCCATGGCAAAGAAATGCAAAAAAGCAAAATGGCTGTCTGGGGAGGCCTTACAAATAGCTGTGAAAAGAAGAGAAGTGAAAAGCAAAGGAGAAAAGGAAAGATATAAACTGTCAGACCTCTCCACCATGACCCATCCGTCTTTGGTGACCCCACGAGCATGGCTTAGTTTCATTGAGTTAGACAAGGCTGTGGTCCTAGTGTGATTAGAGTGACTAGTTTTCTGTGAGTATGGTCTCAGTGTGTCTGCCCTCCGATGCCCTCTTGCAACTCCTACCATCTTACTTGGGTTTCTCTTACCTTGGACACGGGGTATCTCTTCATGGCTGCTCCAGCAAAGCACAGCCACTGCTCCTTACCTTGGATGAGGAGTATCTCCTCACCGCCGCCCCTCCTGACCTCGAAAGTGGAATAGCTCCTCTAGGCCCTTTTGCACCCATGTAGCCACTGCTCTTTGGACGTGGGGTTGGTCCTCCTGGCTGCTGCCCCTGGCCTCGGAAATGGGGTAGCTCCACTCGACCCCACTATGTGTGCCGGTTGCAGCTGCCCACGCTATGTGCACAGGTCGCAGACAGGAGAAAGGGGACCAAGACCATCCCCATGGCCAAGAAATGCAAAAAAGCAAAATGGCTGTCTGGGGAGACCTTACAAATAGCTCTGAGAAGAAGAGAGGTGGAAAGCAAAGGAGAAAATGAAAGATATAATCATCTGAATGAAGAGCCAAAGAATAGAAAGAAGAGATAAGAAAGACTTCCTTCAGCGACCAATGCAAAGAAATAGAGGAAAACAACAGAATGGAAAAGACTAGAGATCTCTTCAAGAAAATTAGAGATACCAAGGGAACATTGCATGCAAAGATGGGCTCGATAAAGGACAGAAATGGTATGGACCTAACAGAAGCAGAAGATATTAAGAAGAGGTGGCAAGAATACACAGAAGAACTGTACAAAAAAGATCTTCATGACCCAGATAATCATGATAATGTGATGACTAATCTAGAGCCAGACATCTTGGAATGTGAAGTCAAGTGGGCCTTAGAAAGCATCACTATGAACAAAGCTAGTGGAGGTGATGGAATTCCAGTTGAGCTCTTTCAAATCCTGAAAGATGATGCTGTGAAAGTGCTGTACTCACATGCCAGCAAATTTGGAAAACTCAGCAGTGGCCACAGGACTGGAAAAGGTCAGTTTTCATTCCAATCCCAAAGAAAGGCAATGCCAAAGAATGCTCAAACTACTACACAATTGCACTCATCTCACACGCTAGTAAAGTAATGCTCAAAATTCTCCAAGCCAGACTTCAGCAATACGTGAACCGTGAACTCCCTGATGTTCAAGCTGGTTTTAGAAAAGGCAGAGGAACCAGAGATCAAATTGCCAACATCCACTGGATCATGGAAAAAGCAAGAGAGTTCCAGAAAAACATATATTTCTGCTTTATTGACTATGCCAAAGCCTTTGACTGTGTGGATCAAAATCAACTGTGGAAAATTCTGAAAGAGATGGGAATACCAGACCACCTATGTTATTCCACCATGTCAAGGCTGTGTACTGTCACCCTGCTTATTTAACTTCTATGCAGAGTACATCATGAGAAATGCTGGGCTGGAAAAAGTACAAGCTGGAATCAAGATTGCTGGGAGAAATATCAATAACCTCAGATATGCAGATGACACCACCCTTATGGCAGAAAGTGAAGAGGAACTAAAAAGCCTCTTGATCAAAGTGAAAGTGGAGAGTGAAAAACTTGGCTTAAAGCTCAACGTTCAGACAACGAAGATCATGCCATCCGGTCCCATCACTTCATGGGAAATAGATGGGGAAACAGTGGAAACAGTGTCAGACTTTATATTTTTGGGCTCCAAAATCACTGTAGATGGTGATTGCAGCCATGAAATTAAGACACTTACTCCTTGCAAGCTAAGTTATGACCAACCTAGATAGCATATTCATAAGCAGAAACATTACTTTGCCAACTATCCTTGGAAGCTACGTTATGACCAACCTAGATAGCATATTCAAAAGCAGAGACATTACTTTGCCGACTAAGGTCCGTCTAGTCAAGGCTATGGTTTTTCCTGTGGTCATGTATGGATGTGAGAGTTGGACTATGAAGAAGGCTGAGCGCCGAAGAATTGATGCTTTTGACTGTGGTGTTGGAGAAGACTCTTGAGAGTCCCTTGGACTGCAAGGAGATCCAACCAGTCCATTCTGAAGGAGATCAGCCCTGGGATTTCTTTGGAAGGAATGATGCTAAAGCTGAAACTCCAGTACTTGGCCACCTCATGAGAAGAGTTGACTCATTGGAAAAGACCCTGATGCTGGGAGGGATTGGGGGCAGGAGGAGAAGGGGATGACAGAGCGATTGATGGGGTCGCAAAAAGTCAGACACAACTGAGTGACTGAACTCAACTGAACTGAATGAGAACTCTCCTCCATTTGAAAAGCATTTCCTGGCTTGTTACCCTACCTTAGTAGAGAAAGAACACCTTGACCATGAAGCATAGTGAATATGCCACCAAAGCTGTCCATTATAAGCTGAATATTATCCCAACTGTGGAGCCATAAGTTTGAGCAAATGAGGCGGTGATCCATCGTTAGGTAGACTGTGTGCAAACAAGTCCAGAAAATACAAGGAAATTCTATGAATATGAAGAACAGAATCTTACTTCTACTTTTGTTGCATCAAGGCTTTCCCTCAACTAAAGCCTAAGGCCTCATGGGTGGTGCTAATGGTACAACGCAAAAGCATAAGAGAAAAACCTGTGGACCCAGCTCATCAGTGGATTATCTTGATATGTTAGTAATAGTCACATATGGACTATGAATGCCCATTGATTGAGGGTAGTTGGAGTCCCACACCAGGAGATCCCGAGCTGAAGAAAAATCCCCAAAGTTCTTTTCTGCTCTGATGTTCTATGGCAGAACAGGTGTGTTTGGCACATTGTAGCAGCATCCAGAATGAAGGGCTATATTTAATAAGCACATACTAGACTTCTCTTGTGCCCTTCCCTTGGTCTATCTTGCACTTAGTCTTTGCTTTTGTAACCAGAAACACAGAACGAATTCTGACAGCACCTCTCTTAGCAACTCCAAATATTACTTGTATTATGCTCTGGGGCTTCAGTGACTCCCTAGCAGCATGAGACAATTTGGAGAGGTGTCAGGCCACAAGAGAGCAGTCTGGAATTGAAAGGGAGATAATGTCCCATTAATAACCCTCTGTTGACTTCTTAAGAACCTTGAAATAAGAAGACAACCTCAGATTAGCTAATTATAAACTCCAGGCATGCTGTGAGGGTCAGAAGGCCTCCAAGGTAGGATTTAAAGAGATCCACTAGGTATTAATGCATGTACAGCTTGGAAGTGCAAGAATGTTGTTCAGTTGCTGTCTGACTCCTTGTGACTCTATGGACTACATCATGGAGAGGCAGGCTTCCCTGTCCTTCACCATCTCCAAGAGTTTGCTCAGACTTCCCCAGAAAATCATTTCCCAAAACAAACTACCCCCAATCAAACCCTTGTTGTGGATTCATTTCCTGCTGGGACAGCTAGGCTAGCCATGAGAGGAAAGAATAGGAAGCAGTTCCTTAACTGGAGACTTGGCTCTGATATCCAGTAATTCATGAATGTATAGATCTAACACAAGAGATTGCATTAAACCCTCCTTCTGATATTTTGTACCCTTAGCCAAGAGATTTTGCTTTGTCTGTTTTGTAGTGATGATGAGAAGGGGAAATTCCTCAGAGAAATATGTGGGAGAGGATAAAAGACCTATCTAGAAAAAACTGTCAGCTTGTCACTATCCATGATGCCTGGCCCTCCTCCATTCTAGATTGATTTTGAATCTTATACCTGGATGAAACTGTGTAATATCTCCTCAATGGTTTCTTGTTGATTTCTAGGCTAATTCAGGAATCCAAGTCTTCTTATAACATTTTGACATTTTCCATTTTGGGGATGAAGCAACAGCCTGGTTTACGTAGCCATCTTATCTGGAAAATACTTTAATTTTAAAATCAAAAATAAAACTAACCATGTACTATCTATAAGATCTTGAGAAACTCATTTATCTCAGCATCCTTATCTGTAAAACAAAGGGTGGTTGTAAAGATTACATGATAGTATCTAGAGTTGTGTCTGATACATAGAAATGCTCAACAAGTATTAGCTGTTGAGCTAATAATTCTAGCCATGAATTAGAGTTGCATAATATATATATTTGGTTGATCTGTAATGAGTAAAGGTACTCCCTGATTACTGGGTAACAGAAGGACCTATTCCAAAACTGGGGACCTCTTACTGTGGCCCTACCACTGACTTTGTAAGAGTAGAAACCCAGACAAAAGAGAGGATCCCTGGGGTGGTAGAAGAATTACATCAAATGCTTAAGATTTGGTTCAGAGGGATGCAGGTTTCCTAGAAACTTCTCCCATATGGCAGGAAATATATGTACCATGTAAGCCCTGGAAGAAGCAGGGAAGAAATCAAGACCAGCAAATCTCTTCAAAATTTTAGAATTAAATTATTGTAGAATTAGAAACCTAGGCTTTGGAAACATTTTTTCCTACTTTTTTTTTTTTTTTTTACTTCCTGCAGTTCTATTTTTTCTTCTCCTTTATTATCTGAAGGTTTGTCTGTTTCATTAATCTTTAGGGAAAAAATTGTGTTACCTTTAACCTGATCTGTAAATAAGATAGCAACATATCTCCAAAGGCCACACATGATGGGGTGGCTTATCAAGATGAGGCACCTCCAAAAGAAAGGTGAGTTTTTCAGGTACACAGTGAGGAGATGTGACCCAACTCAAGGCCTTTTTAAGGCCACACAGAGACCTCTTCAGAGAGATCTTAAGACTTGGAGATTTCTCTGTGAGTTTATATAAAGGAAGCCCATATTTTGTTGTCTTGTTTTAACTTTTATTGCTAAAATAAGAATTGTACATGTTTAGGACTCAGGAATGACTAACACACACACAAGGACTCATGTGATGTGAGATACACAGTGAAATGCTCACAACATTCAAACCAATTAACACATCTTCTCCTCTTATACTTAACATTTGTGGGTGTGATGCAAACACCTGAGGTGTACTCTCTCAGCAAATTTCCTGTATTCAGTATGGGATGATTAACTATGGTCACCATGCTGTACATTGGATCTCCCAACTTGCTCATTCTACATAACTGCAAATTTGTGTCTTTCAACCAACATCTCCTCCCAGGAGTCCCCCACCATCTTCGCCCTGATAACCACTGTTCTGCTCTCTGCGTCTACACTTTCAGTGTTGTTAGGTTCCTCATGTAAGTGAGTTCATGCAGTTTTTTCTTTGTCCGTCTGGTTTATTTTACTTAGCATAATGTTCCCCAAGTTCATCCACACTGTTGCAAACGGCAGGATCCTAAAGGAGATCAGTCTCTTAAAACAGCATCAGAATCAGGCATCTGTCATAACTGCCACTTCTAAATGCCGAGGCCAAATATGAGTCAACACTTCCAAAATACACAGAAAAGTATACTACTCTATATTATCCAAAAATGGCGCAGCATGTTATATAAGGATCATCTCTCATACTCATCGGTTCCTTCTTTTTTGCATAACAACTAAATTAGCATAAGCCTATGTCAGTGATGTCAATAAACAAAGAAAAAGTTCAGAAAATTAATCAATTCTTGATTATCCTTCTCAGTTATTACCAGCTCTTCTATGCAGTTGCTTGCTCTATATTTGTTCTTCACTCTCATAGGAAGCTCCAACCTCAAGATCCCCTTTTTTTGTCTTATGGACACCCTCATCTCTTTACCTTTGTTCCCTATAAAGCTTACATTTCATAATCCATCATTTAAATCCATCTATTATCAATATAGAGAACACACTATATATGCAAAGGGGTGGAGGGGTCGGGGAGGGATGGATTGGGAGTTTGGGATTAGCAGATGTAAAGCCATTACATACTGGATAGTCCTACTGTGGAATACTGGGAATTATATTCAATATCCTGTGATAAACCTAATGGAAAATATGAAAGAGTAGATATATGTATGGCAGAATCATTTAACTGTAGAGCAAAAGCTCACAATGTGCTAAATAAACTACAGTTCAATACATTTTTAAAAAATCTTCTGATGTCAAAAATCTGCAAGAAAGTAACAACTAACAAAGCCCTGGACTCAGAAGAATCCAACCTTTTATCCTTCCCAATTCTGTGCTGGGACCACTGAGTGCCATGGGCATCACTCAATTCTGTTCAGCTGCTGCTATTAGAGATTTGAGGTTTCCAACCTGTGTTGAGTCCTCCCTGCTGCCTGACCACCATTTACATCAGTGATTCTCAACCCTGGCTGCACATGAGAACTCTGGGGAGCTTTTAAAAAGTCCTGATACCTGGGCCTCCCCCCAAACCAGTAAAATCAGATCCTCTTGTGGCAGGATTGAGCCTTTGGTAATATCCAAAGTTCCCACAAGTGATCTAACACACAGCCAGGGTTTAGAACACCGTTCACAGTTTCAGTTCACTTCAGTTCAGTCGCTCAGTCATGTCCGACTCTTTGCGACCCCATGAATCGCAGCACGCCAGGCCTCCCTGTCCATCACCAACTCCCGGAGTTCACTCAGACTCACGTCCATTGAGTCGGTGATGCCATCCAGCCATCTCATCCTCTGTCGTCCCCTTCTCCTCCTGCCCCCAGTCCCTCCCAGCATCAGGGTCTTTCCCAACGAGTCAACTCTTCACATGAGGTGGCCAAAGTACTGGAGTTTCAGCTTTAGCATCATTCCTTCCAAAGAAATCCCAGGGCTGATCTCCTTCAGAATGGACTGGTTGGATCTCCTTGCAGTCCAAGGGACTCTCAAGAGTCTTCTCCAACACCACAGTTCAAAAGCATCAATTCTTCGGCGCTCAGCCTTCTTCACAGTCCAACTCTCACATCCATACATGACCACAGGAAAAACCATAGCCTTGACTAGACGGACCTTAGTCGGCAAAGTAATGTCTCTGCTTTTGAATATACTATCTAGGTTGGTCATAACTTTTCTTCCAAGGAGTAAGCGCCTTTTAATTTCATGGCTGCAGTCACCATCTGCAGTGATTTTGGAGCCCAAAAAAACAAAGTCTGACACTGTTTCTACTGTTTCCCCATCTATTTCCCATGAAGTGATGGGGCCAGATGCCATGATCTTCGTTTTCTGAATGTTGAGCTTTAAGCCAACTTTTTCACTCTCCTCTTTCACTTTCAACAAGAGGCTTTTTAGCTCCTCTTCACTTTCTGCCATAAGGGTGGTGTCATCTGCATATCTGAGGTTATTGATATTTCTCCCAGCAATCTTGATTCCAGCTTGTGTTTCTTCCAGTCCAGCGTTTCTCATGATGTACTCTGCATATAAGTTAAATAAGCAGGGTGACAATATACAGCCTTGACGTACTCCTTTTCCTATTTGGAACCAGTCTGTTGTTCCATGTCCAGTTCTAACTGTTGCTTCCTGACCTGCATACAGATTTCTCAAGAGGCAGGTCAGGTGGTCTGGTATTCCCATCTCTTTCAGAATTTTCCACAGTTTATTGTGATCCACACAGTCAAAGGCTTTGGCATAGTCAATAAAGCAGAAATAGATGTTTTTCTGGAACTCTCTTGCTTTTTCCATGATCCAGCGGATGTTGGCAATTTGATCTCTGGTTCCTCTGCCTTTTCTAAAACCAGCTTGAACATCAGGGAGTTCACGGTTCACGTATTGCTGAAGTCTGGCTTGGAGAATTTTGAGCATTACTTTACTAGCATGTGAGATGAGTGCAATTGTGCGGTAGTTTGAGCATTCTTTGGCATTGCCTTTCTTTGGAATTGGAATGAAAACTGACCTTTTCCAGTCCTGTGGCCACTGCTGAGTTTTCCAAATTTGCTGGCATATTGAGTGCAGCACTTTCACAGCATCATCTTTCAGGATTTGAAACAGCTCAACTGGAATTCCATCACCTCCACTAGCTTTGTTCGTAGTGATGCTTTCTAAGGCCCACTTGACTTCACATTCCAAGATGTCTGGCTCTAGATTAGTCATCACATCATCGTCATTATCTGGGTCATGAAGATCTTTTTTGTACAGTTCTTCTGTGTATTCTTGCCACCTCTTCTTAATATCTTCTGCTTCTGTTAGGTCCAGACCATTTCTGTCCTTTATCGAGCCCATCTTTGCATGAAATGTTCCCTTGGTATCTCTAATTTTCTTGAAGAGATCTCTAGTCTTTCCCATTCTGTTCTTTTCCTCTATTTCTTTGCATTGATCGCTGAAGAAGGCTTTTTTATCTCTTCTTGCTATTCTTTGGAACTCTGCATTCAGATGATTATATCTTTCATTTTCTCCTTTGCTTTCCACCTCTCTTCTTCTCACAGCTATTTGTAAGGCCTCCCCAGACAGCCATTTTGCTTTTTTGCATTTCTTTGCCATGGGGATGGTCTTGATCCCTGTCTCCTGTACAATGTCATGAACCTCATTCCATAGTTCATCAGGCATTCTATCTATCAGATCTAGGCCCTTAAATCTATTTCTCACTTCCACTGTATAATCATAAGGGATTTTATTTAGGTCATACCTGAATGGTCTAGTGGTGTTGCCCGCTTTCTTCAATTTGAGTCTAAATTTGGTAATAAGGAGCTCATGATCTGAGCCACAGTCAGCTCCTGGTCTTGTTTTTGTTGACTGTATAGAGCTTCTCCATCATCTTTGGCTGCACAGTTTAGATAGCAGATAATAATCACCCAGAGTTATTTAAAGTACCGATTCTGGGTTCCCCCTTCACATATTCTAATTTAGTTTACTTAAGGTACAGTCTGGGAGTTTTGACAATTCCCTCAGTTCAGTTCAGTTCAGTCGCTCAGTCGTGTCCGACTCTTTGTGACCCCATGAATCACAGCACGCCAGGCCTCCCTGTCCATCACCAACTCCCGGAGTTCACTCAGACTCATGTCCATAGAGTCAGTGATGCCATCCAGCCATCTCATTCCCTAGGTGATTCTATTGTCCAAAGGTAAGCCCTACTGGTGAGAGGCACAGTCCTCAGGCCTCCAGCCTTCTCCTCCCAACTTACCACAGATGACGGCCTTGCTTCCTTCTTCACAGAGAACATAGAATTCATCAGAAAAACCTCTCTTATCCTTCCTTTCTGCCATTAAAGTCACAGCAACCCTCCTCCTAGTCTCTGCACTTCTTCTCTGGCTCTGTCCTTCCGCCGTGCTGTGAGATTTCTCTCCATCATTACTTTCCTCTTTTCCCTCTGCCTGTTCCCCATTGGTAGTTAACACGTTCCACTATCACTCAGTCCAAAGGAAAGCTTTCCTCCTCCCCACATCTTCTTTGAGTGCTCTCCTATTTCTATCATCTGTTTAGAAGCAAGCCTCTATAAACTGTTGTGCATTCTTCCTCACTGAGTGGTCACTCCTTTACATGTTGCCATCTGTTTATTCCCAAAAAAGAATATTCCAAAGAAACCAGTGACCTCATTGTCACAAATCCAGTGTGCACATCTCGCTCAGCCTTTGTCGTGGTGCTTTGCTGTGCTTAGTTGCTCAGTCATGTCCAACTCTTGCTGACTCCATGGACTGTAGCCTGCCAGGCTCCTTTTCCATGGGATTCTCCAGGCAAGAATCCTGGAGTGGGTTGCCATGCCCTCCTCCAGGGGATCTTCCCAACCCAGGGACTGAACCCAGATCTCCCATACTGCAGGTGGATTCTTCACTGTCTGAGCCACTCAGCCTTTATTTTCATTAAATCCTCAGCAATGTTGGCCCTGCTGACTTCACCCTAACTTCTTGAAATCCTCCACCTCTCCTTGGTGTGTTTAACTCCACACTCATCAGGTTTCCCCCTCGGCTTCTCGGATATGATTTCAGCTGCAGCACAGACACTGCTCCCTCAGCTCTTCTAAATGCTGCTGCCCCTCGGGGCTGCAACCACCCACACTTTCTGCTCTCATGTCATATATTCATTGTCCCCCATGACTTTCATCGAGTGTGCTAAGTGATTTCACACCTTTATGGATGTGAAACTCAACCCATAGAGGCAGGTAGTTAAGAATTACAAATGATTTGAAACTCCATCTCAGAGACATTACTCTATAAGCTGACAGAAGAAAATTATTGAGTTCTTTTAGGGGTTCCAACAAGTAATTCTGCAGTTCTGGGGTCACAGGCATTGGGGTTGAGTTGGAGAGCGAAGTACCACATCCCATATGACTATATGACCTCGGAGATTTCTGAAAAGTCTCCCTGTAACTAGCCTACCTTTCCTGTTCAGAGTCCATAGCTTTTCTGCTGCCTCAATCATTATACTTAGGACACAAGGACCCTCTTGTCCTCCTGCTTGCAGTGTCCAGTATCTCCTGGAGCACCTCTCTTCCTCTCTGCCCCACTTGCTCCTTTGCCACCTTCAATTCCATTTCTCACCCAGCTGATATCTTCTCATTGTATTCCTTTTTGAAAAATGTCCTCACCCCCTGTTTCTGCCAATTAAATCAATTATGTTGGCGCTAGTGGTCAAGCATCCACCTGTCAATGTAGGAGATGTGAGAGACATAGGTTCGATTCCAGGGTTGGAAAGAATCCCTGGAGGAGGAAATGGCAACCCACTCCAGTATTCTTGCCTAGAGAATCCCATGGACAGAGGAGCCTGGTGGGCTACAGTCCATGGAGTCGCAGAGTCAGACACGACTGAAGCAACTTAGCACATTATAGCTAAAAATGATGCAATCAGGCAAATATTTCCCAAGAGAAAACTTTGGCTCTAAATTTGATTAAATCAGACACTGTTAATCAATAATACTTATAAAGAACTTATCACAGTGATGAATACATAGGGAGAAATTAATAAATGATAGATATTTGTATTTCCCTATTTAAAAATAATTTCTGATACCAGATATAAATAAATGAAGCAAATATTAAAATGTGAATGCCAAGTAATGGGTTATACTTGTTTGGCATATATACCAAGTTGGGTTATACCAAGTTTGGCATAAGAATTTCATACCTAATGACAGTTTAAATGGGCCAAAAAATAAAAAGTCCAGACAGAAAAATCATTCAACTTCTATCAGTGTTTTACAATTAAAAAAAAAAAAAACATGAATAAGAGTCACATGATTTTGTGGGGCTACAAGTAAAGCACTTAGAAATAGTAAGCCTGATTTATCACAAGTAAAATGAGAAACCAAACTTGTTGATTTCAAAGTCCCTTCTCACCTATAAAAGTATCTGATACTATAAAAATAATTTCAAAGAGTCACCATCTAGAGAACATAACTAATACACTGAATCTCTGCCATGTGCCCTCAGAGACTGCATTTCCTTCCCTTTCATGCAAGGTATTCTTGATTCTCAATGTTCATATGAATGAATCCTTGCATTTCTAAGCAATATATTGCTTAGCTTTTTGTTTTGAACTTTCTAAAACTCTATTATTGCTGCATGCAATGTCTAAGTTGGTTTTTCATTATTCTTTATGAGACTTATACGTTTGGATGTATACTAATTATGAGATTTTAACATCTATACTCATGAATGAGTTAGCTCTATTTCTCTATACTCCCTTTGCATGGCTCAGGAACTACAGTTTATACTCCATATATACAAATATTTATGTATAAGTATTGTATATGTTATAAATAATAGACACTTATAAGTTTATATGTGCTTACATAAAATGAGGTAAGCCATTTTATATTTTCTAGAAGAATTTTTACTTATTGGGAATGATCATTTCCCTAAATGTTTGGCAGAACTCACATAAAAATCAGCTGGGCTTGGTGTTTTCTTGGTAGGAAGACTTAAAAATCCTGATTTAATCTTTAAGACTCCTCAGGGTTATTTGGTATTCCTGTTCTAAGTTACTTTTGATATGTAATTTATTTTTAGTAATTTTATCCATCTTATCTAAGTTCTATTTTTGTATACATTGTTTATCTTATTCCTTTATCATTTTAACTGTTCATTGTAACTACAATTATGTTCCTTTTTATGTTAATATTTTATGCTTTTTCCTGATCCCTTTTGTCAGTTTATATATTTCACTGTTTTTGGATATTTTAACATGTATATTCCATATTTTTTATGTCACATTAATTTATGCTGTTATCTCTACTATTTCTTTGCTTCCATTTTCTTTGGGTTTATTCTGTTGACATGTTTCCTAACTTATGGTGAACACAAAGCTCATTAAGATTTTATTCTAATATAAGTACTTACTGCCATATATTTCCCTTAAAATACTGTTTAATGCTACTCAAGAAGTGTATATGCATATGGTTTGTACTGCAGTGGCCATGGAGATAACTTGCTTTTATTTCCTTTGAAAGGCTGTACGACCAGGGAACTCTACTCGGTAGTCTGTAATGACCTATATTGGAAAAGAATCTAAAGAATGGATTTATTTATATGTATAACTGATCCACTCTGCTGCATGGCAGAAGCTAACACAACATGTACATCAATAAAATTAATTAATTTTTTTAAAGCCTATTCTGTGAGACTGGCAGCAGCTGCAGCTTCTGACCCACTGTGGCATCACCACGGCCGCACCTTCACAGGCTGCTCAAAGCCAGGGACCCATCACCGCAAGGGTGAGAGTGCAGGCCTCGAAGGCTGGACGCGGGACTCCTACAATGGGCAGCCTTAACCTGTGGACTCCCCACAGTGCTGAGAAAACTGTGACCGTCTAAAGTCCTTCCTCCCCAACCTTCCTTTGCCTTTTCATAGCCTGAAGGCTCCTGGGGCCTACTCCTCCCCATCCCCTCTTTATTCTTCAAGGGCATCTCCCCCAAATCTCTCCTGTACATCTCACTCTGTATTGGTATTTGCTTCTCAGAGGACTCAGACTGACTCTAGTGTTTTTATTATTATCCATCCTAAATGTTTCCAAATTTCTATTAAGATTCCTTCATTACTGTTGGTGAGTTTTCCCCTCCAAATTCACTTCCTAACCTAATCTCATTGTCTCATGTTCACACATTGTATCCTTTGAAATTTCTTTTTCATGGTATTTGAAAAAGAATGGGTATTAACTATTGAGAGCAGAGTTCTTTATAAGTTCACTAAAACTGTTATTTTATTCAAATTAAATTATATAGACATAAGAGATGTATAAATCATTCTCATAGTGGATTTGTTCATTTCTCCTTTTAGTTCTGTCAAATTTTACCTGGTGTGTTAGAGGCTATTTCATCAGGTATATACAACTTTAGAATTGTTAACATGTTCCCAGTGAACGGGAATTTTATCTCTGTCTATTGAGTCCCTCCCTACATGATATTGCTTTTGACCTAAAGTCTGAAAGTATTATTATTTCATTTTTAGGCTACTTTTGTCTTTTCCTCATTTTTTACATGAAAACATTTCTTTACCTTTAAAGTATATCCTTGGAAAACAGCTTTTGCCATACATCCTGCAATCTAGAAATATCACTATTTTAATTACTGAGTTTAATATCTTGTTCACTTATATTTATTTTGATTGCTGATACACTTTTTTCTATTTTATTTTGTGTTTTTCATATGTCCTGATTTTTTAACACCCTTTTTCTCATTTCCTCTTTCTTTTGCATTGATTGTATTCATTTCTTTTTTATTTCATTACACCATTTGGTTCTATTTCTTGGTGGTTATCTTTGAAAATTTACCGTATATTCTTAACATTTAGAAAAATCCCATTTTTATGCCTCTTTACAAATAATATAAAGATCTTAGAATATTTCAACTTTAATACTTTAATTCTGCCTCAATTGAAAATTATATTACTGTTTAGTGTTTTATTTATCTGTTACTTTCTATTTAATCTTAACCTCATACATTGGACATGACCAGTTTTTATACGTCTACATTTGTTGACATGCTCACTAACATCTTTGTTCACTTATTCCTTACCTTATACTTCAGATCTACAGTCATTTTTCTTTTTTATTATATGCATTCTTTAGAAGTTTTTTTTTTTAACTTATGAAGTTAATTTTGTTAGGAAGTCTCTCTCTCATTAATGGAAAATGTATTTCTATTACACATAAAATCTAAATTTTTTCCCCAGATTTCAATTTATTGAGGAGTAAAGTCCTTGGAGATTTAAAAAACATTCCTGTGAGTCCATCAATGCATTTAAAAGTGTGTTTGTTTAAAATCTAAACGGATTTTCACTGAAAGGCTTTTAGAGTAGTCTATTATTATAGTCTTCCTGTAGTCTAGTCTTCCTATAATTCTGAAAGGAGCAGACTGTTTTTATTATTTTCTTTATAAACATAATTAAGCTCAGTCATGTCTGGCTCTTTGCAGCCCTACAGAATGTAGTCCACCAAGCTTCTCTGTCCCCTTTCCCAGGCAAGAATACTGGAGTGGGTTGCCATTCCCTTCTCCAAGGGATCTTCCTGTCTCAGGAAGTGAACCTGGGTCTCCTCCATTTCAGGCAGATTCTTTATCATCTGAGCCACCAGGAAAGCCAATTAAGCTTTACCGATATGCAATATCAGTCCTGAATATTCATTGGAAGGACTGATGCTGAAGCTCAAAGTCCAATATTTTGGTCACCTGATGCAAAGAACTGACTCACTAGAAAAGATCCTGATACTGGGAAAGATTGAAGGCAAGAGGAGAAGGGGACAACAGAGGACATGGCAGTTGGATGGCATCACCGACTCAATGGACATGAGTTTGAGCAAGCTCCGGGAGTTGGTGATGGACAGGGAAGCCTGGCGTGCTGCAGTCCATGAGGTCACAAAGAGTTGGACACGAATGAGTGACTGAACTGAACCGAGACATGCAATATATAAGTTGATGGATGTGCCAACACTCACTGCACAGATTCTAAGGTCACAAGTCACCCACAGAACATGAGTTTCTGAGGAAAGAGAGCCGTTTGCCCAACTCAGGTGTTGGTAGGTATGCTTTCAAGAATGCATTTCTTGTTTAAAATACTGATATATACTACAGTCAACAATTAAGTAGCTTTATGGATTGATTATCTAGTTCCAATAAGTTTTATATAAGGGACAAGAATCCTTTTTTTTTAAAAATCCCCTTAGAAAAATTACAGACTGAAATTTACACTAAACTGAAGCATAAAAAACAATCTATAGTAGCAGAGCTGACAGTTCTCCAACACCCAGTATGAGTGCTTTGTTGGCCACTGTTCAAGGTAAAATTAATGACAGTCTAATTAGATGTGACAAGAAGTCAACCAAGACTTAAAATTATCAAGAGGCTGACTTGATATAAAGAGTAACAATTATCATTGTTAAATATGAAACTGGTCTAATCAATTATTGTGGCTTTAAATAATAAGTTAATGAAAAAGGAAGGCATAATTAGCAAAAGATTTTAAAAATAAGATTTATTCCATCTTTATTTTACCCTTTTAAATTTATATTGCATTTATTTTATACTGTATATATTTTACATCCATAAATAAGCTACTACACTTTTATTAGGGACTTTTATTAGGGTTGAGTGCTCAAAATCTTTCCTAATAAGGATATTTATTTTTTTAATTTGGGGGTACCAATTTACTACCAAATAAGTGACTTAAGAGCTTGAGCCTTTAGGATTTATCTTTATTTCCTTCATAGGCTTCCCTGATGGCTCAGAGGTTAAAGTGTCTGCCTCCAATGCGGGAGACCTGGGTTCGATCCCTGGGCCGGGAAGAACTCCTGGAGAAGGAAATGGCAATCCACTCCAGTATTCTTGCCTGGAGAATCCCATGCACAGAGAAGCCTAGTAGGTTACAGTCCACAGGGTTGCAAAGAGTCGGACACGACTGAGCTACTTCACCTTCACCTTCCTTCATAGAGGCTAACTTTGACCTTTCCATATGGTAGTAATCCAATAACTCTTTATTTATTTATTTTAAATTGGAGGCTAATCTCTTTGTAGAATATTTTGTTCATCTTACATATTTTAAAAGTTGTTCTTTCCACCGAGTCTATTTTTGTACATTTTTGATTTTGAGGAGCATTCCCTCTTGGATCATCTATTCCCAGAATGTTGGTAGAATTGATTTTATTATTCCAAACTTATGCCTGATGGATGAGTGTCAAGTGCTACTTTGAATATTATTAGTAAAGGTGGATTCATTATTTCCCTTGACAATCAGCATCGTCGCTTAATTGTTCTCATGGTTAAAAAGTTTTCTTATATTTAACTTAAATTTCCCAGTGCAGTTTAAGCTCATTACTTCCTGTTCTGCTCTCATTGACTAATGAGAATTGGTCCCTGTCCTCCTGGTAATATCCCTTAACATATTTTTGGAAGCTATCATGTCTCCCATTAGCCTTCTTTTCTCCAGATTGGGAAATTCCCAGATCTACTAACCTTTTATCATATATTGTATCCAACCTGAATTTCTCATACTTTGTGGTTTTCCTCTAAATTACATTAATTTGTCCTTAAAGAAAAAAATGCATTGAGAATTTAGTAATTTCCTGAAAATAAGGAAAAAAATAAATAGCGCCATGTATAATTTACTTAATGTGATAGAAAGTAAGCATGAAATTCTACTTGGGGAATAGGTTTGCTTAAAGTAATTCTTATTCACTGTTTCATAAAAGACCATGTAAGATTATCTTTCTGTTTCTACCCTTATTAAAGAAAATTTCAAGGGTCTGAAATTTTTTTTTTTTTCCATTTAACAGTTTTTATTTTTTTATTATTTTTTTTAATTAATTTTTATTTTTTAGTTTGTTTTGCTTTACAATACTGTATTTGTTTTGCTATACATTGACATGGATCAGCCACAGTGTACATGATCTCCCAATCCCGACCCCCACCTCCCCCCTCCCGCCTCACACCCTCTCTCTGGATTATCCCCATGCATCAGTCCCAAGCACCCTGCATCCTGCATCAAACCTGGACTGGCGATTTTATGCAAACTTGTGTCAGTGCACCCATTTGCATAAGGTTACATCCATAAAGTGCATTTTTCTAGAAAACTCTTTCCTAGGTTTCATAATGGAGCTCTGTTGCCTTCAAAAAGGCAAAATCTGATTGGATTCTAGTCCTGAGACAAAACTAAAAGTGAATGAAAACTAACCTGTTTAATTTTTCTGTTACTCAAATTTCCTTTCTGAAAATGAAATAATTTATAGCAATATACTTGAAGTAAATAATACCTAAGTGTGACAATTTTAAAAGAAACTTGAAATTAATGTTGACCCATAAACCAGGACTTGTCCTTAGCATTATTTTTGGTGTATTTTTATCCCTCTGCATATCCTCACTAAGGTGCTGATTCACAGTATCCTCTTTCTGTCAGTTATAATGTTGGCAGCTATATTACCAGCTGTTCTTGGCCGCTCCCAAGCGTGTAATATACAGGCCTCACATTTGTGAGTGATCTTTGTAGCAAGGCACAAATTTTCCAAATATATTACTCCCAAAAGAGCAATCAAAGGAGAGAAGAATCTGTACTTCCAAACATGCTCTACATTCTCCCCTCTATGGGTATGGACCCCGAGGCTCTCCATCCATCTTACAATGTCCTCTATGCATCGGCCTTTGGTAGTAGAAATCCCATCAGCAACATCCAATATGGAGATAATTCCAATAAGAGGGAAGTAGCCTGCAGTGCAGAGACTGAGTTCATAGGGTCTCATATCCATGAGGATATGTTTAGATTATGTATGTTTACAGAAGAAATAAAGATCTTTGTATCAAACGCCAATCTTCCTTCTCTTCAGAGCCTCACTTTGGCATCCTCGTTTCAGCTCTCCATGTGTTCTAACCAAATACACACAAATGCAACCAGATGATGTCCCACCTTCCACCCTGTCCATGGATGTCTCTCTCTCCTTTCACCCAGGAGCTGCCTTGCAGGTGATACCACGGGACTCTGCTCCATTCCTGTACTCTGTATGCACAACTTGCAAGTATGGAGGAGCTATTATGTCATGGGGTAAAATTTATCAGTGGCTTACAAAAGCTAGCAGGGAAACTATCCTTTCTCCCTTTTCCTCATAGGAATGGTTCAGAGGCAGTTTATGAAATAGCTGCACATTAGCCCTTTGTTTGGCTCTGCTTTCTGGGAAAACAAAGCTAAGAGACTCCTTAGCTATTTTGACCAATGATACATGATAGAAGAACCCCCAAGTGTTTACTGTAATTTTCCTCATGTAACAGGTATTCAATATAAAGCTCTCTTTCAGATCAGAGACAAGGCATTCTCTATCTTGATCAGTAAAGAAAATATATTGAACATGGTGAATATATCTATTGACAATTAAATAAATATTACTGAGTTTCTAGAATGTCTCAGATAGTGTGCTATATGGCTTTCTGTCCACAAGCTGAGGATTGAGAAATTCTTATATTGTAATGTGACATTTTAGCTAACTAATCTTAATTTCCCACTCCCAACTTCTGTAACTATAGCCTTTCTAAACAGCAGATAGAATCAGTTTTACTGATCTAAGAGAAGCAAGAAAAATAAAATGTGAATATCAACTTTGAAGCCAAATAATCTTGTTAATAAGTTCCCCTAGAAAAGTCTTCAAACCCTTAATGACAGTTAAACTAGAACTAATGCAAAGAAAGAGAAATTCTGCTGAAAATAAATGCATTTAAAAAAACAAAGAACACAAGCAAAATTAAAGTTTCTCAAAGAAGAAAGACATAAAGAAGGAAAATTTGCAGTCTTTGCAAAGAAATTAAAAGGTAGAAGTGATGACTAACTTTATTTTTCTGATATCCTTATAGTGTTAATAAAAAAGAAAGGTATTAGGAAAAGGCATTCCATAATTATAGCTGTTGCTAAATGCTTTTAATTACAATTATGAATTGTATAGACTATGGTAAGGAGAAACCTCTTTGACTTACTATGCGCTTTTTAAATCCAATGTATATGGACAGTCTACAAGAGGTGAGAACAGAAATCACTGTGCAAATGTGGGTAACTCAAGCTTTCAAGGAATAAGGAAGGTTGTCTCCCAGGAAACCAGATTACATGGGTGGCTGTCAAGAAGATTTGCAAGAGCGATGAGGTGAGGTTGAGGTCAAGGAGTACATACTAAAGAAACAAGATTGATGGCATCTAGTTTGGAATCCAAAAAGAACAGAAGGTATGAAAAGGGGCTGGAAGGTGGGGACAGGACATGAAAAGGAGAAGAGGGGAAGAGAACAGAGGTCTGAAGTGGTTCTTCTCAAACTCTTTTCATTCTGCATTCTCCATTTGCTTAATATAGGGAAAGGAGCCAAGAATACCAGGTACATGAGAGCTGATGCTAGAAGAAAAATGAGCTTATGGAAAAGACCCAGATGTGGGTTTTTAAAAATACTGTATGTGATCATGGGAGATCCTTTTCCATGTTAATGTCCATGTTATTCATTAAGAAACCACTTTAATGAAAAGTAGGAAAGAGTTGGCAGCAAAGGTAGGGGGAAAAATGGGCTGTTTCTTTGACTGTTAGGATACTTAGATAGGGTAACCATGTACCCTGAGTATGGAAAAAAAAAGAGGGGGGGGGTGGCGGGGAAGTGACTCCTGGGAAGATAAAGCTCCCAGGAGACAGCATCAAAGAGATATGCCCATTTATATCAATTCACTTGAGGCATTATGACAAACCTGCAGCTTTTAAAACTGACATCAAAAGTTCTACACTGTCAACTAACATATGGAGAAACTTACTTATTGGCCCTCCAGTAATTCCCAGGTCATGCCACGGACTCTGTCTACAGCCTCCTAAGCAGAATCCCCTGTTCTTTCCATCTCCCCTCATCTCCTAAGAAACAAATTGTTTACACACATGTTCATTCAGTGTATTCAATATGAATGTCTTGTTTGAAGACTATTGACAAGCTTAGCCTGCTCTCATAGTTGTAAAATTGTGTGTATTTAAGTACACATTTATTTCAATGCAAATTTTGAATATTCCACATGAATAAGTCAGATCGACTATAGTCAGGGTCTATACCCAACTCCCTGGGTCCGGGTCCAGCCCCGGTGCCCAACCATATGGAAAAGTTTCCCTGTGCACTCTTGGGACAAAAATGGAAGAAAGACAGCTCTGACCACTTTAGTCTAATATTATTACCTAACTTTCTTATTTGAGATTTTTTTAGAGTTTTATAAAATCAACTTAATTAGAATCAGCTAATTAAGTACAGTTTAAGTACAAAAAAGTGAACCAACTTAAGTGTACATATTGACAAATTTCCACAGGTATATACACTGAAATAACCACCAAAACAGTGATATATTTTTACTGCCTCAAAAATTTTCCTATTACTCTTTGCAGTCAGGTAACCATCCACGGGGGCTTTCCAGACTGTGTTAGTTCAGTTCAGTTCAGTTGCTCAGTCGTGTCCGACTCTTTGCGACCCCATGAATCGCAGCACGCCAGGCCTCCCTGTCCATCACCAACTCCCGGAGTTCACTCAGCCTCACGTCCATTGAGTCCATGATGCCATCCAGCCCTCTCATCCTTGGTCGTCCCCTTCTCCTCCTGCCCCCAATCCCTCCCAGCATCAGGGTCTTTGCCAATGAGTCAACTCTTCACATGAGGTGGCCAAAGTACTGGAGCTTCAGCTTCAGCATCATTCCTTCCAAAGAAATCCCAGGGTTGATCTCCTTCAGAATGGACTGGTTGGATCTCCTTGCAGTCCAAGGGACTCTCAAGAGTCTTCTCCAACACCACAGTTCAAAAGCATCAATTCTTTGGTGTTAGTGGTAAAGAACTTGCTTGCCAATACAGGAGACATGGGAGTTGGTGATTCGATCCTTGGGTTAGGAAGCGTGCGCGCATGCGCACGTGCACACACACACACACACACGCGCGCGCGCGCGCGCGCGCGCGCACACACACACACCATCCACAACTGTCCACAGATAATCACTAATCTGCTTTCTAATGTGTTTCTGCATGCACTTAGTTGCTCAGTCGTGTCCAACTCTTTTCGACACCCTGGACTGTAGCCTGCCAGGCTCCTCTGTCCATAGGATTTCCTAGGCAAGAATCCTGGAATGGGTTGCCATTTCCTCTTCCAGGGCATCTTCCTGACCGGGATCAAATCCATGTCTCTTACGTCTCCTGCATTTGCAGGTGGGTTTTTTACCAGTACATCACCTGGGAATCCCTTTCTGTTACAAAAAGCTATATTTGCCTGTTTCATAAAATAAATTATAAAGTATTATTTATGACTTGGTGTAATGTTTTAAGCTTTGTTCATTTTGTTGCATGTATCAGAGTTTTATTCCTTTCTTATAGCAAAATAGTGTAAATAGTCATAGTCATAATATATTAAAAGGTACTCGTAGTACAAAATAATATTCTACTATATGGATATATATATATCCATATATATATATATGGCTTCCCTGGTGGCTCAGAGGTTAAAGCATTTGCCTGCAAGGCGGGAGACCCGGGTTCAATCCCTGGGTGGGGAAGATCCCCTGGAGAAGGAAATGGCAACCCACTCCAGGACTCTTGCCTGGAAAATCCCACGGACGGAGGAGCCTGGTAGGTTACAATCCACGGGGTCGCAAAGAGTCGGACACGACTGAGCGACTTCACGCACTCACTCATATGGATATAACACAATTTGACCCAGGACCTGCTGACATACATGTGGGTTCTATTCAGTTTGGGGCTACAACAAATAAAACTGCTAAGAATATCAGTGTTTAGTTCTTTGCAAGAACCTATGTTTTTGTTTCTCTTGGGTGAATTTCTACTGTTTGTTGAAATTGTTGTATTATTTACCCACAAGCAATGTATGCATCACATCCTTAGCAAAACTTGACTTGGTCAGACTTGCTAATTTTAGCTATCCTGATGAAAATATTGTGATAGCTTGATATCTTTAAATTGTAGTTTCTTGATATTAGTGATATTGAATATCTGGCCATTTGCATGTCTCCTAAAGTGACTATTAAAGTATATTGTCTATTATTATTAGATCATTTTTCTTATCCTTGAATTGTAAGTGCTTATGATATGTGGTGATACAAGACCTTTGTAGCTATTTGTTGCAAATATTTTCTCTTCATCTGTCTCTTGAGTTTTGTAAGTTTTTAAATTTCATGAATTCTAATTTATTAATTTTTCTTTATGATTTATTTTTTCCTGTTTGCTCTAAGAAATCTTTTCATTTCCCCAAGGTCAATAACACAGCTAATCAGGTCTAGATGAAGTCATTAGGAGGGCTTTAATTCAATAGAATTGTTGTCCATATAAGAAGAAGGGAATTTTGACCCAGACAGATGGAGAGAGCCCCACGTGACAATAGAGACAGAAATTGAAGTACTGAAGTTAAGACAAGGAACAGCTACCAGAAGCTGGAGGAGTCAAGTCAGGATCCTTCCCTAGAGAGTTCAGAAACAGCATAGCCCTGTCCAAAGCCTGGAATTTAGATTTCTAGTCTTCATAACTCTGAGAATAAATTTCTGTTATTTTAAACCAACAAATTTGTGGTACTTTGTTATGGTGGCCTTAGGAAATTAATACAATGTCTCTGTGTGATTTGAGAGTCAGAGTAATTCTTACCTCAATAAAATTATTAAAGAAGTTTAACCTTTTCTACAGAAATGCTATAAATTCTTCATAATGCCTTTGCAATGTTACAAATGCTTTTAAAACCATCTAAGTCTGGAGAATTTTGGTGGGGGAAGATAATTACAAATTTTTCTTTAAGTGATATAGAACTATTTGGGATTTCAAATTCTTCTCGAGCCACTTTTGATAATTTGTGTCCTTTGTGGAATTTGTCTACTTTGTCTAGATTTTCAAATTTATTGTCACAATGTTATTTGCAATATTTCCTTATTATACTTTAAATATCTATAGAATATCAGGATGATTATAAACACACAGAGGTATAGCAAGTACTATGCTTCACTTTTTGGTGAAAGAAGATATACAATATGGCAATTTGTCTGGGTTTTTTGTGGGGGTGGCTGTAACTGTACCCTGACCACCAAACCCTTAAAATTTTCACTGAAGAAACTGGTCCCTGATACTACAAAGAATCTCTTTCCCAACTTCTAGTGCAATGTGTCTTTCTGAGGTAAGTTCTAGTTCCCTAGTCAAAACTTATTCATCCCAACTTTTTGGCATGATGCCATAAATTTAATGAGTCTTTGTAAAGAATGGTAAAATGACCAAACAGTTCAGATTTCTTCAATCTATAACATAATAGAGAGGAGAGTATTAGAATACCTTAAGGCAAAAGTGTAAATAAAAATTGTTGAGTACCTGGCTGCTGCTGCTGCTGCTGCTAAGTCACTTCAATCATGTCCGACTCTGTGCGACCCCATAGACGGCAGTCCACCAGGCTCCCCTGTCCCTGGGATTCTCCAGGCAAGAACACTGGAGTGGGTTACCATTTCCTTCTCCAATGCATGAAAGTGAAAAGTGAAAGTGAAGTCACTCAGTCATATCTGACTCCTAGCGACCCCATGGACTGCAGCCTACCAGGCTCCTCCATCCATGGGATTTTCCAGGCAAGAGTACTGGAGTGGGGTGCCATTGCCTTCTCCGGTTGAGTATCCTACATTACTATAAACAATTTTAAATCTATTTTTTAATTTAGGATGAAAAACAATGAATTTTCCAAAACACTGGCTACATAAAATGTGCTCAGGGCCTTATTAATCTCCTCTAGCAAAAACACACATGTAGAAAAAGAACACATGTCATAGGGACCACTATTTGGTTACAACTGGTCTAATCTATAGTCATTTCTCAGGATAATCCAGTTTCTGCAGGAAAAATAGAAAAATTAACAGATATGTTAGGGATTCCCTACTTCAGTCTTTGGGTCTTTAATGGTCTCACTGATATCTACCAACCCTTCAAGACGTTACATATTTTTTTTTATTTATAATCTTAACTGGATTGTTAGGAAAGGAATAGCAAAGACATTTCAGAAGCTCCCACTTGGCATTCCCCATTATGATAGTCCCCATGCAGTGTGAGTGTTGCTCAACTACCGAGCATATCAATTTTCCATTGACAGAAAGGGGAAATGACTGTTGAGTGAATCTGTGGCTCCAAGGAGCATACCATGAGCCAGTTTGACCCAGAGCTGCATTTATTATCTGGTCTCCATATACTTTCATTCTTAGAGCAAAATAATAGTGATTCTTTAAGTCTTTAGGCATCACTATCAGCTCAGACCTTGTATCCAAAGGTCTGATAGGACCTTTGAGCCAGACCTCTCAAAAGTCTGGGTGTTCCCTTGTGTAAGCAGAACAGACCCACAAAGATATCCATGCTCTAATTTCTAGAACCCATGAATAGATTTCATTGCATGCCAAAAGGACTTTGTAGATTTAATTAAGTTTACAAACTTTGAGATAAGGTTAGCCTGGTTTATTCCGATGGCTCAGTCTAATCATGCTGCTGCTGCTGCTAAGTCACTTCAGTCGTGTCCGACTCTGTGTGACCCCATAGATGTCAGCCCACCAGGCTCCCCCATCCCTGGGATTCTCCAGGCAAGAACACTGGAGTGGGTTGCCATTTCCTTCTCCAATCATATGAGCCCTCAAAAGCAGAAGACTTTCTCCAGCCTGAGTCAGAGAGACCATAGAATTAAGAAAGATTTTAAGCATGAGAAGAACTGAGTGCACTGTTACTGCTTTGAAGACCGAGGTGGCAATATGATGAGGGACAAATTTTGTCTAAAAGAGCTGAGAGTCTCTCCTGTTGCAGTCATCAAGAAAATAGGGACCTTAGCATTATAACCACAAAGATATGAATTATGTTAACAGCCTAGTGGTAGGGGAACATATTATTTCCCATAAAGAAGCCTCCCAAAAGGAATATGACACTACCAACCCCTAGATTTTGGTTTTGTGAGACCTTAAACTGAACCAGCTGAGCCACTCTGTATTGACCTTCTGACCTACACAACTGCAAAATAATAAATTAGTGTCACTTTAAACTGCTAAGTTTGTTATGGTATGTTATGGCAGCAAAGGGGAATTAATACACGTCTTTCCCTGATGGTCAGTCTCTCAAGTGTGCTTCCTTTGAGCAAAGACTGTGAGGGCATCACAGCCTGCATGTGCAATTAGAGTATTTCCTCCTAGGCACCCCGTCCTCTATTCAGTCAAAGCCTGCTGGATGTGCACACTGGCTCAACTTCAGAAATTGAGCAAGAGGTAGGAACTTTCTACTGGGCTGACCCTCCTCTGCCTACTGCTCCACCATTCTTACACCCTTTTGGTTATAGATTTTAAATAGCACGCTTGTTGGTTGCCAAATATTTTGCCCCAAGGGACAACACGCTCTAGTAACCATGTCTATCCTTTCCTGAGGGACAAGTTCCCTCGGCTGCTCCTTTGATCTCGCTAGTAATTAAGGTAATTGCAGCCGCCTCATTTCTGATGATTAAGTATCACCTCCTGACCTCCATTATTTCACAGCCATCCTGACATGTACACAATGTTCCAGGTTTGTGACTACCTCTCCTACCTTCAGCCCTGCCCTGCAGAGAACACCACCACAGAATGTATTGATGTTGGTGTCTCTCTCATCAGTACATTCCTAAAGGCTTTAGTGGGTGCTGTGATACTCTGAGCCCTCCTGTGGAACTAAACCTTTGAGGGTTTCACATACTAATTCAGCACTTGCACTGCCCCAACTTCTTTATTCCTTCCTTTCAGCTTGCCAGGACACGACAGACACTTCCACTTCACTCAGCGCCGACCATCATGTTTCTTGAGAGTGACGTTACCAGAGAGTCTGCCCCTTCCCTTAGGGTCTTTGCCAAGAAAATAAACCCCATGAACTGAGAAAGCATTCACAATTAATTATTTTTTACTTATTCACTGTTTCATTCCAGGCTTCTTGATCAGGTGCCACCAGCTTGGCAGGCAAGAGGGCAGTTAAGGGCAGCCTGTTATGAGGGTATCTGCTGCCTTGTTGGCAGAGTTCTCCACAGCATTGTTCATTTCAAGAAAAGTACTAGCTCCAAACAAGAATGGGCTACCTCCAAGCTCTGAGGCTTGGAGGGAGGAGGGTGAGTCCACAGTCAAACTATCCTCAGGGGTTGCCAACCACTGCCCCTTCCCATGTTTCGGGGTCAGCTCCAGACATTTTCATTCAGGGCCTTGGTATTAGCATTGTAGATCAGCCTTGGATGAGTATTCAAACAACCCTGGAACTCTACAATTCAGTAGACTGTATCAGAATTTTAACTTACTTGGTTATGTCTGCTCTTCCACCAAGAGAGAAGGATCTCTTTGAATGTTGCAAATGAGGCTTCACGCCCTCACAGTTAGCATTATCTGTCTTTTAACAATCCTCAATATCCGACAATCCCTCTGATAGCAAAAGTACAACTCATCAGAGAACAGTCAACTCCACTATCTTTGTAGAAATGTTTGGATATCTTTCAAATGATTCACAGAAACTACAAGGGCATGTCCCTCCATTGGTACACTTACTTGTTCAGTGGTGAAATCTTTTATCAATCATGCCACTCCTGTGTGCCAGGGACAATTCATGCCCAATCTATCATTTGGGATGGATTCCATTTTGTCTGCCTTTCAATGAATGAGTCACTCTCAAATCCCTATCTTATCACCTGTCTATTTAGACTGTTCCTGGTACCATTTGTTTCAGTGTGTATGTACTGCAAATCAAATGGGGGGTAGTTTAGTTATGCAAGAGATTTAATGTTGGAGGGAGCAATAGGAGGTGTGCAGAGCCTTTGAATCATAATACATATCTATAATGTAGAGAAGAGATAAAAGGAAGGGAGAAAAATCTTAGTGTACTTAAAAAGAAAAAAACCTCAATAAGGTCAGTGGGTGTGCTTTAGCCAATGTCACCCATTAGAGAAGTCCCAGCGCTTGCTGGAATAAGCCCACATTAGTGCCCTCCCCTTTCATGCATTGGAGAAGGAAATGGCAGCCCACTCCAGTGTTCTTGCCTGGAGAATCCCAGGAATGGGGGAGCCTGGTAGGCTGCCGTCTATGGGTTTGCACAGAGTCGGACACAACTAAAGTGACTTAGCAGCAGCAGCAGCAGCAGTGCCCTCCCCAGGGCTTCCCTGGTGGGTCAGCTGGTAAAGCACTTGCCTGGCAATGCAGGAGAGGCAGGAGAAGTGGCTTTAATCTCCTGGAGAAGGAAATGGCAACCCACTCCAGTATTCTTTCCTGGAAAATTCTATGGACAGGGGAGCCTGGTGAGCTACAGTGCATGGGGTTACAAAGAGTCAGATACAACTAAGTACATACCCACACCCCCACACCCCCACACCTACCCGCACTGCTCTCACCGTGTCCCTAGGGCTGTGAGCAGCTGCAGGCAGTGTGCTCTCAGCACAAAAGCAAGAGTAAATCCAGAAAAATAGCCTGCTCCCTGCTGCAAAATACCTGAACAGTACTTTTCATGCCCTTCATAATTAATTTTTCTCTTGGCTGTCATTCCCATTTTCTGCTTATTTGTATGTCTAGTAATTTTTATTGAATATTGAACATTATGAATTTAACATTTTTGAAGGCTGGATTTTGTTTTACTCTCTTAAGAAGTGTTGAATTTTCTGGCAAATAGCTAAGTTCCTTTTAGGTGCTTTTTCTGTTTATCTCCGTAACCTCAAATTCTCTGTCCCACACATTCTAACCAGCTGTCTCCTTGAAGATCAATCTCTGTCTTCTCAGTTTACCAGACCATGTTTTGGTCCTTCTTTTCTGCTCCATAGTCTAGAAGTTACTTCAAGTTATAAACCTCAGGTAGTCATAGAGTTCCTCTGTTTCCCTTTTCTCCGTTCTTTGCTTATGGTGTCCAATTCCTGAAATATTTTTTCTTGTATTTTTGGCCAGTTTTTTAATTGTTTGTGAAAAGTGAAAGTCATTCAGTCGTGTCTGACTCTTTGCAACCCCATAGACTATGCAGTTCATGGAATTCTCCAGGCCAGAATACTGGAATGGGTAGCCTTTGCCTTCTCCAGGGGATCTTCCCAACCCAGGAATTGAACCCAAGTCTCCTGCATTGCAGGCAAATTCTTTACCCAGCTGAGCCATACTTCCTCCTTCATGGTTTGATCAGATGTCTGAGTTCCTCAAAAATTTGAAAGCAGCATTTTATTTTTAATTTTATGTAAACATGTGCTCAGGTCTAGCATTCAGATTCAAATTATTTTATCTGAATGAATTTTATTTCCTCCCTACCACAGGGACCACTCCCCTGTTCCTTGGTTCTCTTGCTCTTCCTTTCTGTCTTTTTTCACCTATTATACAGTTAGGATTACAAGGCAGACATCTATACAAATGTATTCCCAGTGAATGTTAGCACCAAAAGTGAAACTAGGAACATAATAGTGGAAAGAGCAGAATAAATTAAAATTTGCTTATTGAAAGATAATTCTAAAATGCTATAAACATTTTCAAGACTCCTGTGATCCCTTATAAATGCACGTGTAAGAAAGCATGAAAGAGTTAAACACAAACCAAACTACAGTGAAACATAAAATGAATAATGTTTAACTCTAGCTACTGAAAGCAGTAAAAAAAAAAAAATTTTAATTTTATGTAAACATGTGCTCAGGTCTAGCATTCAGATTCAAATTATTTTATCTGAATGAATTTTATTTCCTCCCTACCACAGGGACCACTCCCCTGTTCCTTGGTTCTCTTGCTCTTCCTTTCTGTCTTTTTTCACCTATTATACAGTTAGGATTACAAGGCAGACATCTATACAAATGTATTCCCAGTGAATGTTAGCACCAAAAGTGAAACTAGGAACATAATAGTGGGAAAGAGCAGAATAAATTAAAATTTGCTTATTGAAAGATAACTCTAAAATGCTATAAACATTTTCAAGACTCCTGTGATCCCTTATAAATGCACATGTAAGAAAGCATGAAAGAGTTAAACACAAACCAAACTACAGTGAAACATGAAATGAATAATGTTTAACTCTAGCTACTGAAAGCAGTAAAAAAAAAAACAAACTGATAACATCACAGAAGAAGTAAACATCATGTAAAGATCTTTTTAAAATACAAGGAAATATTTTTGATAGCATCTGTGTTAGAGGGATGCTATTTCCTACGGAAAGCAATGGGCTTTTGAAAACTCTCCATATTCAACACAGAAAAGAAGACACTTTCAAGTTTTTGCAGCAGGCATATTTGGAGAATCAGAAGATAGTAAAACCATTACCAAGCACATGGATATAGTATAGAAGCAAGTAAAAACTAGAAATAACTCCAGTGAAACTAAAATTCTTTGATAATCAGCAAATGTCTTACTCATTTTGTGTATCTTTTAAATACCCCACTTTTCATGGAAAGTGTAAAGTTCCTAGTTCACCCCAAACTAGGAACCCCATAAATACTGACTGAATTAAATTAACTTAACTTGGGATTTTTCTCTCTCTTTTTTTGGAAATTACAGAAAGTTTCATGCTTAGATGGAATACTTGAGTTAATGGAAATCCTGTTAGACCACAAAAGAAGAAGAGAGAAATAACTGGAAAAATAATAGACAGCATCAATTTCTCACAATGGCTTCCTTTTTTTCCTTCCAAAAGATAGAAGGAACTGCCACAGAATTTCCTAAAGGAGATAACTGTGTTCCCAGAATTTCAAAAGATCATTGAAGAGATTTCTTCCCCTCATGTGGAATTCATTGGAAAAACCTGAAAAATGCACCTGGGAAAGAATGTTTCAATAAAGTGGACAATTTACAAAATACCAGTTTAAAAAATGATGATATATCAAAAAAATAAGTGCCACTTTTTAATGCCAATTTTGGCTTGACATTTTTAAGACTTTTTTTTAATGATAAACTAAAAAAAAAAAGAAACTTGAGCAGAATAACCCAAAAGGAAAATTTACTTTGGATTATGTGGTGAAAAGAATTAACTCTCATTCAATATCATTACTAATGATGCCAAGTGTATGGTATGAATATTCCCAGTTATCCCACTCCAGTACTCTTGCCTTGAAAATCCCATGGACGGAGGAGCCTGATGGGCTGCAGTCCATGGGGTCACTAAGAGTCAGACACGAATAAGTGACTTCACTTTCACTTTTCACTTTCATGCATTGGAGAAGGAAATGGCAGCCCACTCCAGTGTTCTTGCCTGTAGAATCCCAGGGACGGGGGAGCCTAGTGGGCTGCCAGCTATGGGATCACACAGAGTCAGACATGACTGAAGCGACTTAGCAGCAGCAATTATCCCCAAGATGGCCACCTTCCTCAAATGCTATATAACATTTCCATGTAAAATCTGAGATAATAAATTTAGAAAAAACTATTACAAAATGTTTTTATTAGAGTCATTTAAAAATACTTATATATCAACCTGTTACTTTTCTGAGATTTTCCTGCTTTATTGACATCACCACCACTTGCGAATGTTAGTGGTCTTGAAATTTTACTTTTGTTGAATTCCTAGGTAGTAAAGTCTGACTCATCAAATTTTACTTCAAAATAAGGGAAAGACAATTGTTATTGAGAGACAGTTTTCTTAACTTAAAAAAAAGGTATCATTTTTAATGAAAAAAATCGAACCATAATAAATTAATTTTTAAACTGTTACCCCTTGCCCTTGTTCTATAATCCCTGCTATTGCTTATATATTTATGCAAACCCACAACTTAGTAATTGCTAATTATTTTTTCAGGAAAAGGAAAAATAAAGTCTAATGAATTAATTTACACAACTGAAACTAAGTGGGAATACAGACTTCAAGGTCAAGCATTTAAGCTACCTGAAAAGTATTTGCAAGAGTAAATTGCATTTGTTTCATTTTCAATTTTTTCTTTTAAGACGGTGTTTTCTTCCAGAATACATTTACAGCTATTCTAAAAATCAAGGTTTGCTTCGCTATGCTTTTCTCATACTTTTTATGTGTTGGCAGCGGAAGGGGAGTCCAGGACAATTCAGTCCAACATGTGACCAAAGCTGGAAATTGTTATGTTTGGGGTACGGGTATTCTTCCCAGAGCTGTTTGTGTCCTTAGAGATTATTATTCCTACAAGACAGGGATCACTCCTTAGAACTTTCTTGTCCCTCATAATCAAAATATTCTTTGTTTTTCCTTTCGTGAATCTCATGCAAGCTCACTTGCATCTCGCGCTGTGAAACAAATCTGAGTACCTTGCCCCTTCCACTCTCTGTGAACCAGCATCACGACTTTGCTTAGGATATTTGTATGTGGTTGAAGTGGGTGTGCGTGGTGAGCAAGAAAGTGTGCTTTCTTGCTTCTCCTTTTTCCTTTTTGTGGATTCACTTCAAGTTGCAACAGTCACTTGTATATACATGGCCTAGATATTTATATCACACCTGGAATTTTCCATTGAGAGTTATACAACCGAGCCACTACAGAGCTTCTACTGTGGAAACCTATTTCCTGGAACATCTTGTTGTACCGTAGCTGGTGTCAAGACGTGACATAATTACTAACAACAATTTGGGCCATATTTTTTTAATTCCCATTACAAAGCATCCATGTTTTGTGAGCTGCTAACTGGTGATTATGGCAGAAACAGATTGCTAATCAAACCCATTTTCCTTTTCTCCCGAAGTGTGTGCGCTTAGTTGCTCAGTCATGTCCCACTCTTTGCAAGCCCATGCACCACTTCCTGCCAGGCCTCTCTGTCCATGGGATTCTTCAGGCAAGAATACTGAAGTGGATAGCCATTCCCTTCTCCAGGGGTTCTCCCTCACCCAGGGACCTCCTACACTGCAGGCAGATTCTCTACCATCTGAGCCACCATGGAAGCCCTTTTTCCCTAATACACAGGACATTTCCTCGTCTCCTTCGCAGTCAAGTGTGATCAGGTAATTACACTCTGGCCTACAGAAAGTGGATGGCCAATAAAAATCTCCTACATAATTCTCTGTCTCAATTTACCATCTGTAGTCTATATGACAATACCTACTTTTGATTATATTCTTTGAAGCCAAAGATGGAGAAGCTCTATACAGTCAGCAAAAACAAGACCAGGAGCTGACTGTGGCACAGACCATGACTCCTTATTGCCAAATTCAGACTTATATTGAAGAAAGTACAGAAATCCACTAGACCATTCACATATGACCTAAATCAAATCCCTTAGGATTATACAGTGGGAGTGACAAATAGATTCAAGGGATTAGAGCTGTTAGACTGAGTGCTTAAAGAACTATGGAATGAGGTTTGTGACATTGTACAGGGGGCAGGGATCAAGAAGATCTCCAAGGAAAAGAAAAGCAAAAAGGCAAAATCATTGTCTAGGGAGGCCTTACAAATAGCTGTGAATAGAAGAGAAGGGAAAGGCAAAGGAGAAAAGGAAAGATACACCCATTTGAATGCAGAGTTCAAAAGAATAGCAAGGAGAGATAAGAAAGCCTTCCCCAGCAATCAATGCAAAGAAATAGAGGAAAACAATATAAGGGGAAAGACTAGAGATCTCTTCAAGAAAATTAGAGATACCAAGGGAACATTGCATGCAAAGATGGGCTCAATAAAGGACAGAAATGGTATGGACCTAACAGAAGCAGAAGGTATTAAGAAGATGTGGCAAGAATACTCAGAAGAACTATACAAAAATAGATCTTTATGACCCAGATAATCACGAAGGTGTGATCACTCACCTAAAGCCAGACATCCTAGAATGCGAAGTCAAGTGAGCCTTAGGAAGCATTACTATGAACAAAGCTAGTGGAGGCGATGGAATTCCAGTTCAGCTATTTCAAACCCTAAAAGATGATGTTGTGAAAATGCTGCACTCAATATGCCAGCAAATTTGAAAAACTCAGCAGTGGCCATGGGACTGGAAAAGGTCAGTTTTCATTCCAATCCTGAAGAAAGGCAATGCCAAAGAATGCTCAAACTACCTCACAGTTGTACTCATTTCACATGCTAGTAAAGTAATGCTCAAAATTCTCCAACCAGGCTTCAACAGTACATGAACTGTGAAGTTTCAGATGTTCAAGCTGGATTTAGAAAAGTCAGAGGAACCAGAGACCAAATTGCCAACATCCACTGAATCATAGAAAAGCAAGAGAGTTCCAGAGAAATATCTGCTTCTGCTTTATTGGCTATGCCAAAGCCTTTGACTGTATGGACCACAACAAACTCTGGAAAATTCTTCAAGAGATGGGAATACCAGACCACCTGACCTGCCTCCTGAGAAATCTATATGCAGGTCAGGAAGCAACAGTTNAAATTGCCAACATCCATTGAATCATAGAAAAGCAAGAGAGTTCCAGAGAAATATCTGCTTCTGCTTTATTGGCTATGCCAAAGCCTTTGACTGTATGGACCACAACAAACTCTGGAAAATTCTTCAAGAGATGGGAATACCAGACCACCTGACCTGCCTCCTGAGAAATCTATATGCAGGTCAGGAAGCAACAGTTAGAACTGGACATGGAACAACAGACTGGTTCCAAATCGGGAAAGGAGTACATCAAGGCTGTATATTGTCACCCTACTTATTTAACTTACATGCAGAGTACATCATGTGAAATGCCAGGTTGGATGAAGCACAAGCTGGTATAAAGACTGCCAGCAGAAATATCAATAACCTCAGATATGCAGATGATACCACCTTTATGGCAGAAAGTGAAGAGGAACTAAAGAGCCTCTTGATGAAAGTGAAAGAGGAGAGTGAAAAAGTTGGCTTAAAACTCAACATTCAGAAAATTAAGATCATGGCAACCGGTCCCATCATTTCATGGCAAATAGACAGGGAAAGAATGGAAACAGTGACAGACTTTATTTTTGGGGGGGCTCCATAATCACTGCAGATGGTGACTGCAGCCATCAAATTAAAAGACACTTGTCCCTTGGAAGAAAAGCTATGACAAGCCTAGAGAGCATATTAAAAAGCAGAGACATTCCTTTGCCAACAAAGGTCTGTCCAGTCAAAGCTATGGTTTTTCCAGTAGTAATGTATGGATGTGAGATTTAGACTATAAAGAAAGCTGAACGCTGAAGAATTGATGCTTTTGAACTATGGTGTTGGAGAAGAGTCTTGAGAGTCCCTTGGACAACAAGGAGATCCAACCAATCCATCCTAAAGGAGATCAGTCCTGGGTGTTCATTGGAAGGACTGATATTGAAGCTGAAACTCCAATATTTTGGCCATCTGATGTGAAGAACCAACTCATTAGAAGAGACCCTGATGCTGGGAAAGATTGAAGGCAGGAGGAGAAGGGGACAACAGAGGCTGAGATGGTTGGATGGCATCACCAACTCAATGGACATGAGTCTGAGTAAACTGGGATTGGTGATGGACAGAGAGGCCTGGCGTGCTACAGTTCATGGGGCCGCAAAGAGTCAGACATGACTGAGTGACTGAACTGAACTGATGACAATACCTATGTCAATTTTGGTATTCATATATTGAAAATGGTAGTCAATCCTGAAATTTCTGTATCTACACAATTGCCCTCTTTGCTTCTGCATAACTCCTCACCTCTTACCATCATTTGTACTTTAGAGAAGCAAGTGATACATTTCTTTTGCATTCAGTCATGACTTAGAGGTTTACTTAAGGTTTTCAGCAGCCAATCATAGATAATACAATGGTAAAAATTTAAACCATCCTATATGTTGACTGCCCACAATTTTTTCTCTACTAATATTGCTTTTATGTGGGTGACTAGTTCCTTGTTTCTGAGAATTACTACCAACAGAATTTTTAATGAAATTTACCTCTTACACAAGGATGTTATAGGAATTATTACAACATTTTTATAAATCTTTCAGGGGTTCATGATGCAAAGGCTCCACATAAAGCAAAATAATGATGTTAATTGTATTGTTCACAATTTTAATGCATAATACTGCATAATATAAATACAAAACAACTATTTCCAGAGACAATTGTTTCTCTGAAGTGAACTGTTTGTGAATACATCAGAATAATTTCATAGAACAAATTAAGAAAGCACTTGGTACAACCTATCCATTTTGTACTCTTCCATTTTCATAGTTACGAGGCTAAAATGCTTAGAAAAGACTAATAATTATCTCTGCTAACAAAGAAAACTAATCCTTTTCTTTTTTTTAATCCAACCAGCTTTGCTTCCTACCAAAGCAGCAGAGAATTCCTGGCTCTGATCTGCACTTTCTGCCCATCCATTAAAAGTACATGACATCATGCTCTGACCTTCTTTTCTAGGACCAAAATTGCTTTCTATTACTGGAATATAATGTACAAAGGTCTCTAAACTCCCATGTTCAGGATTTCCAGTTTCATCATAATGCCATAGCCACCATCATGATGTGTACCATGGAAAGACCGTCTTCTGAACAGCTCTGAAAAGTGTGAAATGTATTGTCTACACAATCAGAGCACTTTCTCACAGTTAAGACTTTGTCCCTACTGGTCTCTCCTTTGTAAAATGTTTATCCCTTTCCATAAATCAAAATGTATCTTTTACCTCAAAGTACCAATTCTATGTACTATAAAACCTGTCCCAGGTCCTTTCTCTTTTTTCTCTGTCCAGAAAACCTCCAGTCACATGGTAACCTGACTATTCACTTATGTTACTAGAAGAACCAGTCTTGGCAATATCTGCCAAGACTCGTATAGACAACACTCAGTCTGAGACTACCATGAGAGGCTCTGCTGGTGTGCAATGCATAATTCCAGTAGGCATCATAGATTATTATACAGATTAGAGCAGTATAATAATCAGTTGTATATAGTGGCCCTGCCCAGTACCACATTCTTAATTCTTTCATGTTCTGAGTTTTACTACCCTTCATCTATTCCTACATCTTTTCTCTGTTACTAAGAAGTACTACAACTCTGACAACATCACCAGTGAGTGATACATTCTGTGACTACAATTCTTGTTGGGCTTTTTTTTTTTTTCCCATTTCTTTCATTCCTCTATTCTCAATCTGTTCTTCAAACTCTCAAGACTTCTATTTCCTGTTCCTTTCATTTTTATGTATTCTTCGTAGTCATCTTCCCTGGCCTCATTTTCTTTCCTACCCAGCCCAGACTCCTTAGTCAATAATCCCAGCACAGTCACAGATACTCTGCACCCTCTCCTTAGTTCCAAATCTTTTTGCATCATGGACTTCACTACTTACTAAACCTAGATCCAGTATCTTTAGCCAGTTTGGTTTGGTTTAATTCAAACTACTATATGAATGCACAAATGGTTTTGTTTTGGTTTGGTTTTTTTTTTTACTGTGCCTAGGTAAATGCCAGGAGCATATAAGCACAGGGCACTCACTGAAATAATAGAAAAGACCTCAAGCAGGCTTTAAATTCATCATAAATGGTAAGTGCAGATGGGGAAAATTCAGCACCATACAGATTGGTGTCACCACATATGTATGGGCTTGGGACTCCTTCAAGATCTCAGTGAACTCGGCAATCTTTTGCTTGCTGTTACTGCTGCTGCTAGGTCGCTTCAGTCATGTCCGACTCTGTGCGGCCCCATAGACGGCAGCCCACCAGGCTCCCCTATCCCTGGGGTTCTCCAGGCAAGAACACTGGAGTGGGCTGCCATTGCTTTTGTCCCTATTATCCTTAGCATTAATGAAAACCAATGCACTCTCTTCAGAATTAACCCCTGACAGATCCCTCCTTGGCAGGCCTCACTACTTCTCACTTCACAGAAAAAACAGAAGTCATCACCCATCAACTCCCTCAACCCACCACTCTGAAACCCATTTTTTAAAATATAAATTTATTTATTTTAATTGGGTTTGCCATTGCTTTTGTCCCTATTATCCTTAGCATTAATGCAAACCAATGCACTCTCCTCAGAATTAACCTCTGACAGATCCCTCCTTGGCAGGCCTCACTACTTCTCACTTCACAGAGAAAACAGAAGTCATCACCCATCAACTCCCTCAATCCACCACTCTGAAACCCATTTTTAAAAATATAAATTTATTTATTTTAATTGGATTTTAATTACTTTACAATATTGTATTGGTTTTGTCATACATCAACATGAATCCGCCACAGGTATACACGTGTTCCCCATCCTGAACCCCCCTCCCTCCTCCCTCCCCGTACCATCCCTCTGAGTCATCATTTTTGCACCATGCTGTCTTATTCTCAGTTTTAGAAAAAGCCTGGTGCTTCCTAAACTCTCCAATCATACTTTGCTCTCAACCTTTCTCATCTCCCTCAGAGACCTTACTTCATTAATGATTATCTCCTTTATCATACAACAAACTATCCTCCTGCATTAGCGTCTTCCTTTCTGCTGAAAATCTAGCCAAGTATTATCACCCTTAAAAGGAAAAAAATCTAAATCCTTTGTTTGCCTTTAATAACCCTATCTCCTTTCATCCTTCTTCAATCAATTTACCTTTAAAAATTGTCTGCTCTGTGGCCTACTTCTCTTTCTACACCTTGATAACTAGTCTCACACAAATTCTAGTCCTGGAATGTTTGTGGTCAGCTCAGCATCACAATCACTACACCTAAATCTGCAAAATAGAAATCCCAGACCCTCTTACTTTACATGGTTCTAGGTTAGACTTTATCAGTGAGAAACTCAGGTGAGAACTAAGTGAAAGTAAAGCAGAAGCTGCGATTCTTTGGAGCAGGTGACATGAGAGATACAGAGAGAAGATCAAATCGCCATGGCTTTCAGGGAAATTCTGAAGACCCATCTGTTTCCCCCACAGACTGAAGCCATTTTGGGGGCTTTCTATAGATTTTGGAGAATTAAAATAACTGCTGGTTAACTTTTGAGAACAATTTACTTTAGCATCCAGACTGAGATCTTTCGTGTCAATTTCTCCAAACTTCGGCCAACTTCCTCATCCCCAGTGGCAACTTCCCTGAGTTTCAGTCGTTCAATTTTCTCCAGCAAGTTCTGTCAATACATGATTCTATATTAAACCTTCTATGCATATACTCCATGCATAGAATGGAATATATTACCTGAGTGAATGCTGATGAATACACTCAAATACTCCCCTGAGTCTATTCTAGCAAGTATCACCAAAAATCTCCAGATCTCCAAAATTTTATTTGGTGTCTCTGAAACTATTGCCAATGTGGCAACTGCTTTCTTGGAACTTAGGGGCTAGCAGAAGAGATAATTAAAGACATAATAATATTTATATATGTAATAAGATGTACTATAAAAAGAAATAAACTTCTATCAATGGAAAAAGGAAAGAGCAACTAGACCTATCTTACGGAATTATGATGAAGGATTCCCTCTGAAATCTCCTGACTATACTGCATTCCTCTGGCGCCTCCAAGCAATACATGGGGCCTCCTAGGCAGTATTAACACAGCTAATGACTTTCATTCCTTTCTCACTTTCTTTTAGCCTCTAGGATATAACTTGACTATGTCCACAAATAAATGCTCTTACTTTTCTGTACTAACAATGAACAAAGGGAAAAGTGAGTAAAAAAGAGATTCTGAGTAAAGAAAATTCACTTACAAAATTCTCTGTCCAGAGTTTACAGGCTCAAAAGCCTAGACTTATTCAAATAAATTTCTCTAAACCCCAAAGCAAAGATCTCAATCTTTTCTACTATGATAGTGCTTTAGAGAATAATCTCAACTGAATACAAATGTATATCCATAACTACTACTTATAAGAAAAGCAATTAAGTAAAAAATTTAAATATATGCACAAAACAATCTTATTAGATTGTTTTCTCCAGGAAACCAAGGGCAAGATCCTCAACTACTTTATATTATAATATGTTAATAGATCTAACAGTAACAATCAATTTAGTGTGTGAAATCCACTCTTCCATAATATTTTGACTACGTGATATTTCACAAGCTGTCAGCACGGATAGAAAATTTCCATAATTTTAGAAAACTAGGTCAACACCATATAGATACACTCTACATAATCCAGCCTATTCTGTCAATATCTTAACTCTACCAGGAATGTGGATTCCATAATACTGTGAAATCAAACAAGAATTTCTGAAATAGAAGCAATTGGAAAATGTCCTATACTTCCAAGTTAAATTCATATGTGGAAAATCTGTGTGTAGTACAATAGATTTAAATAAGGAATGCTGAAGATGAAATAAACAAGAATTTGGGTATGACAGTCATTTTAGTTGATTACATCATAGCCTGAATTTAGAAAATCTATGATGTTACTATGGAAACTGTTTTTGCTTAAATGTAGTTATAGATATTCTTTAAGTAAAAATTAAATTAATTGAAGGCAGGAGTAAAATGTCAGAACCATTTAGAAGCTTAAAGAACAATCTACTTACATAGAAGAATTAAAAAGAGTGATAGAAAAGTGAAGACTATGAACACATCTCCTAAAATGAACAATGCATACAGAATATTTTTAAAGCAAGCTCTACACATTTTGAAATCCACTTAGAATAATGTAAACTCCAAATACTATCCAATTCCAACTTCAACATGATGTTTACAATCTAGTGGGACTAAAACTATAAATTCTCTGATGCCTAATTTAGTTTTTAAAACTCAAGTGGAAGAATTAATCTTCCTAGGGATTGCCTTGGATATTGTAGACACTTACAAAGTGCTTGTTGCCTAAATTAATGAATTAGCCTAGAATGACGCAATGCTACAGTGACAATGTTGTGATTGATTAAGGCCCAGTAAATAGAGCTCTATTTCCTATTTTTCCTGAACTAGTTAAAAGTAAGAAAGAAGGAAATCAAAGATGCAATGGACTGAATGTTTGCATTCCTGTAATAGTCATATGTCCAAGCCCTAATCCCCAATGTAGTGGTATTTGGAGGTGTTACTTTGGGAGACAATTAGATTTAGATGAGGCCATGAGGATGGGGTATGTATGGACCTAACAGAAGCAGAAGATATTGAGAAGAGGTGGCAAGAATACACAGAAGAACTGTACAAAAAAGATCTTCACAACCCAGATAATCACAATGGTGTGATCAATCACCTAGAGCCAGAAATCCTGGAATGCAAAATCAAGTGGGCCTTAGGAAGAATCACTACGAACAAAGCTAGTGGAGGTGATGGAATTCCAGTTGAGCTATTTCACATAATAAAACATGATGCTGTGAAAGTGTTGCACTCAATATGCCAGCAAATTTGGAAAACTCAGCTGTGACCACAAGACTGGGAAAGATCAGTTTTCACTAAAATCCCAAAGAAAGGCAATGCTAAACAATGCTCAAACTACTGCACAATTGCACTCATCTCACACGCTAGCAAAGTAATGCTCAAAATTTTCCAAGCCAGGCTTCAACAGTACATGAACCAGGAACTTCCAGATATTCAAGTTGGATTTACAAAAGGCAGAGGAACCAGAGATCAAATGGCCAACATCCATTGGATCATGGAAAAAGCAAGAGAGTTCCAGAAAAAAAACTGCTTATGCTTTATTGACTATGCCAAAGCCTTTGACTGTGTGGACCACAACAAACTCTGGAAAATTCTTCAAGATATGGGAATACAGAACCACCTGACCTGCCTCCTGAGAAATCTGTATGCAGGTCAAGAAACAACACTTAAAACTGGACATGGAACAACAGACTGGTTCCAAATCAGGAAAGGAATACATCACGGCTGTATATTGTCACCCTGCTCATTTAACTTCTATGCAGAGTACATCATGAGAAACACTGGGCTGGAGGAAGCACAAGCTGGAATAAAGATTGCTGGGAGAAATATCAATCACCTCAGGTATGCAGATGACACCACTCTTATGGCAGAAAGTGAAGAAGAACTAAAGAGCCTCTTGATGAAAGTGAAAGAGGAGAGTGAAAAAGTTGGCTTAAAACTCAACATTCAGAAAACTGAGATCATGGCATCTGATCCCATCACTTCATGGTAAATAGATGGGGAGAAGTGGGAATAGTGTCAGACATTATTTTGGGGGGGGCTCCAAAATCACTGCAGATGGTGACTGCAGCCATGAAATTAAAAGACGCTTGCTCCTTGGAAGAAAGGTCCACTTAGTCAAAGCTATGATTTTTCCAGTGGTCATGTATGGATGTGAGAGTTGGACTATAAAGAAAGCTGAGTGCTGAAGAATTGATGTTTTTGAACTGTGATGTTGGAGAAGACTCTTGAGAGTCCCTTGGACAGCAAGGAGACCCAACCAGTCCATCCTAAAGGAAATCAGTCCTGGGTATTCATTGGAAGGACTGATGCTGAGGCTGAAACTCCAATACTTCGGCCACCTGATGAGAACTGACTCCCTGGAAAAGACCCTGATGCTGAGAAAGATTGAAGGCAGGAGGAGAAGTGGACGACAGAGGATGAGATGGTTGAATGGCATCACCAACTCAATGGACATGAGTTTGAGTAAACTCTGAGGGTATTCATTGGAAGGACTGATGCTGAGGCTGAAACTCCAATACTTCGGCCACCTGATGAGAACTGACTCCCTGGAAAAGACCCTGATGCTGAGAAAGATTGAAGGCAGGAGGAGAAGTGGACGACAGAGGATGAGATGGTTGAATGGCATCACCAACTCAATGGACATGAGTTTGAGTAAACTCTGGGAGTTGGTGATGGACAGGGAGGCCTGGCCTGCTGCATTCCATGGGGTTGCAAATCAGACATGACTGAGTGACTGAACTGAACTGAGGCCATGAGGATTGGGCCTCCATAATATGATTAGTGCCTTTATTAAAAGAGGAAAAGATCAGAGCCCTCTTTCTCTCTCTCTCTACCATGCAAAGATATAGCAAAAGGCAGTCAACTACAAAACAGGAAGAGAACTCTTGTTAGTCACCAAATTTGCTGGCACCTTGATTTTAGTCTTCCTAGCCTCAAGAACTCTGAGAAATAAACCTCTCTTGTTTACGAGATCCAGTCTATAATACTATATTATAGGAGCCAGAACAGACTAAGACAGAAGACTTAATACAAATATCTCTTTAATATTGAACAATCTAATAAGGGAGAATGGAGCTATTGCACACAGGTTTCCTATATGTGAGCTCAGATTTTAGCACTCACCTAGATCCAACCAGTCTATTCTGAAGGAGATCAGCCCTGGGATTTCTTTGGAAGGACTGATGCTAAAATGGAAACTCCAGTACTTTGGCCACCTCATGCGAAGAGTTGACTCATTGGAAAAGACTGATGCTGGGAGGGACTTGGGGCAGGAGGAGAAGCAAATGACAAAGGATGAGATGGCTGGATGGCATCACCGACTCTATGGACATGAGTTTGAGTGATCTCCAGGAGTTGGTGATGGTCAGGGAGGCCTGGTGTGCTGTGATTCATGGGGTCGCAAAGAGTTGGACACAACTGAGTGACTGAACTGAACTGACTGATGCACAGACCACATTAGAACACTGCAGACCTTCCCATGTGGGAGTCTGCCTTTGTAAACCTAACACACAGAGAAGTATACTTTTTGTGAATAGGTTTGGACCTAAAGAAAAAGATAAAAAGAAGCAACTGAGCTGGGATACTAAGCATATTCTTCCAAAATTAAGTTACCCAATACATCCAGCTCCCCCAGAAAGAAGGACGTGAGGGTCAGGAGACACGTCACAACTGTTGTATGCAAAGGAATCATCAGGCTTTTGAAAAAAGTGTTCTGTGCATACCGATTATGGGAAACTTGTGTTATCTTGTAATCAATTAATCATGGGGTAGGATCAGTAGACTATCAAATAGGTTAAACCAGGGCATTTCTAGTCACTCATTCATTTAAAAAGTATTCATTGATAGCTACTTGGTCCAGACATTCTTGCCAATCTCGGGGTTGTGAGGAAGGTAGATACAGTATCCTCCTTAGGAGGTTTGTAACTTACAAAGGGGACATCAACTGAGTTAGCAATTACAATTCAGAGTAACATTAGCATAGAGGAAGTACAGTGTGCTCTGGCTACTCAGAGATGAGACTTCAACCTTGTGAAGCTGAAGAATTCTACCTGAAGGACTCAGCTTTGAAGCAGAAAGCAAAAGCATTTGGTAAGAATTAGCCTGACAAAGGAATTGAAAAAGTTTCTCAGGCAAACAGACATTAAGTCGTAGGCCTAGAGTGAAGTGTGAGAAGGCGGTGTAGTCAACAAATCCAAAGAAATTCAGGAAGGCAAGGGTGTAGTGTGAATATGAGGGAAGAAATAGATTACGCTATAGAAGCAAGAGGAAAGAGAAATGCCCAGGTCCACGTTTTAGGAAAATCTCTTTGTCTCTAGAGAGGAGAAATAGCTAAAAAATAAAGTAATGGACACTGAATAAAAATATTTGCAATATTTTAAGAAGAAAAAGTGGTGGTTTGAATGAGGGACCTAGATACAAAAATGGATAGAAATAAATGTACTTTAAAAATATATGGTAGGTAGAATAGCCAAGATTTGGTGACCTTGAGAAGATATCCAATATGAGGCTAAAAGAAAAGGAGATTAATGTATTCTGCCTCAGATAGCAAAGCAGATGTTTGTGTCATTCAGTGAAACACAAACTCACCTGAAAGTGTTTGGAAACAGGACTGCAAAATGACAAGTACATTTTGGTGAATTTTAGATTCAGCTTTTTAGAATATCTAAGTAGAATGCCCAGTAAGCACTTGGGTACATGAGTCTGAAGTTCAGGAAAATAAGTTAATTGATTAATCATAGGGTAGGATCAGTATACTCTTATTAAATAGGTTAACTCAGGGCATTTCTAGTCATTCATTCATTTAATAAGTATTCATTGATAGCTATTTGGTCAGACATTCTGGCAGATCTTGGTGTTATGAGGAAGGTAGTCACAGTATCCACGCTTTTGAGGTTTGAAAATTGGAAATAGAAGGTAGGAACCAACAGCGTATAAGTGGTGCCTGCAGCTATAACCATTTCAGTAAGTGGGTTGAATTTGGTAGTGTATGATCAACAAATAGCATTATTATTTAACCACCATTTCCTTAAAATCTATTCTGTAAGGTTTCCCTTCTTTAGTTTTTTAGTTAGTTTTTTATTGAAGGAATTGCTTTACACAATTTTGTTGTTTTCTGTCAAACCTTAACATGAATCAGCCATAGGTATACATTTATCCCCTCCCTTTTGACCTGCCTCCCATCTCCCTCCCCATCCCACTCCTCTAGGTTGGTACAGAGCCACTGGTTGAGTTTCCTGAGCCTTACAGCAGATTCCCATTGGCTATCTATTTTACACATGGGAATGTAAGTTCCCACGTTACTCTTTCCATACTTCTCACCCTCTCCTCCCCTCTCTCCATGTCCATAAATCTATTCTCTATGTCTGTTTCTCCATTGCTGTCCTGTAAATAAATTCATCAGGATTGTTTTTCTAGATTCTGTATATATGTGTTGCTTGCTAAATCGCTTCAGTCGTGTCCGACTCTGTGCAACCCCATAGACGGCAGCCCGCTAGGCTCCACCGTCCTTGGGATTCTCCAGGCAAGAACAGTAGAGTGGGTTGGCATTTCCTTCTCCGATGCATGAAAGTGTAAAGTGAAAGTGAAGTCGCTCAGTTGTGTCCAACTCTTAGCGACCTCATGGACTGCAGCCTACCAGGCCCCTCTGTCCATGGGATGTGTTAGAATACAATATTTATCTTTCTCTTTCTGACTTACCTCACTCTGTATAAGAGATTCTAGGTTCATCCACCTCATTAGAACTGACTCAAAGGCATTCCTTTTTTGGCTGAGTAATATCCCATTGTGTATATTTGCCACAATTTCTTTATCCATTCATCTGTCGATGGACATCTAGCTTCCATGTTCTAGCTATTGTAAATAGTGCTGCAGTGAACAGTGGGATACATGTGTCATTTTCAATCTTGGTTTCCTCAGGGCATATGCCTAGAAGTAGGATTGCTGGGTCATATGGTGGTTTTATTCCTAGTTTTTTAGGGAATCTCCATATCATCTTCCATAGATGGGTCAATCTACATTCCCGCCAACAGTGCAGGACTGTTCCCTTTTCCCCACACCCTCTGCAGCACCCACTGCTTGTAGACCTTTTGATGATGATCATTCTGACTGATGTGAAGTGATATCTCATTGTCATTTTGATTTTAATTTCTCTAATAATGAGTGATGTTGAACATGTTTTCATGTGTTTGTTGCCATCTATATGTCTTCTTTGGAGAATGTCTGTTTAGGTCTTTTCCCCACTTTTTAATTGGGCTGTTTGTTTTTCTGGTATTGAGTTGTATGAGCTGCTTGTATATTTTGGAAATTAATTCCTTGTCAGTTGTTTCATTTGCTATTATTTTCTCTCATTCTGAAGGTTGTCCCTTCACCTTGCTTAGTGTTTCCTTTCCTGTGCAAAAGCTTTTAAGTTTAATCAAGCCCCACTTGTTTACTTCTGTTATGACCAACCTAGATAGCATATTCAAAAGCAGAGACATTACTTTGCCAACAAAGGTCCATCTAGCCGAGGCTACGGTTTATCAGTGGTCACGTATGGATGTGAGAGTTGGACTATAAAGAAAGCAGAGTGCCGAAGAATTGATGCTTTGAACTGTGGTATTGGAGAAGACCCTCGAGAGTCCCTTGGATTGCAAGAAGATCCAACCAGTCCATCCTAAAGGAGATCAGTCCTGGGTGTTCATTGGAAGGACTGATGTTGAGGCTGAAACTCCAATACTTTGGCCACCTCATGCGAAGAGTTGACTCAATGGAAAACACCCTGATGCTGGGAATGATTAAGGGTGGGAGGAGAAGGGGACAACAGAGCATGAGATGGCTGGATGGCATCACTGACTCGATGGGCATGAGTCTGGGTAAACTCCAGGAGTTGGTAATGTACAGAGAGGCCTGGCGTGCTGCAATTCATGGGGTCGCAAAGAGTCAGACATGACTGAGCGACTGAATGAACTAACTGAGGAGGTGGGTCATAGAGGATCTTGCTTTGATTTATGTCTTTGAGTGTTCTGCCTATGTTTTCCTTTAAGAGTTTTAGGGTTTCTGGTCTTACACTTAGGTCTTTTAATCCATTTTGAGTTTATCTTTGTGTGTGGTATTAGGAAGTGTTCTAATTTCATTCTTTTACATGTAGCTGTCCAGTTTTTTCAGCATGATTTATCCAAGAGGCTGTCTTTGCCCTATTGTATATTCTTGCCTCTTTTGTCAAAAATAAGGTATCATAGTTGCATGGGTTAATTTTTGGGCTGTCTTGTTCCATTGGTCTATATTTCTGTTTTTGTGCTAGTTCCATACTGTCTTGATGACTGTAGCTTTGTAGTATAACCTGAAGTCAGGAAGGTTGGTTCCTCCAGCTCCATTCTTATTCCTCAAGACTGCTCTGGCTATTTGGGGTCTTCTGTGTTTCCATATGAGTTGTGAAATTTTTTGTTCTAGTTTTGGGGGAAATGTCATTGGTAATTTGATAGGGATCACAGAGAATCTGTCAGTTATGTTTGGTCATAAGGTCATTTTCACAATATTGATTCTTCCTACCCAGAAACATGGAATATCTCTCCATCTGCTTATATCATCTTTGATTTCTTTCATTAGTGCCTTATAATTACCTGTGTACAGTTCTTTTGTCTCCTTAAAAAGGTTTATTCCTGGATATTTAATTCTTTCTGTTGCAATGGTAAATAGGATTGATTCTTTTATTTCTCTGATTTTTCATTGTTAGCATATAGAAATGCAAGTGCACTTGGATTTCTGTGTACTGAGTTTGTATCCTGCAACTTTGCTAAATTCATTGATTAGCTCTAATAATTTTCTGATAATATCTTTAGGGTTTTCTATGTATAGTATCATTCATCTGCAAACAGTGAGAGCTTTACTTCTTTTCTGATCTGGATTCCTTTTATTTCTTTTTCTTCTCTGATTGCTATAGCTAGGATTTCCAGAACTATGTTGAGTAATAGTGGCAAAAGTGGGCACTCTTGTCTCATTCCTGACCTTAGGGGGAATGCTTTCAGTTTTTCATCACTGAGAATGATCTTTGCTGTAGGCTTATCATAAATGTCCTTTACTATGTTGAGGTAGGTTCCTTCTATGCCCATGAAGTGACATTGCTCAGTCATGTCCAACTCTTTGTGACCCCATGGACGGTAGCCTACCAGGCTCCTCTGTCCATGGGATGTTCCAGGCAAGAATACTGGAGTGGGTTGCCATTTCCTTCTCCAGGGGATCTTCCCAACCCAGGAATTGAACCTGGGTCTCCCACATTGTAGGCAGACGCTTTACCATCTGAGCCACCAGGGAAGTCCTGTCCATAGTGTATAAGGTATTAAACTTAAAACATCCAAAGCATGTCTCGATTTTACTGTGTATGTGGATAAATAAGTGCAACATCTATGTAAGTTGACAGTTTTGAATCTAATACTATATTTTGGTCTTATTCCCAACCCTTATTTTGGCTTTGATGGACAGATCAGCAATGTCTGAAGAACTACAATGTTAATTTTGTCCATTATATTTTCCAATTTTGACTTGCTTTTTTCAGAGTGCTGATGTTCACTTTTAGGAAGTTCTATTTTGAACAAATGGGGTCCTATCTCAACTTTCTACACCCTCCTCCAATCATGGTTGAGCCCATCAAGTGTGGACTCCCAACCCGTCCAAAAGATGCTCTTTCATGAGATAGACAGGTATCTATGACCCAATCCTTCCCCTGCCACACAAACATATACACACAAAATGAACAAGGAAATAAGCACTGCTTCCAGAAACTAAGTTAGAAATAAAAAGAAAATGAGTTACTGAGAAACAAAGCTGAAAAATAAATATATAAAGAGAAGCCTTGAGTGGAAGACCAAAGGAGTCCTAAGAGTCAGAGCTATGGTAAATTATAAAGTTTAAAAGAAGCTACACAGTTTTATTCTGTTTCCTGTTTTCATTATACACAGAAAGAAGGAACTTATTGTTAGTAAAGAGTAGAAAGAGGAGACACGCTGAGTCATGGTAACTACAAAGCTGTAGGAAGGATACTCATGATCAGCAGTTCCGCCAACTGGGAGCCCAGCACTACAGTGAATTCAGAACTAACTTTCTAGATATGTAGTGGTGCTAGGATTTCTGTGAGGTCTTGTTTTTCTTGTCTGGAGTCACCATGAATGTTAGTAAGCTTTTGCTCTTATAAGATGATCAAGCCCAGGAGGGAAGACCACAATGACACCCAACCCACATTCAGAGTTGTGGTGACCTGGATGAAGGAAACCTATGCAGGATTCATACATCCAGTAGAGTTCCTTCTAATCTGCACATGGTAGCCCCATCCTCATTTATTTTTTTAAGAAAAAAGCCAGCATGTGTTACTCTGTCTTTACCTCACGTGTGTAAAAAATTGGGCTCTCACAGAGACATATCATTTCACACTGTTAGAATGGTTATTATCAAAAGACAAGAAAGAATAAGGGTTGAAGGGGATGTGGAGAGAAGGGAATCCTCATGCACTGTTGATTGGAATGTCAATTAATGCAGCCATTATGGAAAACAGTATGGCAGTCCTCAAAAATTTAAAAATTGAACCACCATCAGTTCAGTTCAGTTGCTCAGTCGTGTCCAACCCTTTGTGTCCCCATAGACTGCAGCAAGCCAGGCTCCCCTGTCCACCAACAACTCTCAGAGCCAACTCAAACTCATGTCCATCGAGTCAGTGATGTCATCCAACCACCTCATCCTCTGTTGTCTGCTTCTCCTTCCACCCTCAATCTTTCTCAGCTTCAGGGTCTTTCCAAGTGAGTCAGTTCTTTGCATCAGGTGGCCAAAGTACTGAAGTTTCAGCTTCAGTATCAGTCATTCCAATGAATATTCAGGACTGATTTCCTTTAGGATGAACTGGTTGGATCTCCTTGCAGTCCAAGTGAATGTCAGGAGTCTTCTCCAACACCACAGTTCAAAAGCATCAATTCTTCAGTGCTCAGTTTTCTTTACAGTCCAACTCACACCCAAACATGACTACTGGAAAAACCATAGCTTTGACTAGATGGACCTTTATTGGCAAAGATGTCTCTGTTTTTTAATACGCTATCTAGGTTGGGACTTCCCTGGTGGCTCAGACGTTAAAGCATCTGTCTACAATATGGGAGACCTGGGTTAGATTCCTGGGTCGGGAAGATTCCCTGGAGAAGGAAATGGCAATCCACTCCAGCACTATTGCCTGGAAAATCCCATGGACAGAGAAGCCTGGTAGGCTGCAGTCCATGGGGTCACAAAGAGTCAGACACAACTGAGCGACTTCACTTTCACTCTCAGGTTGGTCATAGCTTTTCTTTCAAGGAGTAAGCATCTTTTAATTTCATGGCTTCAATCACCATCTGCAGTGATTTTGGAGCCCCAAAAAATAAAGACTGTCACTGTTTCCATTCTTACCCTGTTTTCCATGAAGCGATGGGACCAGATGCCATGATCTTAGTTTTCTGAATGTTGAACTTTAAGCCAACATTTTCACTCTCCTCTTTCACTTTCATCAAAAGGCTCTTTAGTTCTTCTTTGCTTTCTGCCATAAGGATGGTGTCATCTGCATATCTGAGGTTATTGATATTTCTCCTGGCAATCTTGATTCCAGCTTATGCTTCATCCAGCCCAGCATTTTGCATGATGTACTCTGCATATAAGTTAAATAAGCAGGGTCACGATATACAGCTTGATGTACTCCTTTTCCTATTTGGAACCAGTCTGTTGTTCCATGTCCAGTTCTAACTGTTGCTTCCTGACCTGCATACAGATTTCTCAGGAGGCAGCTCAGGTGGTCTGATATTCCCATCTCTTGAAGAATTTTCCACAGTTTGCTGTGATCCACACAGTCAAAGGCTTTGTTGTAGTCTATAAAGCAGAAGCAAAAGTTTTTCAGAACTCTTGCTTTTTCTATGATCCAATGGATGTTGGCGATTTGATCTCTGGTTCCTCTGCCTTTTCTAAATCCAGCTTGAACATCTGGAAGTTCATGGTTCACATATTGTTGAAGCCTGGCTTGGAGAATTTTGAGCATTACTTTGCTAGTGTGTGAGATGGGTGCAATTGTGTGGTAGTTTGAACATTCTTGGGCATTGCTTTTCTTTGGGATTAGAATGAAAACTGACTTTTTCCAGTCCTGTGGCCACTGCTGAGTTTTTCAAATTTGCTGGCATATTGAGTGTAGCATTTTCACAGCATCATCTTTCAGGATTTGAAATAGCTCAACTGGAATTCCATTGTCTCCACTAGCTTTGTTTATAGTGATGCTTCCTAAGGCTCACTTGACTTTACATTCCAAGATGTCTGGCTCTGAGTGAACATCATCATAGTTATCTGGGTTATGAAGACCTTTTTGTATCAGTCTTCCATGTATTCTTTCCTCCTCATCTTTATATCTTCTGCTTCTGTTCAGTCCATACATTTTCTGTCCTTATTGTGGCAATCTTTGCATGAAGTGTTCCCTTGGTATGTCTGATTTTCTTGAAGAGATCTCTAGTGTTTCTCATTGTGTGGTTTTCCTCTATTTTTGCACTAATCACTTAGAAAGGCTTTCTTATCTCTCCTAGCTATACTTTGGAATTCGGCATTCATATGAGTATATCTTTCCTCTTATCCATTGCGTTTAGCTTCTCTTCTTTTCTCAGCTATAGGTAAGGCCTCCTCAGACTACCATTTTGCCTTTTTGCATTATTTTTCTTGGAGATGGTCTTGATCACTGCCTCCTGTACAATGTCACGAACCTCCATCCATAGTTCTTCAGGCACTCTGTCTATCAGATCTAATCCCTTGAATCTATTTGTCACTTCCACTGTATAATCATAAGGAATTTGGTATAGGTAATACCTGAATGATCTAGTGGTCTTCTGTACGTTCTCAATTTACGTCTGAGTTTGACAGTGAGGAGTTCATGATCTGAGCCACAGTCAGCTCCCAGTCTTGTTTTTGCTGACTGTATAGAGCTTCTCCATCTTTGACTGCAAAGAATATAATAAAGCTGATTTTGGTATTGACCATCTGGTGATGTCCATGTGTAGAGTCTTCTCTTGTGTTGTTGGAAGAGAGTGCTTGCTATGGCCAGTGCATTTTTTTAACAAAATTCGGTTAATCTTTCTCCTGCTTCATTCTGTACTCCAAGGCCAAATTTGCCTGTTACTCCGGGTATTTCTTGACCTCCTAACTTTTGCATTTCAGTCCCCTATAATGAAAAGTACATCTTTTGGGGGTGTTAATTCTAGAAGGTCTTGTAGGTCTTCATAGAACTGTTCAGCTTCTTCAGCATTATTGGTCAGGGCATATACTTGCATCACTGTGATATTGAATGGTTTGCCTTGGAAATGAACAGAGATCATTCTGTTGTTTTTGAGATTGCATCCAAGTATTGCATTTTGGATTCTTTTGTTGACTATGATGGGTACTGCATTTCTTCTAAGGGATTCTTGCCCACAGTAGTAGATATAATCGTCATCTGAGTTAAATTCACCCATTCCAGTCCATTTTAGTTCACTGATTCCTAAAATGTTAATATTCACTATTACCATCTCTTGTTTGACCACTTTCAATTTGGCTTGATTCATGGACCTAACGTTACAGTTTCCTATGCAATATTGTTCTTTACAGCATCAGACTTTACTTCCATCACCAGTCACATCCAAAACTGTGTGTTGCTTTTGCTTTGGCTCTGTCTCTTCATTCTTTCTGGAGTAAGGGTATATGAGATGGCAGAGTAGAAGGATGTGTGTTCACCTCCTTGGAGAACACCACAACCCACTGCTGAACAACCGTCAACAGGAGAATGTTGGATCCCACCAAAAAAAAGATACTCCACATCCAAGGGCAAAGGAGAAGCCCCATCAAGTTGGTAGGAGGGGTGAAATTACATTTAGAATCAAACCCCATCCCTGCAGAGACACTCGGAGGGCTCAAACAAATCTTGTGCATACCAGGACCCAGACACTCCACAGTGGTTGAGCCAGAACCGTGTTTGCGTTTCTCCTGAAGAGGTATGGATCAGCAGTGGCCTGCTGCAAGGGCAGGTGCTCTGGGTGCAGCAGACCTAGATATGGCATAAGCCCTCTTGGAGGAGTTGCCATTAACCCCACCATAGAGCTACCAGAATTTACATAGCACTGGGGAAACAGACTCTTGGAGGACACAAACAAAACTTTGTGTGCCCTAAGACTCAGGAGAAAGGAGTAGTCACGCCACAAGAGATTGACCCAGACTTTCCTGTGAATGTCCAGGAGTCTCTGGCAGAGGTGTGAGTCAGCAATGGCCTGCTGCAGGATTGGGAGTACTGAGTGGGGCAGTGCATGCATGGAACCTTTTGAAGGAGGTCACCATTATCTTTATTACCTCCACCATAGTTTGGCCACAGGTCAAACATCAGGGAGGGAACACAGCCTGGCCCATCAACAGAAAATTGGATTAAAGATTTATTGATCATGCACTGCCCATCAGAACAAGACCCAGTTTCCCCCACATTCACTCTCTGCCAACAGGAAACTTCCATAAGCCTCTTATCCTTATCCATCAGAGGGCAGACAGAATGAAAACCACAGTCACAGAAAACTAACCAAACTGATCACATGGACCACAGCCTTGTCTAACTCAATGAAACTATGAGCCTTGCCGTGTAAGGCCACCCAAGATGGACAGGTCATGGTGGAGAGTTCTGACAACACGTGGTCCTCTGGGGAAGGGAATGGCAAGCCACTTCAGTATTCTTGCCTTAAGAGCCCCATGAACAGCATGAAAAGGCAAAAAGATAGGACACTGAAAGATGAACTTCCCAGGTTGGTAGGTGCCCAGAATACTACTGGAACTACCATATGATCCAGCAATTCCAGTTCTGGCTATTTATCTGAAGAAATCAAAACACTAATTCAAAATGTTATACTCACCCCCATGTTCACTGCACCTTATTTATAATAGCCAAGACATGGAACCAAGCCAAGAGTCCATCAATGGACGGATGCATGTGCAATAGTAGCTCGGGCTTGTCTAACTCTTTGTGACCCTATGGACTGCAGCCCACCAAGCTCTGCTGTCCATGGAATTCTCCACGCAAGAATACTGGAGTGGGTTCCCATTTCTTTTCCCAGGGGATCTTCCCAACCCAGGGATCAAACCCGGGTCTCCTGTATTGCAGGTAGATGCTTTACTCTCTGAGTCACCAGGGAACACCAATGGATGAATAGATAAAGAAAATGTGAGATACATACGTACAAACACACTCACACCCACACACACACATATATAAACATACATATGAATACTACTTTGTATAAAAAAGAATGAAATACTGCCATTTGTAACACATGAATCACCCCTGATGGCTTTATACTAAGTGAATTAAATCAGACAGTAAGAGATAAATACTACATCATCACGCTTATCTGTGGAATCTTTAAAAAAAAAAAAATCAAACTCATAGACACAGAGAACAGGTGGTTGCCTGAGGCCAGAGGTGGGGGTGCAAAGTGGGTGAAATGGGAGAAGAGGGTCAAAAGGTACAAACTTCCAGTTATAAAACATATTGTTGGGAAGTATTGTACAATACGGTGGCTATAGTTGAAAATACTGTATTGTATATTTGAAAGTTGCTAAGAGAATAGATCTTCAAAGTTTTCATCACAGGAAAAAGAAAATGCATTAATTGTATGATGATGGATGTTAACTGGACATTGTGATCATTTTACAATATATACATATATTAAGTCATTATGTCATACAGCTAATATAATAAAACTAGCAGAATGCTATATGTCAGCTATATACCAATAAAAAATGGAATGGAGGGGATGGAAAAAATGAGATCTCTAGTAGTTTGTCTCTAAGATTCCTTCAAGCGTTTTTATCTGTACTTTTTTTTTAATTTAAGGTGAATTTTTTCAGAATTTAGAGCTTGCAATTTCATTTTGTTTTCATATTGATGACTTAACCTGTATGGATCTGCTCACTGCAGGAAGCATGAGATTCCTAGATTCATATTTTAAATTTACTTCAATTGCTTAAATTTACTTCTATCTATCTATCTATATATATATATAAATTAGACCAAGGTTTGTCATTCTCTGAAGTATAAATAGTCCAATGGCAAAGTAGTCTCTTTCCTTAATTTGCATGTAATTTAAGCAGAAGACTAAAAATACTACAATAAACTGGAGGTTATGCCATAAATAAGCACACAGTGTAGTAGAAGCACTGAGGCTTGGTGTCAAGCTCAAATTTGGGGATTATGGATAAGGAAAGGCTTCTGGGGAAGATAACACCTAAGTTGAGTTTTAAAGAAGAGAACCAGTAAAGGGAAATGTCAGAAAGGCACTGTAGTCAAGAGAACAGATACACAAAAGAATCAATTATTGAGAGCAGAGCTTTACAGCAATGCTGATTAAGAGTTTATGAAAATTATAGTCCACTGTGCTGTGTGCTGTGCTTAGCCACTCAGTCATATCTGGCTCTTTGTGACCCCATGGACGGCAGCCCTCCAGGCTCCTCTGTCCATGAGGATTCTCCAGGCAAGAATACTGGAGTGGGTTGCCATACCCTCTTCCAGGCACCTTCCCAACCCAGGGATCAAACCCAGATCTCCTTCACTGCAGGTGAATTCTTTACTGTGGATTCTTTATCAGCTGAGCCACAAGGAAAGCCCTCTGAGCCACCAGCGAAGCCTTATAGTCCACTTGGGTGGAGTCTAAAACCTATCAGTTCAGTTCAGTCGCTCAGTCGTGTCCGACTCTTTGTGACCCCATGAATCGCAGCACGCCAGGCCTCCCTGTCCATCACCAGCTCCCGGAGTTCACTCAGACTCACGTCCATTGAGTCGGTGATGCCATCCAGCCATCTCATCCTCGGTCGTCCCCTTCTCCTCCTGCCCCCAATCCCTCCCAGCATCAGAGTCTTTTCCAATGAGTCAACTCTTCGCATGAGGTCCACTTGGGTGGAGTCTAAAACCTATAGCCCCTGAAAACAATTTCCACTCCTAGTGAAAAAGTATTTTTAGAAAATAAAGAGATTTGAGATAACTGAATTTCAGTAAACTTTTGATATTAATATGCATGAATTATTCTCATTAACAAGATAAAAATATTGATATATATATATGTTTATACAATAACCTAAACATTTTATACTAACTCTTGATTCATTGATTGAAGTTGCTTGATTGCGTCCGACTCTGCAGTTCCAAGGATGATAGCCTGCCAGGTTCCTCCATCCGTGAGATTTTTCCAGGCAAGAATACTGGAGTGGTTTGCCATTTCCTTCTCCAGGGGATCTTCCCAACCCAGGGATCAAACCCAGGTCTCCCCCACTGCAGACAGACTATATTAACCCTATTAATCATTGTATCCATATTAACTTTTTAGCCACTCTTATGGCAGAAAGTGAAGAGGAACTAAAAAGCCTCTTGATGAAAGTGAAAGAGGAGAGTGAAAAGGTTGGCTTAAAGCTCAACACTCAGAAAACGAAGATCATGGCATCTGGTCCCATCACTTCATGGGAAATAGATGGGGAAACAGTAGAAATAGTATCAGACTTTATTTTTGGGGGCTCCAAAATCATTGCAGATGGTGACTGCAGACATGAAATTAAAAGACACTTACTCCTTGGAAGAAAAGTTATGACCAACCTAGATAGTATATTCAAAAGCAGAGACATTACTTTGCCGACTAAGGTCTGTCTAGTCAAGGCTATGGTTTTTCCTGTGGTCATGTATGGATGTGAGAGTTGGACTGTGAAGAAGGCTGAGCACTGAAGAATTGATGCTTTTGAACTGTGGTGTTAGAGAAGATTCTTGAGAGTCCCTTGGACTGCAAGGAGATCCAACCAGTCCATTCTGAAGGAGATCAACCCTGGGATTTCTTTGGAAGGAATGATGCTAAAGCTGAAACTTCAGTACTTTGGCCACCTCATGCGAAGAGTTGACTCATTGGAAAAGACCCTGATGCTGGGAGGGATTGGGGACAGGAGGAAAAGGGGGCGACAAGGATGAGATGGCTGGATAGCATCACAGACTCAATGGACGTGAGTTTGAGTGAACTCTGGGAGTTAGTGATGGACAGGGAGGCCTGGCGTGCTGCGATTCACGGGGTCGCAAAGAGTCGGACACGACTGAGCAACTGAACTGAACTGAACTGAGCAATATAATGTCCTTTAATTTTTCTTTATTTTCCTTTTTTGTTATAGATTATATATGTACATCGGAGAAGGCAATGGCACCCCACTTCAGTACTCTTGCCTGGAAAATCCCATGGGCGGAGGAGCCTGGTGGGCTGCAGTCCATGGGGTCGCTAAGAGTCGTACATGACTGAGCAACTTCACTTTCACTTTTCACTTTCATGCATTGGAGCAGGAAAGGGAAACCCACTCCAGTGTTCTTGTCTGGAGAATCCCAGGGACGGGGGAGCCTGGTGGGCTGCCGTCTCTGCAGTTGCACAGAGTCGGAAACGACTGAAGCGACTTAGCAGCAGCAGCAGCAGCATATATGTACATCTTAAGAAAGAAAAAGAATATTCTATGGAAATTGTTTCACTCACTGTCTCTCAAAATCTCTACAAATACTGACAGTTTCTTTGTATCCTTCCAAAGCTAGTGTACCTATCACAAACATAAAATTGGTAAACTTTCAGAATATTTAAAAAGTTTAAAAGTATTTAAGAATATATCTTAAATTTAAGAATATATCTTAGAGAGTTCTCCAGACTACTTCAATGTTTTTTTTCTTTTTAATATTTTTAACTTTTTATTTTGAACTAATTTTAGACTTATAGAAAGGTTGCAAAAAACATTATGAATTTCCTTATATCACTCACTATGTTTTCTAAAATGTTAACATCTAATATAAGTATGGTATAATTATCAAAAATATGATATAAGCACTGTTGTAATATTATCACTTAAGCCAAGACCTTATTCTAATTTCAACAAATTTTTGGCTAATGACTTTTCTTTCTTACATGATCCAATCCAGGATCCCATGATATATTTAGTCATTATTTCCTCTTGGCTACCAGTCTGTAAGAGTTCCTCAGTCTTTCCTTGTCTGTCATGAACTTCCTACTTCAGCAGTACTAACAAGTTATTTTGTAGAATTTCCTTCAATATGGTTTTGTCTAGTGTTTCTTCCTAATTAGAATGAGATTGTGCATTTCCATATATATGCCACAGAAATGACGCATCAGAAATTATTTATTCCAGTACCAGGACAGGAAAAATACAAGGTAAATCTGGACTACTTGGTGATGTAGGAAGTTAATAAAATGCTCTAAAAGGTGAGAGTTTTCTGAAAGGACACAAGAACCAACAGGGTTAACGATCTAACGTCCAATGGCCCTAATGACCAAAGCAAGCTCAAAGAGCAACAAAATGAAAAAGCAATAGTATTGGATTATAACCTATAGAATAAATTAAATATTCATAAGTATGTAGTGATATAAATCAATAACTGAGTGAATAAATAAGTAGGGAGAGGAATAGCTCTTAAAATACAAGTTCCACTTAGTGAATCCAGAGAAACAGAGAATCAACATTAGGCAACTACTATAGTAACAATTATTACTGATAAAATCCACCAACAAATCCAAAAATTAGCGGGCAGAAGTATGAGAAAGGAATTGCCTAATCTCAAACTATCTCCCCTATTAACTATAAAGAAAAAAGTATTAACTTTGCAGTGGAGAAATTTGATACATACTAACTTAACCATATGATCATGGTACCCATTATTTGTCATATGATATATGAGCTATTTGGTGTGACGCATGGAGAAGGATACAGATCATAATTCAATTTTCAATAAATAATTTTTAAAATATATATTTATGGCAGAAAGTGAAGAGGAGCTAAAAAGCCTCTTGATGAAAGTGAAAGAGGAGAGTGAAAAAGCTGGCTTAAAGCTCAACATTCAGAAAACGAAGATCATGGCATTTGGTCCCATCACTTCATGGGAAATAGATGGGGAAACAGTAGAAACAGTGTCAGACTTTATTTTTTGGGCTCCAAAATCACTGCAGATGGTGACTGCACCCAGAAATTAAAAGATGCTTACTCCTTGGAAGAAAAGTTATGACACACCTAGATAGTATATTCAAAAGTAGAGACATTACTTTGCCGACTAAGGTCCGTCTAGTCAAGGCTATGGTTTTTCCTGTGGTCATGTATGGATGTGAGAGTTGGACTGTGAAGAAGGCTGAGTGCCGAAGAATTGATGCTTTTGAACTGTGGTGTCTGAGAAGACTCTTGAGAGTCCCTTGGACTGCAAGGAGATCCAACCAGTCCATTCTGAAGGAGATCGGCCCTGGGATTTCTTTGGAAGGAATGATGCTGAAGCTGAAGCTCCAGTACTTTGGCCACCTCATGTGAAGAGTTGACTCATTGGAAAAGACCCTGATGCTGGGAGGGATTGGGGGCAAGAGGAGAAGGGGACGGCAGAGGATGAGATGGCTGGATAGCATCACAGACTCAATGGACGTGAGTCTGAGTGAACTCCGGGAGTTGGTGATGGACAGGGAGGCCTGGCGTGCTGCAAGTCATGGGGTCGCAAAGAGTCGGACACGACTGAGCAACTGAACTGAACTGATGGGATTTAAATTTTTAATATTAAAAATTTTAATGTAAAACAATAAAGTCTGCACTTACAGTATGTCTATTTTATTATTTTTATCATGTGTAAGCATGTATTAAATTTCCAGAAATGAAATTGCTAGATCAAAATATATAAGTAATCTGTTATGTTAACGTCTATAACTATATTACCCTGTATGCCACTTATGCCAATTTATATTCAATCAAATATTTGTACTATAATCTCAGCAATAGAATGTGCTACTCAACATTCTAGTATATTTAAACATCTGCAAATGTTATGGGTAATACATAGTAATTTAGTTTGGTTTTATGCTTCTCTTTATGTATGTTCTTATTTGTACTTTCTTACCTATGAATCATGGAGAAGGAAATGGCAACCCACTACAGTCCTCTTGCCTAGAGAAGCCCATGGACAGAGGAGCCTGGCAGGCTACAGTCCACAGCGTCACAACAGTCAGACACGACTTAGTGACGAAACCACCACCACCACCTATGAATCATATTTTCATATCCATTATCCTTTTCTTAGTGGAATAATCAGTCTTTCTTATTTTTATTAATTTATAGGAGATCTTTATGTATTAGGCTAATAAATCTCTCATCTGAAATATGACTTGCAAATATTTTAAAAAGCACATATTCTGAGGAGTAACTTCTATTAGTGTGTTATCATTGTCGTTAGCGTGGTTTTCCAACTACTTTTATTCTCATAATTAGAACCAGTGTATGTTACTGTATATCTTAAAAGTGATAAAATATCAAGTATTTTAAAGATTAGCTGCTTCCATTTTCTCTAAATTATTTCTTCTAATAAATTTAGATTTTAGGCATGATACATAGTTTTCCTCTCTATTGGTCAAAAAAAGGATATGTAATAAAGGCTTTATCAAATGAGGCTTCATAAGATTTTAGATCTAGCATATTATTTTTAAGAGCTAGCATTTTTCTAAATTGAATATGAAATTAGAGATTTTGGCAAAAAATAGTTTTTATCTTTTCCACAATTGTAAAATTGAGTTTATTTAACTCAACCTCAGGTTATCCTATGATACTCAATATATCAATGAAAAAACACTGATAAACAACAAAAAATTGAATTCTAATTTATTATAGTAATTCTGGTACAATATCAATTAAATATTGATCTCCACAACTGTATCTCTAGCCAGTAAAGAATGAGCTGGTCTTTGAACCCAACATATCTACAATGAGGGTTCCTGTGACAAACACAGATGTCATTGCCTCTCCCTTCAGTTTTCCCTTTATTGATAAATGTGATAAATATACATATAGACAGAAAGAAAAGAGAAGGGCAAGAGAGAAGAGACGGGGGGAGAAAATTTTATATGACTGTCTAAAGCTGTGGTTTCCAATCATTTTTTATTACATACCCACATTAGCAAAAAGTTTTCAGCTTGCATCTCCAATATAAAGTTTATAAAAGTATATATTAAACACATTTTATCTAGTTATAGAATGTTAATACAATAGACTCCCTTTCTTCAGCTTCTGATAAATGAGAAATTCTGATATTCTCTCATTTCTAATGAATCCTCTTCCATATATTCCAGAGGATAAACATCATACATGGAAAGAATTGTAATAGAGAACAACAGGTCCTTTCATAAAATCCAGTCTGTAACAGCAGAAACATACACTCTATTTGGAACTCATGAACAGAACAAGAAAATAGCATATAATCAAAGTGAGAGATCTTTTTTTTTTCCTTAAAACTGACAGAATTAAAGAGGTTGAAAGATGCTCAAGGTGTTTAGCAAAGTGTTCACAGGTAAGGTGAGTTTCAGACTAAGCTTTGAATGAGAATAGGTAGAATAAAGGCAAGAGATAAACTAAGCAGATTTTACTGAATTGAAAGTTTCTGAATATGTTTTTGTACTATATGCACTAGAGTGACAAGGGTTAAGGAGAGAAATGGGAACAAGGTGGCATACATATGAGGCTAGCCTGATGGTATGAAAGTATAAGTGACCAACCTCCACACCTGCATATGGTGCTAAGTCCTGGCACAAATAAAGTCCTGAAGAGCAGGCTGCTGACTCTTCCGCGTGTGTTAAAGTCACCTGGAGGTATCACATATACAATCACTTTATAAAGTATAAAATCGCTTGGTATAAGGCAGATCCTGAGAGTAGATTGAGGTGGGGTGTTAGATTCACTGTTTCCAAGAAGATCGTAGGTGATGAAAATAACGCTGGTCCACGGACCACATTTTGAGGACCAAGTCTGTAGAGGTCAAATCCCCCACAGGCCTTACTGTGTGGCTTTTATTTTGGTAGGATTTCAAAGTTACAGAAAAATGTCAAGGGCATATACGATCGACATCCCTTATCACTGTTGATGGTGACTGTGATTATGGAGCTGAGGCAATGTTTCTCAGGTTTCTTCCCTGTCAAGTTACTCTTTTTGCCCTTTTTCCATAACTCTACCCTTTGGAAGGATGTCTCTCTTTTTAGCTCATACTTTAGGAATGAAGAGTTGTGCTCTACTTCAGAGGATGAAGTATGTACAAAATTATATGAAATCCTCAGGCACATTAATTTGTCCCATGTATGTATTTATGTCATCATTTGCTTATAGCAGTAAAGACCTATGGATATTCGTTTTGTATTTTGAATTATAACCAACACTACTGTTTTCTATTGTTGAACTTGTTTGGGGTTTGGCCATAGAGAGCTCTTTCAGTTGGCTTACATTTCCCCCTAACATCTTTTATCATTGTTCACTTCTGCTTTTAAATGTTTCCTTCTCTTCTGGCACTATGAGATTCTCCAGGCTCATCTTCTATATTCCTTGCCCCAGTTCTAGAATCTGCTATTTCTCAAAGGAGTCTTGGTTTCTTCTTTTAGAAAACAGTATCAGAAACCGGTATCTTGGTACTAGATGTGCTTATCTGCATAGCTGAGGTTGTTGATATTTCTCCTGAAAATCTTGATTCCAGATTGTGCTTCATCCAGCCTGGCATTTCACATGACATATTCTGCATAAAAATTAAATAAGCAGGGTGACAATACACAGCCTTGTCATACTCCTTTCCCAGTTTGGAATGTCAGTTGTTCCATGTCCAGTTGTAACTGTTATTCTTGACCTGCATACAAGTTTCTCAAGAGACAGGTTAGGTGGTCTGGTATTCCCATCTCTTGAAGAATTTTCCACAGTTTGTGGTGATCCACACAACCAAAGACTTTAGCATAATCAATGAAACAGAAATAGATGTTTTACTGGAACTTCCTTGCTTTCTCCATGATCCAACAAATGTTGACAATTGCATCTCTGATGCCTCTGCCTCTCCAAAGCCTGGCTTGTACATCTGCAAGTTCTCAGTTCACCTACTGCTGAAGCCTAGCTTGAAGGATTTTGAGCATAACCTTACTAGCATGTGAAAGGAGCACAACTGTATGCTAGTTTGAGCATTCTTTGGTATTGCCTTTCTTTGGGATTGGAATGAAAACTGAATTTTTCCCATCCTGTAGCTTCTGCTGAGCTTTCCAGATTTGCTGGCATATTGAGTGCAGCACTTTAACAGCATCATCTTTTAGGATTTTCAACAGCTTAGTTGGAATTCCATCACCTCTACTAGCTTTGTTCGTATTAATGCTTCCTAAGGCCTGCCGGACTTCACAATGCAGAATGTCTGACTCTAGGTGAGTAACCACATCACTGTCATTATCCAAGTCATTAACCTTTTTTTGTACAGTTCTTCTGTGTATTCTTGCCACCTCTTCTTAATCCTTTTGTTCCTATTAGGTCCTTGCCATTTCTATCCTTTGTTGTACCTATCTTTGTATGAAATATTCCCTGGATATCTCCAATTTTCTTGTAGAGAACTCTCAGTCAGTTCAGTTCAGTTCAGTCGCTCAGTCGTGTCCGACTCTTTGCGACCCCATGAATCGCAGCACGCCAGGCCTCCCTGTCCATCACCAGCTCCCGGAGTTCACTCAGACTCACGTCCATTGAGTCCGTGATGCCATCCAGCCATCTCATCCTCGGTCGTCCCCTTCTCCTCCTGCCCCCAATCCCTCCCAGCATCAGGGTCTTTTCCAATGAGTCAACTCTTCACATGAGGTGGCCAAAGTACCCATTCTATTGTTTTCCTCTCTCTCTCTCTTTCTCTCTCTCTCTTTGCATTATTCATTTAAGAAGGCCTTCTTTTCTCTCCTTGATATTCTCTGGAACTCTGCATTCAGTTGGATCTATCTTTCCCTTTCTCCCTTCCCTTTTACTTTTCTTCTTTCCTCAGCTATGTGTAAAGCCCCCTCAGGAAAGCACTTTGCCTTTTTGCATTTCTTTTTCTTTGGGATGGTTTTGGTCACCACCTCTTGTAAAGTGTTACAAACTTCCATCCATAGTTCTTCAGGCACTCTACCAGATATAATCCCTTGAATCTATTTGTCACTTCCTCTGTAAAAGCATAAGGGAATTGACATAGGTCATACCTGAATGGCCAAGTGGTTTTCCCTACTGTTTTCAATTAAATACAAAATACTTCAGTTCAGTTGCTCAGTCGTGTCTGACTCTTTGTGACCCCATGAATTGCAGCATGTCAGGCCTCCCTGTCCATCACCAGCTCCCAGAATTCACTCAAATTCATGCACATTGAGTCAGTGATGCCACCCAGCCATCTCATCCTCTGTCGTCCCCTTCTCCTCCTGCCCCCAATCCCTCCCAGCATCAGAGTCTTTTCCAATGAGTCAACTCTTCGCATGAGGTGGCCAAAGTACTGGAGCTTCAGCTACAGCATCAGTCCTTCCAATGAACAGCCAGGACTGATTTCCTTTAGGATGGACTGGCTGGATCTCCTTGCAGTCCAAGGGACTCTCAAGAGTCTTCTCCAACACCACAGTTCAAAAGCATCAATTCTTCAGCACTCAGCTTTCTTCACAGTCCAACTCTCACATCCATACATGACCACTGGAAAAATCATACCCTTGACTAGACGGACCTTTGTGGGCAAAGTAATGTCTCTGCTTTTGAATATGCTATCTAGGTTGGTCATAACTTTCCTTCCAAGGAGTAAGCGTCTTTTAATTTCATGGCTGCAATCACCATCTGCAGAAAAATAAAGTCTGACACTGTTTCCACTGTTTCCCCATCTATTTCCCATTAAGTGATGGGACCAGATGCCATGATCTTCGTTTTCTGAATGTTGAGCTTTAAGCCAACTTTTTCACTCTCCACTTTCACTTTCATCAAGAGGCTTTTGAGTTCCTCTTCACTTTCTGCCATAAGGGTGGTGTCATCTGCATATCTGAGGTTATCTATATTTCTCCCAGCAATCTTGATTCCAGCTTGTGCTTCTTCTAGCCCAGTGTTTCTCATGATGTGCTCTGCATATAAGTTAAATAAGCAGGGTGACAATATACAGCCTTGATTACTCCTTTTCCTATTTGGAACCAGTCTGTTGTTCCATGTCAAAATACTTAGTACATCTCAAACTTTTCAAGACCATCAAAAACAAAAAAAGTCTGTGAAACTCTCCAGACACATGGATTATTCCCTTGCTTGTAGACTTCTCTCCTTGCTTGTCTATAACTCCTCACTCCAATAGTGAGAAACCTGATTCCACCACCAACCATCAACTTAGGTAACTGTTAAATTTAGCATACATGAAGATCATGTCATCCAGTCCCATCACTTCATGGGAAATAGATGGGGAAACAGTGGAAACAGTGTCAGAGTTTATTTTTTTGGGCTCCAAAACCATTGCAGATGGTGACTGCAGCCATGAAATTAAAAGACGCTTACTCCTCGGAAGAAAAGTTATGACCAACCTAGATAGTATATTCAAAAGCAGAGATATTA